>CAJQUW010012721.1:417500-784454 GCA_907163375.1 Prostheceraeus crozeri
AATTGTACTTAGCTACAGCGAGCGCTTTGTAAAGCATCTAAAGATTGTACTAGCATACAGCAAGCCGGCTTTATTGAAAAAGCATCAAAATTGTACTAGCTACAGCGGTCGCTTTAATAAAGCATCGAAAATTAGTACTAGCTACTAGCCCGGGGCGGGCTTTGTAAAGCATTCGAAATTGTACTAGCATACAGCAGCACGCTTGGTTGTAGAAAGGCATCAAAATTGTACTCAAGCTACAGCGGCGCTTTATAAAGTCATCAAAATTGTAGCTAGCTACAGCGGCGTTTTCTTTTGTAAGAGCTATCAAAAATTGCTACTAGCTACAGCGCGCGCTTTTATAAAGCAATATCAAAATTGTACTTAGCATACAGCGGCGCTTTATAAAGGTCATCAATAAATTGTACTAGCTACAGCGGCGCTTTATAAAGGCATCAAAATTGTAGGCTAGCTACAGCGGCGCTTTATAAAGCATCAAAATTGGTACTAGCTACCAGCGGGCGGCTTTATAAAGCATCAAAATTGTACTAGGGCTACAGGCGGCGCTTTTGGTAAAGCATCCAAAATTGTACTAGCTTTGACAGGCGGCGCTGTTAGGGGTAAAAAGCATCTAAAAATTGTACTAGCTACAGGCGGCGCTTTGTAAAGCATCAAAATTGTTACTGGAAGCTACAACCGCTTTGTATAAAGCATCAAATAATTGTAACTAGCTACATCACGGCCCGGCGCTGTGTAAAGCATCAAAATTGTACTACTCGTACAGCGGCGCGTGTTATAAAGCATCAAAATGTACTAGCCTACAGCGTGCGCTTTATAATGCATCAAAATTTGTAAACTTGTACTAGCTACAGCGGCGCTTTATAAAGCATCAAAATTGTACTAGCTACAGCGGCGCTTTGTAAAGCATCAAAATTGTACTAGCTACAGCAGCGCTTTGTAAAGCATCAAAATTGTACTAGCTACAGCAGCGCTTTATAAAGCATCAAAATTGTACTAGCTACAGCGGCGCTTTATAAAGCATCAAAATTGCACTAGCTACAGCGGCGCTTTGTAAAGCATCAAAATTGTACTAGCTACAGCAGCGCTTTTATAAAAGCTATCAAAATTGTACTAAGCTTAAGCAGCGGCGCTTTATAAAGCATCAAAATTGTACTAGCTACAGCAGCGCTTTATAAAGCATCAAAATTGTACTAGCTACAGCGGCGCTTTATAAAGCATCAAAATTGTACTAGCTACAGCAGCGCTTTGTAAAGCATCAAAATTGTACTAGCTACAGCGGCGCTTTATAAAGCATCAAAATTGTACTAGCTACAGCAGCGCTATGCCCCTTAAAGCATCCCCCCCCCCCCCTACGCCCCAAACTCCCCCCCCCCCCCTCTGCCATATAGATCTCTCCTCCTCCAGCACCGGCGCCACTTCTCTCTTCGGGTTATTGTGTGTATTTTTTTCTAATTATTTTTAGTTTTTTATATGGGTATTTTGACAGAAATTTTTTGTGTACTAGCTACAGCGTGGCGCTTTATAAAGCATTATGAAAATTGTAAGCTGTAAATAGCAGCGGTCGCTTTATAAAGCATCAAAATTGTACTAGCTACACACAAAAAATGCTGGTAGTGTTTTCGCCTTGGCGGCGCTTTATAAAAGCTAGATGCAAAATTGTTTATAATCCCATTTGTCTTACTAGCTCACGCAGCGCTTTATAAGAGCATTCAAAATTGTACTAGCTACAGCAGCGCTTTATAAAGCATCAAAATTGTACTAAGCCGACAGCAGCGCTTTGTAAAGCATCAAAATTGTACTAGCTACAGCAGCGCTTTGTAAAGCATCAAAATTGTACTAGCTACAGCAGCGCTTTGTAAAGCATCAAAATTGTACTAGCTACAGCAGCGCTTTGTAAAGCATCAAAATTGTACTAGCTACAGCAGCGCTTTGTAAAGCATCAAAATTGTACTAGCTACAGCAGCGCTTTATAAAGCATCAAAATTGTACTAGCTACAGCGGCGCTTTATAAAGCATCAAAGTCTACTAGTTACACTCCCAAAAGAGAGATTTTGTCCCGGTTTTGTGCCTCAATAAGGTTGAGCTACAATTTATTATTATCTGTGGCCTTAGTACAATCAATGTTTTTTAGTCGCAGCTGCAGCGTCTATAGTGTGTAGGCGCATAAAGATTCATAGCTATTTACAATTGACTCTTTGATTAATTGCTGTGATATCAAAACTGAAAATGGGATTTTTTGTGACACGGCGTTCTCATCCCTGTAATCAACCCGATAACTCGAACAAAGGAAACTGAAAATGTTTGGTGATCACGTTTCGAATACATGACCTGGTTCCATCGCTGGTGATAATAACACTACATTTTATGCTTCAAAGGCTTGTGAATTCCGTCGTCTATCTGAGCGTAGGAATTGGAGTAATGTTGATTACTGCAGCGACGAGTTCTGTTTGGCATGAGGCCGATAGAGATCCTCCTGGTATCAAGATTTTCATATTTGATTTGATGGTGCTGATCGTGATTTTGCTAATGCTGAGCGTTTTAAGAACAATGCTGTACAACAAATGACCGGCCTACATCCATGCTCAAATCTTATTGGAATTAGGCGATGCGATAGGAAAAGAAGGCGAGGAACGAGCAACACGTTCGGAAGCACAGAAGACGCAAGAAGAGAATGGTAAACTTGGCCTTGAATATTCAATCAGCGATAACATTAGAAAGAAAGTTTGACTGGCATCCGGCTCCGCGATGATGATTTTAATTGGCATTAGTCTCGGAGGATGCAGTGTAGATAACGCACTCTTATCAACTTGAACATTTTAACTCGGATGTAGCCTTCAGATTACAGTTATCGATGACTGCAACTCCGACGTAGTGCAATTTGTCATTATACTTCACCCGTACAGAAATGAATGGGTATGAACACAGAATTAGATTCATTTGCTTCGGTTTCCTAGAAAGGAAGGGTTATATGTAACCTTAATATCGAAATGGCACATCATAGAATTCGACAGACTTGCTCCTTCTCTGGAATGGATAAATTCGTGTATCGCTTAGCTATTGGAATATGGCAAACAATTAAGAGCTGTCCAGCAAGAGAGACATCAGAGCCGAGTGAGAGATGCTTGTGTGCGTGCTGTGATATCACGTCGACACACACCAAAACACACATGCCTGTCTTGGCTTCGTATTCAATGTATGCCATCTGTATACAGTGATGAGCAATGTCGAGGAGAGGAGTGCCTCGAAATCATCAAGTGAACTAATTTTCTGTACGCCTGCTACTTTCTTTAAATAATGATCGGGAAGGGTCAAACATTATGGAGAAAGAAAAACTTAGTGGGGGGGGACAATGATTCTGAAATTCTTCGAATCTGAAGGAATTGTGGCAATCGAAGGGTACTTTGCCGAAGAAACTCACAGAGTAATCCGCAAGACGGACGCACGACTCTTTTTTCCTATCTCTGTAAGGTATTAGGAATTCTTTTTGCCCCACTGGTAAATAGGTTCCTACATCCTATGTGCGTAGCCGCTTTTCGTATTAATCAACAAACTTCTAGCAAAGACTCGAAGTTGCAGATAGAAACAAAATATTTAATTCTGTGGGTATGAATCATGCCTAAAATTTAGTATGATTTTTGCATGCGTATGATTCATGCGTCAAATCGTACTATGAAATATTCATACCCATTTCATACTGTATGAATAAGGTATGAGAATTTCATAGTATGAATTTACGTCTGAATTGCTGGAGAAAGCGCTACATTTCATATGAATGCTTTTACTAATGAATTTATAAATATTGCCTAGTATTGTTTTCCGTAAAATTCATTAGTAAAAGCATTCATATGAAATGTAGCGCCTTCTCCAGGAATTCAGGCGCAAATTCATACTATGAAATTCTCATACCTTGTTCATACAGTATGAAATGGGTATGAATATTTCATACTATGATTTTACGTAGAATTCATCGGTGAAATCATGCGTATGGAATGTCCAGGAACTCATACTTTTTCATGCAATATGAAAAGGGTATGGTTTTCTGGTGAAAGCGTTGCATTCAATACGTATGGTTTTTATTACAATTCAAACCTAAAATCATACGTATGATCATTCCCATTTATTTCTGTGCGGGCATCTATCGATTTTAAGTTAAAAAGCATTTCTCCTGTACCTGAAGGCCCTTTTGGAGAAAAACAACCTCTTGTTTTGGTTCAAAGGCTGATAGAATGCTATCCAGCGTCCCGATCTATAACTGTATTCAACTCAGAAGATCATTCACGGCTGCCATGATTCTCTAATACATTGCTTTCCCCTCATGTATGCCTGTCCTATTCATATACATTACCTAATGACCATCCATCAGTATATTTGTATAAACGTATCGATCCTAAAACTCCTCAGGTTTTCAAGAATGATATTTAATGTCATCTCGCTCAGACCTGTCTACAAGAGCTGCACAGATCTTATGAGCATATCGCCTTGTAGTAAAGACATTTTTGAATATGCAGTACCATAAAAATTCTGCATTTTCTTGAATAATTTGACATTAATCCACTTTCCTGATCGTATGCTTCCCACTAATGAAAACTGAAAATCAGATGCAACAAATTTAAATGAAAATCATCATCCTCTAGGAATCTCAGTTACAACTACATAAAATAAACTAAGATTAAGCCTACTGTACAAAATATAGCTGTAATGAATAAATTTATAATGAACTTTGAAGAAAAGAAAAAAGAAAAGAAAATACATGTGAAACTACAGTACGAATATGGGTACTGAACTTGCTAGAATCAACCTACAACGTCTCACCTGGAACTACTCCATGAAGAAAATGAAATAAGAAACTAGACTTGTTATAAATGGACCGATTGGTGTCGAACTATTCTTGAAATTTAATCTATCTCTCAAGAGGACCGGTCTGTGTCCCATCATATCCAGCCTTAATCCGCAAACAAATATGACAAGGGTAATCTGCATACGACGGAAGATGCTATCAATCACCTATTTCACTGCAGATGGGAAAGGAGATAATTATTCACATTGTTACCTAACTTAATATAGAAAATAAGCTAACCAAAAAATTATCAAAGTGTAGATCGTGCTAACAATTAAAATACAGAAAAAAAGGAAAGTGATGGGTAATAAATTCTGAAAGATTAACTGCTGAAATTGATTAGTGAAGTACGAACTGAAATGGAATATTGAAATTGTAACAAAAGAAAAAAAAAATAATAATAGTAATGAAAAAAAAATTGAATGAATGAATAAATTAATTAATTGAGAAAAAGGAAGGAAATAAGCAGCACAAAATGAAAATTACTAGGTAAAATAATCAAAATCTGAATAAATAAATAAAATTGATAGTCACAAGAAACTAGTGTAAAATAAATGAGTAGACTGCAAAAAAAAAATTAGTACAAACGAATAATGTAATACATACTGAAAATAAAAATGAAATTAAATTGAAATTAGTCCTAAAAGGACTGTTTTTGCGTTCCCTGTACCAGCTAGGAAGTCATCAGTAGGAACTCAGGTAGGATTCGTGTTTCGGCCCCAATTCCTGAACACTCAAACCCATCTGAGCGGGGCCCTGCACAGTACAAAACTGTACAGCTATCCACAAAGTCAAAAGTCGGGTTAGTCACAATCGGTGTAAGTCAAAATCGACAAAAAAAGAAAATCTGATTATTCGGTTAGTAGAAAACTGAACTTAGAAAATTGTCTAGCTGAATACAGCCCAAATTTCGCGCCAAAAAGTAGCTCTTTATGCCTGTGTAAACATCTTTCTGCATTATTGATTAAAGATCTTGATTATAGCCTCTAGCAACTAATAATCTGAAGGTTAGAAAACGAAGAAGCTTTTTTCACGAAATCATCAAGGGATGAACAAATTCGACCGTATCTTATAAGTTGTCCGTTAAATACTGGCTACCCATTTTGTATGGGATTGTATTTTCTGGGAATGTTAGAAGTGTAACAGCAAAGTTAAAATCGTCTACTTTATGGTACACAGAAGTTCGTAAACCATCATTAGTAATGCTCAATTTAACATCTAGGTATTCAACCTCTTTGTTATTACTACCGCTTCTGTTCGCTTCCAAGCTACTGGGGTAAATATGCTTTATAATCTGGTTAAAATGTTTATAATTAATTATACAAATGTCGTCGATGTATCTAGAAGTATTAGATAACAGTTTCGCCAGCCCCATCTTCTTATTTTTCAGTAAGTTTTGCATATAAACAAATTCACAGTGTAGTAAAAACAGATCAGCTAAGAGAGGACTACAATTCCCTCCCATAGGAATGCCACGAGTCTGTTGGAAAACTTGACCACCAAACGTTATAAAAACATTTTCTAAAATAAACTTAATTGCTGATTTGAATTTGTCTTTCGTAAAGGTTGTATAGCCGTTATATCTAGACCGTGACATGAAACTTTTATCATAACCAACGCATAAATATTTTCTGTTGTGATTATCAAAAATCAAGTCAAGTAATTTAAAAATATGTTCTTTAACTTCACGCTGATCCAGGTTAGTATAAAGCGTAGAGAAATCAAACACTTGTGCGCTTTTAACTTGAAAGACATTTTGGCAACTCAATTTTTAAGAAATGTTGAGATTTCGAGAAATGTACCTCTCTGGAGCATCGGTTGGATCTTGGGCTTTGGTCAATCTTTGGGGGGGGGCGAAGGGACCCAAGAGTCTGGGCTGCACCCCAACACTGCAAACCGGAGATTCAGCAAGTTGATCACAAGAGATCATGCCCAAGTTCTATTGAACTGAAGAAGGCAAACTCTATAATAGATCCATCTTTGATGCCAAATAAATATATAAAGGGGGAATTAGAAGTCCATTCAAGAACTTGCTGAAGTGTGTAGGATGATTCAATAACAATGTCATGATTTCAAAATAACCAAATAATTTCTAATTGCAGTTGGGCAGTCTAATTGTATTGGGTAGCTGATTGCTTTCGCAAATTCATGTTCATTGTTGAGAATTTCAAGTACTCCACCCGATATTGGCCTCCTTCTAATGATTTATCAACGAAAGATGAGTTACTGATATCGAATGTAAATACTTGAAGGTTTGAAAATGATTGTTTGACAATTAGTGGTATTTCACTTGTAATAATGACACATAGCCAGGTTGAAATATGCTCAGATATCTTCATTTTTCGTTTGATGAATCTCAATTTAAATAGACCCCTTTTGCTTGAAGAGGAAAATAACTTGTCTACTTTTCAAGTTTATCATGACACCTTTCTTAGATTTTGTAATTGCTCCGAAGGTGCGCCATAATGTTTGTCGTGACATCTCTAACTAAACCCTTTCTATTAAACATCGTAAGTTAAGTCTGGAAATTTAACACATGTCACTTCACATCGGCACATGTGTCAGAATTTTCATAAAAAATGTGATACACTTAATCTTGGGTCTAATCTCGGGTTGCGCTCTAATTTGAGGCTTGGTGTTGGTTCTTGGGCATACCTGCAGCTTATGACCAACTCCAGCTTTCCCGCGCAAAGTAAATGATTTGATCATTGAATTTCTTTGTTTTCAGAATTTATTACAGCTTCAACAAAGAAGAGTAAGATGTGTTCGCTTTAATGCACTGTTCTTGAGATCTTCAGAAAATATCAATGATTCTCCTACATAGAAGATGATTTCATTTCAGTATTTCGATGCTGATTTGGCGTCTCTATTTTTACAATCAACATGTTCTTCTGCTTGAAAATTCATCTTGCTTGATTGCATTTCGACACTAATTTCAACATCAAAGCAGGGTGTGTATTTTCTAAGCCATTCGGAGAACTACATGTTCACCGTTCAGATCTTGTCGTCTTGTGCTAGTATTAGCCCTGCGCACAGGAGAACTTGGTTCCATTCTAAGTGGAGTCAATGCCAAGGATGATGCGGCAGCCAGAGTGACTTTCTGCAGGGAACGAGGCTGAAAACGAGATATTCACAGAAGGATGGACACTCTCTGCCTACTGCGAATCTGCGCGTCTGCCGAGTTCTAGTTACCTCCTCTTGTCATACAAGATCAAAGAAAAACACATGCAAATCCAAAGGGACTCCAATTGCAGTTCCGTTAAAAATGAATTTTTCTTTGATTCTCTCTGATTTAGCGAAGAGTTGTAATTTTTGACATGAGATTTTTATCAAGCTTCTTAATGTCGGCAAACAGCAGTATCTTGAGCAATTTAATCGGCATTGAACCACATCCTCGCATA
Organism: Prostheceraeus crozeri; assembly: GCA_907163375.1. Lineage (NCBI taxonomy): Eukaryota > Metazoa > Platyhelminthes > Polycladida > Euryleptidae > Prostheceraeus > Prostheceraeus crozeri. The sequence goes on from CAJQUW010012721.1 coordinate 425,739, forward strand.
CATTAACGATCAGAAACAAGATAATAACACATACACATAATAGGAAATGACCTGAAGACATTGCATGTCAGAAATTACTCCTCTGGGCTTAGTATTTTCACTGAATCTCAGAAAACATAGAAAAATTTGTTTTTGCCGAAAACATGAATCTACGTCTTATTGGATCAACCCGTGTCTTTCTTTGATCTTGTCTGACAAGAAGAGGAACAAGCTAGAACTCGGCAGACGCCCAGATTGGTAGTAGGCATAGGGCTTACATCATTCTGTGAAAATCTTGTTCTCGGTATCGTTCCCTGCAGGAACTCACAGTGGCTGCCGTGCTGGTACTTTAAGTGGTACATCTCAGCATGATCACATTGCATGTAGAATGCAGTTCAATGAAATGATAAAGACGTGTGATTAATAATGTTAATTCTGCAGATGAACGAGCAGTCTGCAAATGATTACAACCCGAGTAGGCCTACTTGTTTCATTTCAATTTCTAGTGACTATTTAGAAACCAATTCGCTTTGAACAGTCGCAGTGGACTATAAATTGAAGAACGAATGAATTGACAATTTGTTTTTATTTTCTGAAGATCTCATCTCACAAATGTTGTGGTGTTCTTACGTCACGTAGTGTCTAATCGGTGAAGTTGCATCTTATCAATATTTTTCAGTAGAATTATGTGAAGTTCTTTGTTTGATCATCGTCTGCGATGCGCGTGCGAATTATGAAATCAGCAGATTTGCGAGGAACTTGATGAAACATGAGAGACTGTGAATTACATTGCTGTAGTATTGCTGTCACGTTTCTCATTTTGATCAGAATTCCACCTCTTGGCTTTTTTTTACTTGTTGTAAAATCACTATTGTTGATTGTCTTCTTTAAATAGCGACAGTGATGGATTTTTTCCATTCGAATCATGAGTGATTACTGCTTGTACTCATCGGTAGCTACGTCCGTATAAGATTTTCCTCAACCTAGTCGTTATTCACTCCTCAGTTTCACCGAGAATGATACAGTATCCGAGTCGATGGAAGAATTAAGATTCTGTACAGCAGCCATCATCGGGGATGCATAGGGTGTGAAACTTCACGAGAACATAGCCTACAGTATGACTGCAGATGTAGCATCCCTGAAGAGACAGTAACTTGCCCGACAATCAGTGACGAAAATGCACCCGCAGCAAATATTCATTTTCATCAATCCTGGACATGTGTAGTTAACTGAACATCTAAACTGACCAATCCGTGTTATGATATGTTGCATGCACCATTCACTTAACAATGAAGTTAGACCTGTTGTCTGTTTCTTGTCTGCAAGCTCATTATAGTCGACAAATCGTTGATAAGAGACCAGATTTTCATGTCAAGTGTTTGATGATGTTATCCGATAGCAAGTGATCGTGTTGCTGCTATCTGTGAAGATGTAGAATTGATGCTGATCAAGTAATTACCTCGCAATACTTTAAAGTTGTTGAAATCTAAATTTGGATAAACATTTAAAGAATCTGCAAGTATTTTATGAAGTCGTAGTAATACATGTCTAAGAGTAGTCAGATACAGTAAGCGACAGCAAGTTGGAAACTTGGCATAAATCTGCGGACACGTACATTTTTCAACACCCTCTAGATTTTTTTGCTATCAGGAAATATCGACAAATTTACAATCATCTGAAAGAGAATTTTCGGATCTATCATTTGAATGTTGTTGAATTAATTATTTTTGAAATTGGTGGTTCCTAGAGGCCCATAAACCCGAAAGCCCGAAATTTTCTTTGACTTGTTTTGACAAGCACATAAATCAATTTGAAACATTCTCCTTGTGATGTTCAAAAGCGTCACAAGATTGGCTTTCAGAAAATATATAGTTTGATAGTGTTTTCTCGAAGTTTACAGGCAATATTTTGAAAGTAGTATAGATAGATAATGTGGCGATTTTTTCATTTTCAGAATATTTCTTCGAAGGGCCTTAAATTTACCCAACAAAAGCAGAAAACACTAGTTCTGAGGTAAATAAATGCCACCAGTTAGTTAACAGCGTTATTTCTGTTATTATCGCAACACATTCTGAAAATGAAAAAATCGCCACATTTTCTATCTATACTACTTTCAAAATATTGCCTATAAACTTCGAGAAAACACTGTCAAACTATATATTTTCTGAAAGCCAATCTTGTGACGCTTTTGAACATCACAAGGAGAATGTTTCAAATTGAATTATGCGCTTGTCAAAACAAGTCAAAGAAAATTTGGTGCTTTCGGGTTTATGGCCTTCTAGGAACCACCAATTTCAAAAATAATTAATTCAACAACATTAGAATGATAGATCCGAAAATTCTCTTTCAGATGATTATAAATTTGTCGATACTTCTTAATAGCAAAAAAATTTTACAGAGTGTTGGAAAAATGTACGTGTCCGTAGATTTATGCCAAGTTTACAACTTGCTGTCGCTTACTGTATATCGACTCAGTTTTCTGTGTTCTGAGTAAAGTAGAACATTCGGATGGATCACCAACGAAACCGGAAAACCAGCATTGCTGACCAATTCGTCTCCGGTTGCTCAAAATACAGTATTTGTTTTTTATCCGAATATCCAAACCATTATTTTTGGAGCTCTATATGGTGACAGCATCATGTCCGATATTTTTGGTGAAGAATTTCTTTCATCGGTAATGACAATAAATAATGATCTCTCAGTGATTGTCAGCAGTCAACATACAATCAATCACCGGTATCTAGCAGATACTGCAGAAATCCATCATGAGACAATGCATGTATCCCTACTTTAGTGATGTTCTTCATAGTCACAACTTGGCGTTGAAACATTTGAATGTTCACATGCACCGGTACATGTAGTTGACGTTATCTGTCGTTAAAGCTGGTATATCTTTCAATTGATAGATTCTCTGATCTCAAGCTGTCAAATCAGAGTTACTTTTGTCGTCTCTACCCAGACATATTCAATATTTTGTGTAATTATCAGTTAGATGAGTTAAATATTTCGACAGTGCAACCGATTATTAGAAAAGTCTCCATTCTCCATTTAGTTATTAGTTGAGAATCCATTTTTGCTATCACAGATGACACCGGGTTTCAAAACACAGTATTTTTCTTGTTTTGGAATATTATTTTGCTTCAGTGATTTTCGTAATTTTTTGATGGTAGAGTTGGGCTGATTTTTCCAGGTAATACAATAGACATTTGAATTTCTTATCTTTAGATGGATTTTATTTCTCACTCCTTTATTGACTTAATAGACATCCATGTAACGAGACTTGGCTACAGTGAGCGGCTAATTTCAATGTTTTGCCTGAATGGTCCTCAAGTCTACACCTGTTATGCATATATAAGTTCTACAAACACATTTGATTAACCAGCTGACAATCGTGGCCTGTCACATGCAGAACAAACGGAAAATTATAGGTAGAGTTGGTGGTAGTGATGTTAGTGGCAAACCAGCCGACACTTGAATGCACAGAAATAGGATGCTGATTCATTTGTAGCAGCTGTCCATCTGAACCATCCCGAACTTCCAATTATAGCCCTGTTTTGAGTCCTTGTTTCCTCAAGTTTGGGGTTGTACGATGATTGCTCTTATTTCATGTGAATCTGTGGAGACTTGATTATCATCGAAGCTCACACGCCGAATTCATCCATTTCTCCGAGGAGTGTACGGCTTTCCTAGAATGAAAATGAAGAAAACTATTTCATTCATGCAAATATTGTTCAGATATTCGCTAAATTATTCTGGTAAGTGAAACTTACTCCACTGAATTATTGTCTGCATTCAGCTGTCAACTTGCTATCTGTTCCCTGAATTATTGTTTGTCACTTACAGACCATTCTTTCTGATTGCGCTGTCAGGTATTTATTGAGAATGAACAAGCATATTGCTGATTTTCTCTATTTCATTAATATTCAAAGTGGGAAATATCCTGCGCGCGGTTTTTCTTTTGTCTATTTATCAAGCAAATGATAACATTTTTTGATAGTTCAAGTGGAACAATCTACAAGGTGCTCCTATTGTCACATGTGGGTTTTACAGTTCGATCTATCTGATGGCAGCATCAGTCACTGCAACTGCTGAAACATATCCGCGTAGATAAAAGTCCGCCGTATCTGTCTTCAATGTGATAGAACATTGTTTCGATAACTTAATTCACTCGTAGCGGGGTTTATAATAATGATTTTCAAGTTCACAGAACTCTTTTTTTGTCGCTTCATTCTTGATGAAACCTCATAGGCTGCTGTCTGTGATGCCTATCATAACTTTCATTGAAGGACTTGATTTCTGCAACAAGTCATGCGTAGAGAGCAGGGCACGCCCCAAACAGACCTGATGAAATATGTTCCTTTTAATGCCAAGCAATAGGGATTTGTATTGAGTACAGAGGTCCGTTTTGGACTGGATGCTTCGCTAGCCGCTTACAGAACTGTGTAATTTATGAAATGTTAACTTTTGTGATGTTATTTAATCACAGCAATGAAATCAAAGCCTCTCATTTATCTCTGCGCGGTGTCCTTGTGCAAAATGTTTGCTTTGTGTCCAGGAGACCTGTGCTCGGGTTAAACTTGAAATTTATGAAATGCACGTAGGTGTATTCGTGCTAATCACTCTGCCATATAAATGATAGGCACTGGTATAATGTGCTTCCGAGCATCAAAAGAGTTTATTTATTAGTCACGATTATGGATGATATCCAAATTCATTAATATGAGTTACAAACCGACATTTTATTTTTGCCCAATATTCACTAAATGTTACTGCCAAACTAGTCTCCATTCACTGTGAGATGATTACTACCACCGATCATAGAAGTTCGTATGACACTTCCTTCTACAGATTGAGAGTGGAAAAGTCCATAGATTCAGTCACTAGGCTTTGCGTGTGACTGCTGTACTTTAGACAGGCAATTAATTCTTTCGTGTTTTTTGATCTCATCAGGATCTTCAATTTCATCTCCGAGTTGATTTCCATGTGTTAATTTTCATGTAAGTTACACGTAAATTGTAGAGTGAATAAACACGTAGCAAGAAATCGTCCAGAGGCCCTAACATTGGACATCCCTCACGCTGTATGTAATGATTGATTGTATACTTTCGCTTTGACGTTATTAAGTCAGATGAGCAACTGATGGAGAGTCAACTATCATGTAATTAAATATTCGGCAGTGGCCGAATACTATGGACGGCTGAGCCGGTTCAATTTCGGTCTCCCGGCTATTACAGCGGTTGAGCCTGTAATACTGATAGCTTCATAAATGAGTGAAAAGTAGATATTGTCTGCAATGAATAAAGCACTAAATTTTTCCATCGTTGGGAACATATGAGTTGGTTCCGAGTGTTTGGAGCTGCTTTTAGCGGAAGACGAAGCAAGACCAATGAAGGAGATGCAAGACAAAGCAACAATTCGGGACACATTCTGATGCATTCTTGTTTTATTGAGTGGTTTGGAGTCTCTTATTGCTGACAAATAAGAGTGTGTTAGAATGTCGTACCGGCTCAGCCGTAGCAATAGCCACTCCACAAATATTCAGCTGACCTTGATCAACCGCAGTTAGATGTTGAGCTGATCGAATCAGCTGATTGTCTTGTCAAATGACAGCTGGTCATCAATCTTCAACACCGGTTCAAAGTTCAATTACTTGTATGTAATTATCGCAGAATGCTGGACAGGTACTCAATCCTGTCGAACCTTGACTTCGACAATGAACGTTAGAATGACAGCGAATGAAAAGAATGCCCGATGCTGCCTGCATGGGACGCTACACGTCAAACACTTCCTTTTCAAAGTGCCGATGTTTCGCACTGTGAGGGCCTGATTGCGTATCACATGATGTGTATTTGAGCAACAGGCTGTTTGCGGACGGGTAGTGAGTTAGAGTTCGTGATGTATGAGAGGTCCTTCTTCATTACTGCACACGCTTTACTCAGAGGAACGTCCTTCAGCGCATATATTCATCGATGGTCGGCACTACTGCAGTTTAGTGCACCCTAAAATGCATGTGAGAACAACATGATTTAATCAACAGAATGAATGCCGTTCGTTCTTCCCTATAGTTATAAATGAGTGTCTTTGTGTCTTCGTCTTCGCACATTACACCGAGCGCGCGCTTCGGTGTAATGTGCGTAGTCATTGTTTGCGGGAGAATGCGCCGTTGTTTTAGGGTGCACTAAACTGCAGTAGTGGCCGATGGTCTTACTGTAGATGCGTAAGGCAGAATTTGATGCAAGTTTAGATACAAAGAATGCTGTTAATTCAATGAAAAATGTTATTTATAAAACTCAGAGGTGTGTGAATAATCAACAACAGCAACAGGACATGCAGGTGAATTGGAAATCATGATCTTAGGTTCCTAATTTTTCAATTCACCTGCTTGTCATGCTGCATTTATTTATTATTCATGCTACAGTCGACTTCAATAGCCGAGAACAGTTCCAATGATTATTTCTGAAGTGATTTGTGCGTGAAATTTGCTTTCTTATTGCTATGATACTCTGTGGCCGGTTTCACAAAAGCGTTTTAGCCAAACACCGTTTTAAGAGTAAATGTGGGTGATAAATTCGCTAACACGGTGTTTCATATAACTCAATTTACAACCGTTTCACGAAAGCGTGTTTTTTTGGTTATAACCAGTTATAACTATCACCAACTTGATGCCGTGTTTAGGACAATGTCATGCCCAATGACTATGGAAATTATAAAGACGGCGAACTATGAAAATTTTTGGCGACTCCGATATCTTCGTTGAGTAGTAAATTTCTATGGTAATTTCCTATTCTGCAATGTCAAAGTCTTTGGTCATGCCGACGTACTGACGATTGAGTGACGTATTCAGCTATAAACATCATCGATTTACTGTGTCATCGAATCACTGCCTTTGACCTGAAGTCGTTCATAATCTGTTAGTAATTTGATGAGAGTAAATATCGTAGCAAGTGATAGCCTAGAGTTATGGACGCAGAGAGTGAAAACAAGCCTGAGAAAACAACAAGATCAAGAAGCGTGAATTTTAGCGATAGCGAATTGATTTCTTCGGCTGAAATCTATGACAAGAATAGACACATTCTTCAGTCCAAAGACAAAAGGATTGAAAGTTCCCAACGCAAACGAAAGGTGTATGAAAATATGTCAAATGTCCTCAATAGTCGCAATCCTCTTGTCAAAAGAAATAAGAAGCAGATCATAGACAAATTGAAGCATGTATTCATGGAGGCCAGAAAGCTTCCTCATTGCAAAAAGACTATTCCTACAGGCGGCGGTCCACCCTTACTCCCTATTCCAGCTTGGCAAGAAATAATTGTCAATATCTTGAGAGATAACCCTACCACGGAGGGCTTAACTACCGGCATCGAAAGCGGAGCTGATCAGCGATTTCGTCGGAGGTTGTAGGGAACTGTATGACTTCGTTCACTTTATGCCTTAGAGCCCGTCACAGACGGAACACATCTGCTCACCGTCGATGATGTAAAATGTTGCAGATGATAGGAATCGTAGCGCGATGAATATTTGTTGTAGTGAAGATAAAGCGCAACTTCTTCTTGTTGGATGTCGCAGGTCTTCGCCGAAAAGTTCATCCAAATAGATGAGACCATCTTTGTCAAAACGACAACGATCATACAAATCCTTATTAGAGTACGCGTCTAAGGGATTGCTGCGATCACGAAAAACTCGTTCTCGTCTTATGCTTCGGTTTCCATAAAGAATTGGATATCTATAGAACGACATTCTGTCACGGAGTTGAACTTACAACTATTCAAACCACCTTCTTATAACTCCTTGCGAGGAGGTATAAATATTGCGTGTTAAGAGAGTTGAGTGATAGTATTATCACCGTGATAGAAGCTTCGTGAAACAAGTGATCGCGTAAAACCATTTATATTTCACAGTGCTATAATCTTTATGATTATTGCTTCCATAATATAGTTTATGCTTTCCAAAGTGTGCATAAATTTCAAAGAGTGCAATAAACAGTCTTTATTGAACTCCTTCATTGAAATACATTAGCACATAGAAAGTTTTTCATCCTCTACAACGAAAATCATGCATAGAATTTGCATAGAATTTGCATGTACAATGGACAGAGAAGCAGGCTATCTGATTTCAAAATTACTTTGGTTTGATTTTCAAATCATGTTAAGGATCATGATCATAGATTCTGGTAGTTCTGTGAAATATAAAGTTACTTACAGAACTCGTGCAAAGATATCCAGCTTAGCTCGCCCTTCGGGCTCGTGCATAGACATGTTGATCTCAAAAAATGCAATAAAGCTGGATACTTTGCACTTGTTGTGTAAATAACTATTGTGAAACAAGTGATAGCGTAAAACCATATAAATTAAAACCGTGTTTCTTTCGTGAAACTGGCCCTGATGTCACCGAAATCACTCATATAACAGTGCACTATTTTTTCCTCATTTATTCGCCACGTCATGATTGCTGCATCAATGTTATCATTAACTCTTGCCTGACTTGCTGTTTTATAGAGAAATTTACTTTCGTTTTGTTAGCATGTTTTAAACGTATTGATTTTCTAATATTAATATTCATTCTATTTACAATGTCTGATAATTTTGAAATGATTCATTTAATCACCTGCGGAAGCTGATTGATTGCAGTGCTTGGATTGTTGCCACAATTTTCAGGTACGTGCACGTTTTGCTTTAATTAAAAAATGATTTATGGAAGGGAAGCATTTAAAAAAAATCGATTGCAGGCAAAAATCAATGGTATGAAAGACGCAGGTAATGGAGAGAACACTGAAGTGAGTTGCACAAGTGGAGGCTATAAACAAGTCGGTAGGATAAGTGGAAATATTGTCAACAATTTTGTCAGGAGCATCTACAGGCCTAGTTCACATCTCTCGACATCACAGCATCTTCCAGCCCATACGTGGAAAATGCTGCGTACCACTTCGATAATTGTAAATCATCATAATGATTGCGATACTTTGAAAGTCAACTTTCTGCGAAATTGTTGCGCTGAAGCATATTGAATGCAGTACATTACATTCGTATCTCTTTTAGTCCACTCGTCTAAGATTTTGCGCAATAGCGTTCTAGTGCGTAAGAGTTATTTTTGTATCATTTCGATGTCGAGAAACTATTATGCTGAGATCTGCACCGATAGTTATGTTCGTGCTTCTAATGCGGTGAATTTCAATTTGTAAAAATGGCCGCATGTATCAAACGGACACTAAAGCCATCCATAGTGACACTTGTGATAATTTTCCTTGTAACCACCTGAGAGATGAACATCTGGAGCCTTCTGCTCGGTCTGATTCACTCGAGACAACAAAACATGAAAGAAATGGAAGAGCATGTTTCAACCCATGAACAATGAGTTTTCAGACCACATTTACAATTCAACAATCTGACCTGCTGTCTACAAACGTCTTGATATTACTCACATGTTTGAATGTATTTTCACACAGTTGGATCTCATCTGTGATTTCACCTGTTCGAATTACCTTTCTTTCGACTAGTGGTCTTCGTCCGTTGGAAAGTTGTTGTCAACAGACACGGCAATTTAAAGAGGAAAAATCATTGCGTGAGACTTTACCGCATTCAAAAATTTGCAAGAACAGAACATCTCGACTTGGCTTTGGAATTATGGACAGCACGTCATCAAATTGCTTCAAACCAGTTGTTCAGATGGAGCAAGACACGAAGTAAAGTGAACAAAACAGTGAAGTACTAAAAACACGAAATGAAGACACCGACAAGGCCAAACGCATCACGAAACACAATCATACTCGTGTGATGAAGACGGATCTCTGCTTGAGTGTTATTCCAGACTGCACTTGACTTTGCTGAGAATGATCTCCCGATGACTGATCAATTACACACGCGAATGTAAATAGCAGGTGAATGTGAACCGGCGCTGTGGCCTTGTGGTAGAGTGTTCACTCTGCGTCCGGGAGACCTTAGTTCAAACCTGGGACTGTGGCCTTGTGGTAGAGTGTTCGCTCTGCGTCCGGGAGACCTTGGTTCGAATCTGGGACTGTGGCCTTGTGGTAGAGTGTTCGCTCTGCGTCCGGGAGACCTTGGTTCGAATCTGGGACTGTGGCCTTGTGGTAGAGTGTTCGCTCTGCGTCCGGGAGACCTTGGTTCGAACCTGGGCCTGTGGCCTTGTGGTAGAGTGTTCGCTCTGCGTCCGGGAGACCTTGGTTCGAACCTGGGTCTGTGGCCTTGTGGTAGAGTGTTCGCTCTGCGTCCGGGAGACCTTGGTTCGAACCTGAGACTGTGGCCTTGTGGTTGAATCTTCGCTCTGCGTCCGGAAGACATTGGTTCGAATCTGAGGCTGTGGCCTTGTGGTAGAGTGTTCGCTCTGCGTCCGGGAGACCTTAGTTCAAACCTGGGACTGTGTCCTTGTGGTAGAGTGTTCGGTCTGCGTCCGGGAGACCTTGGTTCAAATCTGGGTCTGTGGCCTTGTGGTAGAGTGTTCGCTTTGCGTCCGGGAGACCTTGGTTCAAATCTGGGTCTGTGGCCTTGTGGTAGAGTGTTCCCTCTGCGTCCGGGAGACCTTGGTTCGAATCTGAGGCTGTGGCCTTGTGGTAGAGTGTTCGCTCTGCGTCCGGGAGACCTTAGTTCAAACCTGGGTCTGTGGCATTGTGGTAGAGTGTTCGCTCTGCGTCCTGGAGACCTTGGTTCAAATCTGGGTCTGTGGCCTTGTGGTAGAGCGTTCGGTCTGCGTCCGGGAGACCTTGGTTCAAATCTGGGTCTGTGGCCTTGTGGTAGAGCGTTCGGTCTGCGTCCGGGAGACCTTGGTTCAAATCTGGGTCTGTGGCCTTGTGGTAGAGTGTTCGCTCTGCGTCCGGGAGACCTTGGTTCGAACCTGGGTCTGTGGCCTTGTGGTAGAGTGTTCGCTCTGCGTCCGGGAGACCTTGGTTCGAACCTGAGACTGTGGCCTTGTGGTTGAATCTTCGCTCTGCGTCCGGAAGACCTTGGTTCGAATCTGGGACTGTGACCGTGTGGTAGAGTGTTCGCTCTGCGTCCGGGAGACCTTGGTTCGAATCTGGGACTGTGGCCTTGTGGTAGAGTGTTCGCTCTGCGTCCGGGAGACCTTGGTTCGAACCTGGGACTGTGGCCTTGTGGTAGAGTGTTCGCTCTGCGTCCGGGAGACCTTGGTTCAAACCTGTCGCCGTGGCCTTGTGATAGAGTGTTCGCTCTGCGTCTGGGAGACCTTGGTTCGAACCTTGGTCGGGTCAAACTTAGGACTTTTAAGTAGATGAATTACGTATTCTTGTTAAACACTCATCACTAAAGAATGAGAGTGTAATAAATGAAGCTCGGACACATGGAAGAAAGGCGTTCTGCTTAAGTGTTTCCGGATTCAAATAAGGCTTATTTATGGACGTCGAAATTGTTCATCGTCTGCGAGTCGAGAGAGTTTCAGATATAAAATTATGTCCTCACTTCTCAATCTTAGCTCTCCTGAAATTATGATATTCTATTGAACATATTGGTAATCATCTTAAATATTTACTTCGATGCAGCCTTGAAGTTTCAATAGACTCCACTTTTAGACTTGCAACGTTGATCTCGTGTCTCTCCAGTACCTCATATGAAAAATCCAATGGAAAATTGCAGTCATGATAATTTTGCTTGATAATTACAATTTTGTTAAATTTATAGATACAACCAACTGGATTTTCATTGCTATGCATTTCGAATTTTGAGAAGGCACAGAATTACCTAGTTAGTTTTCATCGTAGGATAACTACCTCGGCACGGAAACCAATCGAAAACAAATCAGTAAGAAGAATGAGCACTCGTGGGGCGCTCCTTGCTATTCCATCTCTCCACAGTGACTGATGTAGAAAAGAATGAGGCTGTAATGCAGTGACTTTTATTCCTCTGAATAACAGTGTCTTCAGTCAGAATGCATATTGTGGGCCCATTAAACAGTGCTGATGTGGGGTACCTTGGTTAGTTCAGTTTCGAATTTGACACCTCTCGGTGAACGGAAGGTTACTCAACCACAGTGAACTCTCTTTGTATCTCTTCACCGATGAAATGATCCCCTCCAAAATATCTGAAAATGAGACTAGAAAGACTGGAAGCAAAATGTATAGATGCGCCAGCGATCTTCAAAACTTGATCAATGATTGAATTGTTGTTCTTGGGAATTGAAGCCTTTGTAAACTTGCTGTCTAAGCAATATCTTTGACCATGTCTTAAAATGAATATGCATATGCAATGATAATGATTTGAAACAGTTGAAAGAAATGACCAATCAGTTTTGTCAAATATTGTCAGAATCAGTTTGGTTTGTGTTGTGCTGCCAGATTTGAGTGTTTGCTTCATTGCACGCATTACTATTGATATCTTCACATTGTACCTCCTGCCATTCTTTCGACAGTCTGATGAAATCCCGACCATTACTACTGTGAACGATGACAAGGAACTGGATTTCGTAGTGGTTGACGCTGAGATGGACACTGTGGAGACGGTCTCCAATGTAGAAAATGGTGACGTCGAAGAAGGGCCGTCAACCAACGATTCTCCGACCATTGAGACATTGGATGGCGTTCATCACATCATTCTAGATTGCTCAACGTGGGCGTACATCGACAGCGTCGGCATCCGAATACTGAAAGAGGTAATGAATCTCTCTATTGACTTACGAGGCCGGGATTGCATGGGTTCTGGAGTTCGTCCTGATCCATAAGAGATAAGAAGGAATCTTGACAACAACAATCTGTCGCAGTTCATTGAATATCCAAAGAGAATGACAACTATTAAGTCAATACAAGACACCAACACCCTTGATTCCCCGACCGCACTCGTCTGACCTAGGAATCGAACCGAAGTCCGCAGTGGAGACGAGCGCGCACCTTCTTCACTAGGCCACGCTGACGGTTCAAGAGGAATGCGAGTGAAGGCAGAAGTCATCTCTAAGTGATATTGACAGCTTATTGTTCTATTATTATTGACAGAACGCTACCAGCGTTCATATTGTAGTGCGACAATAACAATAGGACAATATGCTGTCACTTAGAGATGACTACTGCCTTCATTCGCATTCCTTTTGAACCGTCAGCGTGGCCTAGTGAAGAAGGTGCGCGCTCGTCTCCACCGCGGACTTCGGTTCGATTCCTGGGTCAGGCGAGTGCGGTCGGGGAATCAAGGGTGTTAGTGTCTTGTATTGACTTAATAGGTGTCATTCTCTTTGGATATTCAAGAAGGAATCTTTAGTGATATTTAAGGGTTAGAGGAGTAGTGTTTCCCAAAGGCTTCTGTCTCCCTGTTCTTCATCCCCCGTACATGTCACCGTTCTGAGCTGGGAGTGCTGATTTGCATGAAATTGACGAATCGAATGAATCTCTGTTGCCACTGAGTAAGGAGTGTTAGATGATGAAGACTTGTATGCACGTCGTGCAAGCAGGATTTTATTGTTCGGGATGATAACTGATGCCCTTCTTAACAGCGGCTATGCATTGCAACAAATCATGATTTGAGGAGAGCAGGAAAGCGTTTGGTTAAAGGGGTAAAAGGCTTCATCTTGTAAAGAAGAACCATTGATGATTTGCAATGCACGGTTATGTGATAAAACACCGAATATTGAACGAGTGAGATATTCTACTTCAGTTTAATAACGTTGCGCTTTAGTTTCATTGAGGCACTTACAAATACATAGCTAATTATGTCGTACTATCCACCTTGAAACATGACTGGTAATCATCTATAGCTAATAGTAAAAGTATAATTCAATCATAAAAATTGCAAAATGATAGAGACTGACTCAAGATTACGGTGAATAGACCCATTTTGAATGAGAGCGAGTGATAGACAGTTTCAACAGCAGTAAGCATTAAAATCGGGATATAATATTGGAGCTGGTGATGTGGCCTTGTGGTAGAGTGTTCGCTCTGCGTCCGGAAGACCTTGGTTCGAACCTGGGTCTGTGGCCTTGTGGTAGAGTGTTGGCTCTGCGTCCTGGAGACCTGTGTTCGAACCTGGGCCTGTGGCCTTGTGGTAGAGTGTTGGCTCTGCATTCGGGAGACCTGTGTTTGAACCTGGGCCTGTGGCCTTGTGGTAGAGTGTTGGCTCTGCGTCCTGGAGACCTGTGTTCGAACCTGGGCCTGTGGCCTTGTGGTAGAGTGTTGGCTCTGCATTCGGGAGACCTGTGTTTGAACCTGGGCCTGTGGCTTTGTGGTAGAGTGTTCGCTCTGCGTCTGGGAGACCTTGGTTCGAACCTGGGGCTGTGGCCGTGTGGTAGAGTGTTGGCTCTGCGTCTGGGGGACCTTGGTTCGAACCTGGGTCTGTGGCCTTGTGGTAGAGTGTTGGCTCTGCATCCGGGAGACCTTGGTTCGAACCTGGGCCTGTGGCCTTGTGGTAGAGTGTTGGCTCTGCATTCGGGAGACCTGTGTTTGAACCTGGGCCTGTGGCTTTGTGGTAGAGTGTTCGCTCTGCGTCTGGGAGACCTTGGTTCGAACCTGGGGCTGTGGCCGGTGTGGTAGAGTGTTGGCTCTGCGTCTGGGAGACCTTGGTTCGAACCTGGGTCTGTGGCCTTGTGGTAGAGTGTTGGCTCTGCATCCGGGAGACCTTGGTTCGAACCTGGGCCTGTGGCCTTGTGGTAGAGTGTTGGCTCTGCGTCCGGGAGACCTGTGTTCGAACCTGGGCCTGTGGCCTTGTGGTAGAGTGTTCGCTCTGCATCCGGGAGACCTGTGTTCGAACCTGGGACTGTGGCCTTGTGGTAGAGTGTTCGCTCTGCATCCGGGAGACCTGTGTTCGAACCTGGGGCTGTGGCCTTGTGGTAGAGTGTTGGCTCTGCGTCCGGGAGACCTTGGTTCGAACCTGGGACTGTGGCCTTGTGGTAGAGTGTTCGCTCTGCGTCCGGGAGACTTTGGTTCGAACCTGGGTCTGTGGCCTTGTGGTAGAGTGTTCGCTCTGCGTCCGGGAGACCTTGGTTCAAACCTGTCGCCGTGGCCTTGTGATAGAGTGTTCGCTCTGCGTCTGGGAGACCTTGGTTCGAATCTGTGTCTGTGGCCTTGTGGTAGAGTGTTCGCTCTGCGTCCGGAAGACCTTGGTTCGAATCTGTGTCTGTGGCCTTGTGGTTGACTGTTCGCTCTGCGTCCGGGAGACCTTGGGTCGAACCTGGGTCTGTGGCCTTGTGATAGAGTGTTCGCTCTGCGTCCGGGAGACCTTGGTTCAAACCTGTCGCCGTGGCCTTGTGGTTGACTGTTCGCTCTGCGTCTGGGAGACCTTGGTTCGAATCTGTGTCTGTGGCCTTGTGGTTGACTGTTCGCTCTGCGTCCGGAAGACCTGGGTTCGAATCTGTGTCTGTGGCCTTGTGGTTGACTGTTCGCTCTGCGTCCGGGAGACCTTGGTTCGAACCTGGGACTGTGGCCTTGTGGTAGAGTGTTCGCTCTGCGTCCGGGAGACTTTGGTTCGAACCTGGGACTGTGGCCTTGTGGTTGACTGTTCGCTCTGCGTCCGGAAGACCTTGGTTCGATACTGGGACTGTGGCCTGCGTCCGGGAGACATTGGTTCGAATATGAGGCTGTGGCCTTGTGGTAGAGTGTTCGCTCTGCGTCCGGAAGACCTTGGTTCGAACCTTGTTCGGGAAGACTTGAAATACCTAATTTCACTGTACATTCTTGCTTCACACTTAAGACGAACCAATGACAGTGGGATAAAAAATACCGTCCGCATGGAAGAATGGAACTTGTCTAACGTGCTTCCGAGCATATAAGTCTATTTATGCCTCTTTTTATAATCAATTTCTCCGCTTGACGGGGCATGTTTTCGTAGACATCAATCAAATGGTGTATTTTAGATATCCACAGGAAATGTCTCTATTTACGTGAATTGATAGTCAGAATATTATGGTGATCAGTAAATAAAGGCATGAAAATCATATCTCCTTCTAGCATTTTGAAAAGTCACAAAATCATTGTCCTGTTCATTACTGACCTTGAACTCTTCATGTTCTAAGAAATATTTCATTGCATGTGATTGATCAGCACGTTCTTTACATAGGTTCGCTATATCATCCGCTTTCATGATTCTTCGCAGTATAGTAACGAGGTGGGAATGTTTAATCAAATTTGATGACTTGTACAATTATCTTTATCTTTTGGAATAGTCCAATTCCTCACGTCGAGATTGAGAATTCTCATTTATGAATAAACCAACATTTGTATATACCCATGACATGGCTACATATTGTGTGTCAACATATGTCTGTAGAACCTTCTTAACGACAAGCTTTATCGGACGTATCTGTGGGATGATAGAGATCATTGATGCAGAATTTCGTTGATGATTGATGGGAATTATAATGCTTCGATGGTTTAACGTCACTACTCCTTCATACTAGGGGCTTGGACGGTGCTGACATTGTCAGACATCTATCTGGCAATATTGTAATCTTTTAGTCCGGATGCCTTTCCTACCGACTTCGCATGACACTTTCGGGGTTCGACCTCTGAACCGAAAGATCGCCAGGCCAAGCAGTTAACCACTGTGCCACGGAGACAATAAAGAAAATGCATTAATACCAGAGACAATAATACCAGAACCATGCATTAAATCGGTTTGAATCCGGTCAAAAACGTCAGACATCAAATCAGCTCTAAACTGCTTGCTTGAGTCTTGCATTGAATCGTCTTGAAGTCGGCCGCCGGCCCAGTCCGAAGATCTCGCTCAGTTTCCATCTCTTGACTTGAAGTCACATTCCGTGAAGGATGGTCAGTAAGGATTGAGCAGTTTGAAGTACTCCGACTGCCTGTGTGCTTTGAGCATGATTTCGTCGAGGTTGACTCCAAGAATATTCATCTGATGCGACAACATATCATTGAGAATGAGATTTTAAATCACAATGACACGCATCGATAGTTCTCGCTGTTATCTTTGCACATTCACTTCCTTAAACTTCATTCATACTTTGTATTATCATGAATACCAACTGACGGCAAATGCCAATGTGATTCGCTTCTATTATGTGAAATTAAGCGATAAGTTTGTAGACTAAACAATTCTTTGTTCTTGTAGAGGTTGTCATTAGCGTGTGAAACAACGTTTCGCGTTCATGACTTCAATACTTTGATATTTGAGATATTTTCAGTGCATGCTATTTCGTGCAGTAATGATCAATCCAAGTAAATTCTAAAACTGACGCTCACACTTTCATTGAATTTGATCACAGCTTCACTCAAAATCATGCCTCCATTGTTGAGGAGAGAAATATGGTTGAAGAAGGTTCTCTTCTATCACTAGTCATACAGTTTTCACATCATCTAACATGTCATGTACACGGCTCACTGAAGACATAGTTATCGGTTCGATGACATTGAATGGTTCCTTTAATGCTCTTGAGGTCGTATGTTCGTGCCAAAACGTAGTAGTATTGGTTGGGTATAAGAGAAGAGATTATCCGCTGAGAAGCCTTTCATTTCTATCTCCGCGCTACCATCGCCGACATGACTGCACTCTCCTGACATCGTGAGTTTTCCGTTCGGAGGTTCTTAGCAGCGTCCACATCATCGACCAGATACTTCCGTCCAAAGTCCATTCTTGTGCGCACGATTGTGAATCATTTCTTCATTTGTCCTTGCATTAAAGCGCAGTTAGAAGAGAGTGGCTGGAGCACAACGTCGAAACGTTGAAGGTGGTTTGCCACCTCGGTAATCAGGTATACAACCTCGCTAATGCGATAACAATCACTATGAACTTCCATCCATAGTATTGTCTACTTTTCTTGCAGTGTAGCACATAATAATATCGCAAATCAATATTGATTTCACTGTCTCTTGCATCAGTCGTGGGCAACGCGTGGCCCGCCACCGATTCTCATCCAAAGTGCCCCGCGGACATTATTTGAATCGGTGATGTGAAAATGGCCCACTCCGACTTTGACCTTTAAAAGGTACTTCTAAGCTTAAGGTTGATCTTTTAGCTTTGCTAGAATTTGCAAAAGCATTGTCTAATGACTTATTGAGCAATCTGAAGGCACAAAAAATTTCATTCAAATGTCCAAGCCATGTTCCGCTTTCTCGGTATGAAGGTAAGTGACATAGCAATCACCTGCGTGAGTGATAAGTCACATGGTGTCCGATGCCTTGTTTAGAATGTTTTATCACGTAATAAATCACGTTGCAATCATCCTATAAATACGCAAAGTATGCTGCGCATGATGGAATCCAACCGCATGAGTTGAAGATGTGATTGGTATTATGCCAACTTTTCTTCATGGATTCCATTTGTAGTATACTGCACCAATTTTGTACTAGAGTGGTATTATTGTATCGTGAGGGGAGCATATGCCTGGTTTTCGAAAGTCTTTTATGTTTAGGTGACGTAGGCCTATGTACACTTTAACCAGCTTTTATTTACGCTATTTTACATCGTGCGGAATGCAGGCGGATAGATATAGGGTAACTACTCGGTCTTTTCAAACAGACCAGTCCGTTCTGGTCATTTTTTAGGACAAATCTGCTTTTATTCAGTTTTTTATAGGAGTCTAGTTTTTATCTATAAATGAGTGAAATGTGTCAATCAGTTTGCCAGTCAAGCTGTCTAGTGCATCATTTTTCTGAAATATCATTCCCATAAACAGCAAGCCTGGTTTTATAGATCACGTACTTTTATAGGATTGTTATGTAGTTCTATCGATTGCGGATTGTTTGAGGTTCCTTTATGGTTTTATAGATCACGTACTTTAAGATATTGTCGGAGTTAAATATATTTCATGATCATCTAGGCTTTAATTCAGGCTATTATGATGTAACTTCTAGTAATTAGAATCCATGGCCAAGGATTTTATTCAATTGAGCTATTTTATATACGCACTCACATATGCCGGTCATTCAGGAGCGCTCAGTTTGAATATCAAGAAATTTGAATTTCGTGTGATTTCCTTCACAACAAAATAGGTGTCATAATTTCCAATTTAAGGTTCATCAATTCGTGAATCTACAATGAAATATCAAAAATGTGGACTGACAATGCTTTTTTGTTTTTTAAGAGTGGTGACCCTGGATAGATGTACTACAGACCGTCATTTTTTCGATGAAATAAAGTTATATTGTAATGAGGTAATATATTATTCATTCCATTATTCATATGGATTACAGAATGTAAAATACAGCTCCTTAAAAGATAACTGCTTAGTAGGATACGATGCTGCTGCATGCATTTACAAATACAATTATGTCATGTACTACCACTATGTATTGTACAGCAGTCCTTAAAATTACGCTCAGAAGTACTCAATAAAGGAATTTTCAACACGCCTATTTCTGCCTTTTAAGATGGCCCTCTATCCCAACTTGCTTGCCAACCAATATCTTGCATAAGTTACACCAAAATGAAATTTTCAGATTGCTGATCAGTGTCGGCTGATGATATCAATATGACTAGCTCTCCGGGAATTACTTTTGTTGACCAGGCATTGGCAGTGTTGTATGACCGCGGTTATTTCCAAAATTTATGACCGTGAACGCAAATCTTCTGCGGTCACGTGAAAAGATGATAAACTCAGGTACTTCATACACTGTAGGTTAGTTGTCAAATTATAAAACATTTTAATTAATTTTGACATAAATTCTGTCTGTAAATCAGTCTAAAGTTTTTTTCTTATTCGCTCAAACCATTAAAATCATGTACAGGTGCGGTTTTTCATCTCAGCCTAGATGCGAATATGCAAGAGCGAAAGTAGAGTTTTCACTTCAAATATAGCCTATAGCCGCTTGAACAATTACTTGAATTTTACAAATTTTATAACTTCTATAGACAAACAAAGAAAATTTTATTGCATTTAAGCCTGTAACTTCACGGTTTCACTAAATGACTTGTTTATGGGCAAATTTAAGAAAGTCAAATACAAATAACCTGTCGAATCTCGAAAACTTTTCGCTTTCGGTTGACCGAATAATTCATGTGTTTATTTTATAATGACCGTGATCGCGTTCATTTTTGAAAAAATCTGCGTTCATGACCGTGATCGTGGTCAAAATATTCGTGACCGCATACAACACTAGGTATTAGTAGCCTAGCGCACGACTTGGTTTTATCACTCTGTAGGTAAAGCAGCAAAAAAGCCTCAAAACATATGAATTCTTGTATCCATTTTGTATTTTAATGAACATAAAGAACGTCTTGTCAGATCAGATGATTATTTTAATATCTTCAACCGGTTTCTATTGGAGGACAGTGGGATGTGGTACCGGCCACAATCTTCGTCAGGAAGTTTAAAAGAGTATAATAATTATATATTATTGTATAATAATTATTATAATTATCAATTATTGATTTTATGTACATGTCAACATGTGTTAACCGGTTGAAGTAAAATAATCATCTGATTTGAAAAGACGTTCTCTATTTTCATTAAAACGGATGTTGAAGTTAGTTATGTTAAGGAATTGTGCCCATGTAGCCAGTAGGTCGGCATTATTGTCTGTTTGTTCCCCTGACGTGGAATTTTAATCTGATAGCATCGATTTGATAGAGTTTCTGACAATGTGAGAAAAGACGAAAAACGTGTCTGTTGACACTTTATCTGATCATAGTCGTCATCAAGTTATCAGATGATTGACTCACAATTATTAAAGTACATGTGAATTGATGGACATGCAAAATTGAATAGCAATTGAAGTTTGTTGCATAACCAATATTTTAGACGGTTTTTTCGCCACATCTGCGTAGATTTTATTAGAAGATAATTTCTGTTGCTCATATGGTTGATGTGATAAAGCCTGTGACTCTTTAATCACGGAATATGATTGATTATTATATCTGTGCTACAACTCATTGAAATATTATCACTCTTGCGCTCAGTAACAATCATGTCTGCTTTGCTGTTCGATTGTACGTTTGTCATTCATCTTGCGCTGTATCTAAATAATAGATTCCTTCATTTCAATTGTTCTGAATGCGCTGCTTATGTATTACTATCTTTATTATGTGTTTTGCCATACTGACCTAAGAGTTGACTGAAAATTGCCTGCCAGACATCCTTTCCGTCTCAACATGGGATGCACCCATTGCCCGGTTGCCCATAAAGGGGTCTGTGATCTGTCCCGGTTCTCCTGTCAACGAATGTAGTATTATAGGCCTACTGGTGCCCTCATCTATTGTGCTCGCCGCTATTCTTGGCTATACCTTGGTAATACTAGGAGGTCACATATCGTTTAGTTACCCGTACACATGTGAACTTAATGTCGATGGATGACGAGAAGTTCATTGAGCTTGTGAGAAATTGCCCTCACTTGACGGACTGTCCACTAGAAGACTATGAAGGTCATTTTCAGTTGGTTGGAGCTGGGACTGTGCAGTGGAGCAGCTAGGAGGATTATCGTGACGGAAAACAATAGACGTATGATGACATTTTCGTCACAGATATAACTTAGCAAAGAGAAATGAAATGATAAGGAGCTGTGACGGTGGTGAAGCTGAACAAACATCACAATATGCCGACAGAAACATTTTATTAGAAAAAGTCTGTATCTAGTTTTTCAAGCCGCAAAGCTATTAAATAATAATAATTAATTCATTGTAATCACAGAATTAGATTGTTTAACCGTATCACTTTGCTAGAAGTGCAAACTGATTCAAACAGATGGCACATGCAGGAACTTAATAAGTGGGCAAAAAGAAATTTTTAATACCTTACAGAGATAGGAAAAATAGTCGTGCGTCGCTTGCGGATTGCTCTGAATTCCTTCAAAATGCTCCGATCACCACGATTCCTTCAGACTCGAAGAATTCAGATCATTGCGCAAAAGTTTTCTCGATAATGTTGGGCAGTCCGATCATTATTAAAAAAGTTAGCAGGCGCACGAAAAAACGTTCACAAACTTCTCTGTAGAACTTGACATCGACTGTGTCTCTTTGCTGTGTGATCCGGTTGATAACAGTCACTGAAACTTCGCACAATTTGGCGTGTTTAATGTTGAACTGGTTGCTTATTGTTCGATTGCTATGGTATTTAGTCAGGAGATTGTGCCATTTCATTAGCGCTAGATGTTCCAATGCTTCCCTTCTAGTCAAACGGAAGAAGAGACGATCTGTCTAATTCTGTGATTGTAATAGTAGATTTTAACCTCAGGAAAGGCTTGCAAAATTTACTAATTTTGGAAGGTTTTTATTTCATCATTTCATTCATGGTTACACTGCTGTATACTCTTTTATATGTGCAGGCTTGTGCCACAGCTGAAGTTCGTCAGAATGTTGACGCAGCTCACCTGTACGAGTAGATTCACAGCCAGGCGGATGCGGTTTGCGTCAGGATGCCGGCGTGTCATCTCATGTTACAAAACCGGTAGAATTTTTTAGAAGACGTTCTTCAAACTTTTGACATGCAGTTCAGGATCCATTACACCGTACACCAAAGAGTCCCTCAGCCCGTATGATACGAGGTATATTCTGGGGTTGGATGTGCCATCGTCTGATAGCATTTTGTTAATTTTTATACTTTTTATTATACATTTTGTTAGTTTTGTATTCTCTGACAGTCAAATTGTCGCCCCAATGAATGCATGAACAAGGCCATAGCAGCAGTCACTAACTATGTCGCACAACATTTCCGCATCTCGCCGGACATCTATCAATCTGTTGTCCGACATTTGCGTTATGCGAGTTGCCGCACGGCAGAAGTAGGAATCTGAATTCAGCATAAGATCTTCCACTAACATCGATCAGTGGCGAGAGTGGCTGCACATCAGTAGATAGTAGTCTCGAAGCCAGGATGCTGTGCATCATTATCGTCGTTTTACCACACAGGTAGCCTGATAATGTTTATCCGAATAATCCGAATATAATGCAGTAATCAAACGTCATCCCGTAAATCCACATTTCGTGAATGAACACTCTGACAGTACCCAATCTGTTGCTTGCAGGTTATTTCACAGTATCAGAAATGTGACATCACAGTCTTCATGGCTGTGTTGAAGGCTTCCGTCAGGGACATGTTCTCAAGGACTCAACTTTATGACACTGTTGACAAGGATTATATGTATTTGACTGTACATGACGCTGTTATTGCTGCCTTGAGTACTAACCAAGACTTGAAGGATGAGGTGAGTACTTTCCATTCATTTTAAAGATTTATGCGTGTCACTGGTGTTATCAAGGCTTTCCACGGATATACAGCGTATTTAACTTTGAATATTCAGCTTGTAACAGAACAGTGAACGAGACGGTTGTCTTCATTGATAGGTTGAAGGATAATGCTCGAGTTTTTCATTCATTTAGTTCCCTATTATCTCAGTCTACACTCAGAGGAGCTTGTAAGTGATGTACAATTAATGATAGTCTCTCGACCACATCGAAAGGCTCACCTTAATGGTCATTGAGGGTAAATAAAATCTTATCGGCCTATTATAGATGCTTTTTCACACATATTACTGATCACTGAAAATATCAATGTACAGATGATAGCTTTATATTTGGCGGAATAAGCCGAGAGAGTTCCCATTGAGGTGAGGTATTTTCAAATGTTCAATCAAATATGAAAGCATTGCGGTTCAGGGGTTGTTTGATGCTCTACGCAATTTCTATTGATTTCAATCCGTCGCGAGGATGAGGAGACAATGAAGACAGCCCACTGAGACGGGCGATTCGTTATACTGAGTCAAATGCGGGTCTAATCTTCAAGTTAGTTGACCAACAATGAGACGATGACCTCAGATGCACGTGGATACCATTTCCGCTCAACAGATTGAAGTGCAGATCGCTATGATTGGCTGTAACTGAAAACTTGTTCTTTTCAATTTGGACACGTCATGGACTTGATAAGAATATTTTTGGAATTACTAATAGAAATAGGGCACTATCCTCCAGAACCTAATATGTGATAAGAATGTAATAATTCTCGGATCGTCCAATCATTTCAATGTTATTCTTCTGCTGAAGCTTTCTGGAGGTAGATCTTCAAATATATGTTCGTCAGCAGTAATTCACATTTTCTTTGGATGTCCTGATGAACAGAGGTCTACTTCGCGGTATTTACGTAAGTTGAGAACTGCTCACTTTGTTGCTGAGAGTTTAATGTCCAACGATGCCTAATTCCTACTGTCAATATTTACCCGTCAGACTTATTCAAATGCCAATTATCTCCATAAGGTTTATACTTGAAATTGAAGAGAGGATTCGGCATCGTTCTAATTTCGATCACATGAGTGATAGCTATGCAATCTGTTTATGCTGCATTTTCAACAATCTTCATAACACTCGCTTATCTATTGCATAGCACGTTTTATAACTTTTCTTGTTGGAATTTGACCTGACTTTTTATCAGAATTCATCACAGATTAGTAGATACTCGTAGTGCGATTATACGGTATATGGCAGTGCGCTCATCAAGTATTTACTGAATAAATCTGCTGTGGATTACATCCAGATGATAAAATGGCACATAGTATCGAAAAATGATGCATCTCGGTGCCGACGGTTCGACTGAATCTATAGTCTACGTAATTCACAAGAAATGACCTTGAATTAAATTGAAAAATTCACTTGAAACATTTTCCTACATTTTCTCGACAAAGGACGCAATTCGAAACGCCTTTCGATACTTTGTGACTTCTTATGATCTGGAGGTACCCACAGCCGTTCTTTCAGGCAAATATGAATAATGTGATTGTGTCTAAGAAAATTCTCTGTATAAAAGAGTTTACAAGCAACTGGAAGCACTGGATACGGAGATATTCCCACTCGTATATTTAATGAAGTGACTGATTATGTTGCATATCCAATCAAGAGAATCTTAGAACTTTCTGTGCTGCAGCAAATTTTTCCAAGTGTGTGGAAAATGTCAATCATAGCTCCATTGCCAAAGACATGACCTCCTGCCATCCCTAAAGTTTGTCCGATTAACATCCATCAGCAATGTCAAGAGTTTTGAAAAAAATATCTTAGAAAGCAATTGGGAGAAATTCCTGGTCGACTATGGGAGCAGTCAGCATGGTTTCCGATCTGAGCATTCCACAGCATCTGCCTTGGTAGAGCTTCTCTGAAATGCATTAAAGTGCTATGATGATTTATATTTGATGAGGTCGCTATCTTCGGTTTCGATATGGCGGCAGCTTTTGATTCGGTAGATCATTCTCTGACAATGCTGAAGTTGAAGAACTTTGGATTTCCTTTGGGTTTCCGTAAGTGTCTAAAATACTAT
The DNA here is from genome assembly GCA_907163375.1 of Prostheceraeus crozeri. Classification (NCBI taxonomy): domain Eukaryota; kingdom Metazoa; phylum Platyhelminthes; order Polycladida; family Euryleptidae; genus Prostheceraeus; species Prostheceraeus crozeri. The sequence goes on from CAJQUW010012721.1 coordinate 450,846, forward strand.
TTGAGCGATCGACGATTTGTTGTGAAAATTGGAGACGCGATCTCACAAGAGCAGTGTTTGTGCCGTCGATATTTTCAATATTTTCCAGTGATCTGGTGGCTAAATTCTCATCGCTCACTTCAGTGAAATATGCAGACGACATCAACATGTTCATAGTTGTAAAGACGCAAAGGGGAGTATTCTTGAGGAAATCAGGAATATTGAGGAATGGTGTGTGCAAAGTTGACTTGTCCTCAACAAACAAAAAGTGTTGTTATGTGACAAAAGAAGGACATTTTCTAATATTCCACTTCCTATTCCCGTTGCTTCAAAACTGCAAATCCTTGGAACTGTCCTCAACAACGAGCTGACATGGGACGATCATGTTTCCCACATTTTATCAAAGGGTAATGGAGGATTCATCTTAAAAAAATTCTAGCAGTTTGTGACATCGGTTGAACTACAGCAAGTTTGCAACTCAATCTTGGAGTATTCCTGCTCTGTCTATGTGTCACTCCCAAAGAAACTTGAATGTAAATTACAGAGACTAGACACTCGTACGCATCGGTGAATAAACCATCATGACAGTTCTCCAAAAACACCATACTCTACTCACCGTCAGAACTGAGAAGATCGCCAAGCGACTCTTCCTCAAGGCAGCTGGATCTGGAAGTCATCCTCTGAACAAGCACATTCCGAAGTGCCTTCAACAGAGCAAGCACTTTGCATCCAAGCTTACTCGTACCGAAAAGTGACAAAGATCTTTCCACGAGTCACTAAAGTACTTAGTAACAGTTTGTAGTAAGTATATTTCTTGAGACATTTTTAACTTGTAACTTTCTTTGATGATGATTTGTACATCAATATCTCATGTGTGTGCGATTTTTAATCATGTTTTGAAGGAAGCGCTTTATTATTATAATTATAAAAAGTGTTTATACAACTGTTGATACAAGAAACTCCATCTCAACGAAAGCCAATTAATTGAATTTACTCTGCAGGACTAGGCCAACATTCAATATTCTCAAGAAATATACTTATATAAGAAATCTCACTTGTAATCACACGTCCTAGAAAGCGCATGTGATAGTATTTTAGCCTCGCAGCTTCGCTTAAGTAAAAATATAGTTTTCATAAAAAAATTGGAAGTTATGCTTTTAAAGATTCATGAAATATGAAAATATTTTTTTAAAAAAATGATGTAACATTTGCCTGTAATATTTCGGTCCTAGAAAGTTCTAGCACTGAATACTACACGGAAGCTGTTTTCGTTGATGGCAGTTAACTGACGACGTACACACCTGAACATTCAACTCTATGAGGAAGAAAGATCTGATTTGACAGTATTTCTTATTTTTGTCTTCATAGGAAACTAATGAAGAAGAGGCCATCACAGGTATATTCATGTTGTGGTATCTGTTTATTTTTGTTAATGTTATGCTTTTGTATGACTTAAAAGTTCAAATTGTTGTTGATTGTAAACGTCAATTTGTGTTTATTACACCAGGCAGTGTTAGAATATATCGCTGCGCGGATAACCATCAACGTGACAAAACTGTAAATTAATCGGTAGCTATAATACAAACATGAAATATAAACTTGTTTCAGCTTTTATAGCAGTCCTTACTTAATATGTGAATGAATCTCATAATTTTTAACGATGAATTTTCCTCATCTCCTGAATTAGCTGTACAAGCTAACTGCTTTTAAGTTTAATGGTTATGGGTAGTTAGATAGTAAGGTAAAGGAATATGTTTAAAATGCATCATTAACATGTCGTGGAAACCGTGAGGTTAACAAGTTAACCAGTGGTTTAGTATTTGGAAAGTAAGTGGTCACGATGACTTAGCATTTCAGAGTAAGATTCAGCATTCTAAAGATTTTATGAGAAAATCAAATATTGAGCCGTGATACTATCATAGAAGTTGCTTTCGCAAAGTAGAAATATGCAAATTTTCGCTGCTAAGACAACCTTATCAAGTATTAGTCTTAACTCCAATAATTCCATTTGGTAATAACTACTTTTGATGTCTTATCATGATAACACGGCTTAACCTCGCATTTCCTCATAAATATTGTATTGCTGCTTAAGAATCTTATTCCAAACACTACTTCATAACTGCCATGTCAAATGATGAAACGGAAAAATTCGGTCTGAATGCAATTTTTTTGAAACCAAAGAACTGGTTGACATTGATATGTAAGTGAAACATTTAATGAGAGGACGTTTCATATTGTAATTCCACAAAGTGGCAACTCGTGTGACATGCTTTTGAAGGTAAGAGCGTTGTGAATTCAGCATTGTCGTACATTGAATGTTCTAACGGAGCACGTCATGACGGTATCTCCGCCAAATTTTCGGGTACGATGTCGTTACTGCTACGTTTATCAATTTGTCACTAGGTCTAGTTGTACATGAATTGATTGATGCAAACTTCGGTGATAAGAAGGAAGTAAAGGAAGTACAAAATAATCATCCAATTCAATTGCAAAGTCTGAGTAAGGGCTAGCTTTAGTGAATGAAGGATGCAACTTGAATATGTCGAATTGAGATTCAGGAATCAGTGTTTACTATACAGTTCACATGAAGATTTGCCGATTACGCTTTAAAGTACGCCTGCTCCAACCATAGAGATGTGAAATGACTGTTACGGGTCAAGCATTTCAATAATTCAGAAACGGGATGAAAGATAAGATGCCACGAAGTTCGTCGAAGTCATTATATTCAAAGTTAAGGAGAAGATGAAGTCAACACCGAGATGTTTCGCCCGTTCTTATCAAGGTGTACCCAGGACAAATACTGATTGACGATGTTCAGAAAATATACAGTTGTAACTACAGAAATGACCTAGTTGACCAGGTGACGGGAGATCATCTTCTGAGAAAGTTATACAAAGTAATTAAAACTCCCCCTTTCAGTTTAGGCCAATATAATAGAAAAACATAATGGCGCTGGCGACATCGGGACTTTTCAAGTTGGTCTCATTAGCAAAATGACCAACACACGAGATACAACAACAATAGAAGCCAAAGCAATCACACAACTTAAGCCAGCAATCAATAGGAAACATGAATTACCTTCTTACAATCTAACTTCACAGTTCAACAGCCAATCATACATGCAACACAGTTCTTGATATCATTCACTCTTATATAAACCTTCACAAAGGCTGCATCTGTGCCATCCAAACATCGACCGTTGAAGGCAGCTTTTCTGGATATTTTCAATCACTATTTGTCCTGGGTGAACCTTGATAGGAGCAGGCGAAAGATCTCGGTGTTGACTATAAGTATAGTTCTTATATTGTACATTGTGAGTAGTACATACTCGTATATTTGAAAAAGCATTTACATGTAGATGATTTTCACAGCATACAAACAAATGCAATAATATTTGCTTCAATCCTGGTTGCCATGAAATATCAACATCATTGGATTTTTCCTTTCTCTTCAGATTCACAATCATCATGTTGTTCACCTCGTTCCTTGACTTTCACATTTTATGCATAATACTGCTTTTCAACAGTCTGTTTTTCATTCTACCCTTTAAGTTGTTCAGCGTTCATACTCTTAGGATTATTTGCTTGTAATAAGACAGTGATGATGGATGAATTTCCTTCTTATAGTTCGAGTATCTGGCGTATGGGCTGCCATTTTATTCACTTTGATCTGCTCGTTGCTATTTTCGTCATGTAATGACTTGCTTTCTTATTTTCAGTTAATGTCTGACACAAAGACCGATTTTGATACTTCGAAGTCTACCAGTGAAGCATAATCGACTAACCCCTCGCCTTTTCCTGGTTTTGTGTCCCCAAAGACCTGACTTTCAAGAAAAAGTATTTCCAATTTCAAATGCATTAAATAACGACGATTCGAATTTTGTAAGGGTTAGTTTTTAAATTTCCGATCGATGTTTAACGATTTATCTATTATCCATTTTATTGTACAGTCTATCTCATATTCATACCAGAATCATATTCTTGTACTCATTTCTGCTGACTTGATATTGTCAATACTCGAATAAAAAGGTTTTTAAATTTTAATTCTGACTTCTTTGATGTCCCACATGTACCGATTGACTGTTTCTGACAACGAAGAGCAAGATGCACGATCCGTGCGTCGGAGACAGTCGTAGCGAACGTGCTGATCCTCGACCGCACTCGCCCGACCTAGGTAGGAATCGAGCCGAATCGAATCTAAGTCTACGAACGAATCGAGTCTAAGATGCGAGCTCGTCTCCACTGCGGACTTCGGTTCGATTCCTAGGTCAGGCGAGTGCGGTCAGCGTGGCCTAGTGAAGAAGGTGCGAGCTCGTCTCCACCGCGGACTTCGGTTCGATTCTTAGGTTGGGCGAGTGCGGTCGGGAAATCAAGGGTGTTGGTGTCTTGTAATGACTTAATAGTTGTCATTCTCTTTCGATATTCAATGACCTACGACAGACTGTCTATCTACACTGTGACGTAGTCGCATGACATGATGATATGCTGTCGCCACCGAATTAGATTGTTTAATCGTATCACTTTGCTAGAAGTGCAAACTGATTCAAACAGATGGCACATGCAGGAACTTAATAAGTGGGCAAAAAGAAATTTTTAATACCTAACAGAGATAGGAAAAATAGTCGTCCGTCGCTTGCGGATTACTCTGAATTCCTTCAAAATGCTCCGATCACCACGATTCCTTCAGATTCGAAGAATTCAGATCATTGCGCAAAAGTTTTCTCGATAATGTTGGGCCCTCCGATCATTATTAAAAAAGTTAGCAGGAGCATGAAAAAACGTTCACAAACTTCTCTGTAGAACTTGACATCGACTGTGTCTCTTTGCTGTGTGATCCGGTTGATAACAGTCACTGAAACTTTGCACAATTTGGCGTGTTTAATGTTGAACTAGTTGCTTATTGTTCGATTGCTATGGTATTTAGTCAGCAGATTGTGCCATTTCATTTGCGTTACATGTTCCAATGCTTCCCTTCTAGTCAAAGCGGAAGAAGAGACGACCTGTCTAATTCTGTGGCTGTCGCGCTACAATATGAACGCTGGTAGCGTTCTGTCAATAATAATAGGACAATATGCTGTCGATATCACTTAGAGATGACTTCTGCCTTCACTCGTATTCCTTTTGAACTGTCAGCGTGGCCTAGTGAAGAAGTTGCGAGCTCGTCTCCACTGCGGACTTCGGTTCGATTCCTGGGTCCGGCGAGTGCGGTCGGGAATCAAGGGTGTTGGTGTCTTGTATTGACTTGATAGCTGTCATTCTCTTTAGAAATTCAATGTACTGCGACAGACCTTTGTTGTCGATCTTTGAGATATGTCTCTAATTAAGAATTAAGAAAAATGTATGGGCTAGAGGAAATTGGCGACATCGTACGAACACGTCTGCGATGGTTAGAATGGAGTGAGTGAGTGTGTGGGTGAGTTTGTGATTTTGTTATAATCGAAGGGCGGCATTTTAGCTGAAGATATTTCGCAGTTTGAGATAAGAATAATTGAATTTCATTGTAATTAAGATATATAAACGATGTGATAAGACAGCAATTGTGTAGTTAATCGGAGCAGGTGCTTCCGAAAGTTTATTAAAGAATGAAGTCAATATGAAATTACAAGTTTTGCGTTATTGTCCTTCTTAAACAGCTGCAAGCATCAATGCTAGCAATACAAACAGCGTTTATTCACATTCTACATAAATAGCAATAACATTACTTAAAATGATAAGCGATGCGGCATAGAGCCTGTATCAAGCATCATGTTTTGCATGGATTCACTGTGAGAGACATGAGACTGTTATGCGAGAATCAGTGAAACTAAAGCACGGTCCACAGTGTAAAGCGGTGTGTAGAAGAAAAATCCTCTGTGAAGGACGGGAGACGATGAGGCATGATATCCTTATAAACCGAGAATGACCTCTTACCATACTTCATGAGATAAGGGGATGAATTTGCAATATTGTTTGTTAAAAAAGCTCAGGTTGAGGTAAAATCCGCGCTTTAGGACTCGCCTTTAGTGAACCTCATTTGAACCAATGTAGGCGCTTTTACTCAACAATGAATCGAACATCATGAATCGGTTCTACTTGTTGTCTTGAAGGTTTTAGAATTGTCATTTGTTCAACGATTTTGATGAAGGTCATGCAGTAAAGTTCAAAGTTCATCAGAATAAAAAAAGCTTTATTTGAAGTCAGCTGTTAAAACAGGCATGGCGAGAGTCCAGTTAAAATTGTAGGTCGGAGGTAGCCCTTCGTGTGGTTGACTGATAAAAGTGGGTGTTTCCCATGAAAACGGCTTCAAAGTATGTTGGGAAGTCGTTGGTCCGCTGATGATGGATGCTTTCATTGCCTGAGCCATGTTGAAGTCTGTGACCTTGCCGTCATAACATCCTGATGCGGACGGGGAATTGGCGAGATCGCCTCTTGCACAGATGGCGGATGAGGGGTCTCCGTCTGAGTATTTATCGGTCTTGTAATTATTTGACCTCATTAGATGTTGCATATCTTCAAATGATTGCACTTTGTCAGCGTCACGCCGGAAAAGTTTTGCTCGTGGAGCTAATTGATATGAAAAGATGGTGCCGTGCTTCTCTACGAATTCTGGGTAGCCGGACAAATTATAGACCCTCTCGTGAAATGGAACATTGTAAGATGGCCAGTGACCGTTGCTGAGAACTGCTGTTTGATCCGACGATTCAACAAGGCCAGGAATCTGCTCCACAATGGTCAAAGTACCATCTTCGAGCTTTTTATTCAAGTGAACACGTTTCAAATCGACAACCATGTATTGATTATTGTAAGTTCCTGAGTTGTGTTGCCGAACAATATCTGCCCATTGTTTGCCATTCTGAGCCAAGTGGTTAGCTGCGCGAATTCTTTGCCATGACACCAATGACGCAGTGCTGACGAGATCGTACAGACTCTTATTGAAGACGTTATTCGTTGTTTGTAACATAACCATGTTTGAGCCAAGCATATAAAAATCATCCAATGATGTCAGGTAACCTGCATAGCTTGAAAATGACAATCGTCCCGTTGCTGTGCTTGAATCCTTGATATCAAAGATATAATGTTTGTAGATTCGCAGAGTGGCTGAATATGTAAACCATGAAACGTGTGACATGAAGATGTTTTCTAGTCCTGGAGTGACTTTCACCAAAGCGGAGCACATTCCACCCAAAAAGACGTGTTGTCGAAGTTCCATTGGCGCCATTCTGTCGTAATCCACTTCCCGACCAGAAAATTTATTGCTCAGGTCAATGAGGTCACCCGTGTTAACAAGAATCAACAAATCATCCCTGGAAAAGCGGTTGGAGCCAAGTGTGTCTTGAACTCCTGCAAGAAGTCCATCAAATTGACTGAGCAGATATCCAACATTCCGGGCGAGTGAGTCATTGCGGTTTTTCTTGACGTAATTTCGTGCCCATAAATCCTGTTGCTTCATCCAACCGAGAACTGCTTGCATTTTGGGGCCATCCAAACGTCTGGACCAAAACCGTTTCATGTTATTCAGATTCTGTAGGATCTCTGGTCCAGTTAAAGCGCCTTCCAAGTAACCAGCAGCATGCAATCTGTCATTGTCCCCAATCTGTGCCTGTCTTCCGTTGTGGATTTCAAGAATTCCCCAACCAGTTTGAAGAATAGAGGCGTTGAAGAATCCATAAGCTGCTCCTTCAACCAGCATTTTGCCCGGCTGGAAAGTGACCTTGCTTCCATTGATGTAAACTGTTCCTAAACGAATGGTGGAACATTGTACTGTGACAGCTAATGTCATAAGAAGGCATATCCCGAATATCCGCATCACAGAAGCCATACCGCAACAGTATGTGAGAGTTGATATCGGTGCAGCGATGAAATAGCAAGACAGACTTTGAGTTGCCAATCAGGTGATTCGCTGACTGAACAGTGATGACTATACGAAATCATTGGCGACTGTTAATGTGCGTGCTGCAACAGGTAAACATGTCACTCAGTTGCGTAAAGATCAGACTCTTGAACTGTTATGAAAAGCGGTAATTCATCACGTTATTCAACATGTAAGGGAAATTCCAGGAAATTCTGAAATACATGTAGCACAGCAGAGTAAATGAATCCTTCAACACGATTCAATCAGAGTTGCAATTTCAAGTAATTGGGAGGCACTCATTTTAGAACGAAAAGCTGATGCGGTGCAAATCTTAAGTGCTCTAAAGTGGCAAAGTGACAAGCGGAAGAAAATGTGAATTTCCAACATGATCGCTGAGAGGATCCTGCTATACGCGAAGCAATCAGGCAAAGTGGATTGTACCGCCCAGCTTCCAAATTCATTGCCATACCTGAATCGAATTGTTTGTGATAGAAGACTCAGTAACACAGCTAATAAGTCAATAAGATACACCAGCATTTTTGATTCCCCGACCGCCTCGCCTGACCCTGGAATCGAACCGAAGTTCTCGGAGGAGGGAGTTCGCATTTTTATTCCCTAGGCCACGCTGTCAATACAAAAGGACGGAGAAGTCATCTGTTATTGACAGCTAATTGTCGAATTTAATATTGAGAGAGCGCGAGCACCATCCATTTTGTAATGAGAAATCTGTAAAACGAAGACAAGGTCATTAATAAAATATATTGAAGAGCTTTCGACTACGTCTTTATCAATTCAATAAAACATTAACTGTCTAACTGAGCAGTACGAAAAGAAGGAAAACATTTTTGACAGTATATCACAGAACATTTCAAAATGAGATGCAAACTAAATACTATGATGAAAGTTAGACAAGATATCATTTTACACAGTGTTATACATTGCATGACTCCAGGCCTTTTGGTTTTGATAAAATATCTCTCACAAATTTTGCGTTCGTAAACATAATTGAAATTACGTTGTAAGATTTCTACTTTCGTATCATTGGCAGATGGAGGCAATCGATGTTTTGATAAAAAATGTTGATGAACAAGACTGTTATTACAATTAAGATGTTCTTGGATTCTCTTTCTCATGGCACATTGTGTTTCACCAATATAATGTAGCATTATATCATGGATTTTTAGGGCAGTAATATCAGACATAGCCGAGACTGTCTGATATTTCTGCCCGCAAAATCCATGATATAATGCTACGATATAATGAGAAGTCTATGAACATTGCTCTTATTGATCACTGTTAGTAACAGAAAATGAAGAGATGAAGAAATCTTTGATTGACTTGATTGAAGTCTATGAAAGTCTCCTCTCTCAATAGATGGTAATTCATGATAAGTTTGAAAGTCTATGAATGCTTACAATGTTATATTTATATGCCTATTTAGAGGTCAGCAATGATCCAACTGACAACTGATCCAATGAGCAACCGACAGTTGGATTATTGATGACCGAGAAATAGGCATATACAATTACATTGTTCAGGTTATCTATGGTATAATCAATTGATATATCTATGATATTCCCAAGTGGGCGTATTTGATTTGTAATTTCCTAGCTGCTGGTAGCAGCATGCAAGTAGATAATAGTAGACTTTCTATGGTATTGTTAATTTCTATGGATAGCAGCATCAAACAGTCCTTAACGGCATTTCAAATCATAGCTTGTCATTATAATTAACTTAGCCATTTCATGACCGCTTTTTTCATCATTGTTGACCGCTTATTAGCAAATAGTACCATAGATAGTCTGAACAATGTGAATAGATTTGAAATTCAGATTTCTATCTAAAAATGATTTGAAATATCAGTTTACCAATTCATTCATTAATGGAATCTCAAGCTGGTGTGACGGACGACAGTTCGTGGCTATCTGGTGCGGTGAGAATTCTATGTGAAATTGGCGGGCGTATAATGATATGATGACAGCTATGTTTTGAGGGCGTCAATGGCAAATTAATTTGCCATTGACAGCCCGAAAAATGTAGATGTCATAATGATTGTATGCCATGTTGCGAAATATTTCTATGGTTTCATTTCTATGGGAAGTTTTCCGGGCCGTTAATGAATTTCTGGGCATTATCAAAGATATCAGTCTTATGTACATGGTATACAATGCACCATTGTATACCATGTATATAAGACTGATATCTTTGATAATGCCCAGAAATTCATTAACGGCCCGGAATTCATGGCCTGGAAATGAAACCATAGAAATATTTCGCAACATGGCATACAATCATTATGACATCTACATTTTTCGGGCTGTCAATGGCAAATTGTCGGGCCGCTAACGCGGCCCTCTAATTTGCCATTGACGCCCTCAAAACATAGCTGTCATCATATCATTATATACCCTCCAGTGCCGGGCGATAATGCATTTCAAACTTATTTCAATCATTTCTATGACCTCCAAAGCCATCGAGAGTGAAATACAATTATCATTACATTTACTACATGTGATCTTATAAACAACATTTTTCGCATAACAAACATGACGATTATTACGAAGGCAAGACATGCAAGGAATTGATTCTTTCTCTTTTATCTGACTTATTAAAGATGGTGGAGTTACGAAAACATGTTTAACATTCAAAATTGGAATTTTGTGTAACTCAGAACGAACTCTTCTTGCTTGCGCTTCGCTTATAAAAGGAATCAGAATATATGTATGATTCAGTTTGTTATTAGTATTTTTCTAACTTTCACCATAGTATTCAGTTTGTATCTCATTTTGAAAATTTTCTGTGATATACGATCAAATGTTTTCCTTCTTTTCGCATTGGTGTTAGACAGTTGATGTTTTATTGAATTGATAAAGACGTAGTCGAAAGCTCTTCAATATATTTTATTATTGACCTTGACTTCGTTTTATGAATTGAGCAGTTATGTCAATGGTGAACCGAATTTTTGTAATGAGAAAGCATGACAGAATATCATTCTACTGCATGAACTCTCTCAATAACAGGCTGCCGATATCGTTCAGAGGTTACGTCGGCATGGCTTAGTGAAGGAGGTGCGAACTTCCCCGCGAACTTCGGTTCGATTCCGGAGTCACACGAGTGCAGTCGGGGAACAAAGGCAGACTGGCCTACTGATTATTTTTCATTGAATCTTACTTTGATTTATTACTTCCTCGTGTATCTAGGACATGCTGAAGGGCTCCACGTGATCTTCATATTGTGATATGCTATCGCTTGACCGTTGCTCGGAATATTCCATGTTATGACATGGCAGAGAGGCTGCACATTTCTCCGAGATCTTGTGATGTTTAAGCGAATTGTAGTCAGAGAACAATAATTTCATCAAAATTGCATCAACAAAACTTCTATATTCATTGCTAGAATAAGTATTCTAATTTTCCTCTGTAATGATTACAAAACGAAATGATGAGAAAATAATACGCTAGCTGCGTTGTATCATGTATCGTTTTCACATGCATGTACGCCTACTATTCAAATGACCATGCAGTATTCCGAAATTAGTTTGTGTGAAATGGGAAGTTGTACTCCAAATAAGCGAGTGACTCCTCGTATCCGTGATGAACTTTGAGATGGAAAAACCTATCTTCGTCGGATGCAGTCTACTTTCTTGTATTTTTTGTGCGACGTTTAACCAATGTGGCTTCGTCACACACTGTGAATGAAGCAGCGATAATCCAGAGCATATTGTGCCTAGCTACAATTAATAATTATCATAACCAGAACCAATAAATGAATAATAAAGAATTAAAATACTTAACAAAGAAACAGCAATGAAAGTATAAAGTAGACATAGAATGCTACTAAAATAGAATAAAAACAGCATGTATACTTGCTGCAAATTCACGAAGACGACATTTCTGCAAGAACATCAGTAGACCAGCGTCATGAACGGATGCACAGGTCTCAGCGTTACGTTGGGGCCTACAGGTTCTGTACTGAATACTACGACCCACCAAGCCACATTAGCGAAACGTCGCACATTTGTCATAAACTATCCGACAAAGGTATTTTTTCTCTCTCAAATCTGCAGTGCACATATCCTGAATGTAGTGCATGTGACTTGACGCGAACCATAGCATACTATAACAATGGGTAATTTTGTCATAGTTCTAACGGAATACAGTGGCCACCGGTTCCACCAAAGCGTCAATAAAGCTAGTTAGCCAGGCGTTGGGTCTATATGCAGTCCTACTGCCTAAGGTGCTCGTGATTTCGTCGTGAAATCTTTGTAGCCGGTCTTAATTTGTTGGGTCACTACATGGACCATGTTCATCTCTGTTCATGAGGGAGACGCTGTCCAAGAAGGCTTCTTATGACAAGAATGTGCGGTAGTACATTCTGCTTTTATATAACATGCAACAAAGACCCTTTGAACTTTCACTGTAGGCTCTTCATCTTTCCTCAGATGGCAGCTCGGGCCTTCCTTCTGCGGAACCCGTATAGCCAATCCCTCATCACCAGTCGTCATTATACTCCTTATTCTCAAATTCCAAAGTCTGTTGAGGAATGGCCTTTACGTCGAGTGAGAATCACTTCCGATGCTGGTTATGATCGTCTGCCGATGGGATGCAGCTTCAAATCGACTTTCGTTGACACCGGATCTCAGAACAAGGATGATCCAGTCATTCTTCTGTTGCATGACAATCCTGGTAGCCATCATCAACTCGGCGGCCTTATCAACTCTTTCCACAGTCAGAATGCCCGAGTAATCGCCGCCAATTATCCAGGTCAGTGCATGCGACAGTTAGTCATCAATAGGTAGAAATCTAACAATGAATTCTTTTCAGGTAATCGCTACACGAGAGGATCCACGAAGTATGACGACATCGTCTTCAGATACTCAACATTTGAAAGGTCTTACATCATCGATTCCATCATTGATCAACTCCGGATAAATCGGTAAGTAAGAATTCCAGCAATGCTCTGAGATGTGCACTCCGAAACGCGGAGAACATGAAAACACATTGTGCCCCGACCTTGAACCTGACATCCCACGAAAACAGTGCATTCGTTCATGAAAAGTAATTTCCTCCTCCCATCGGCTTATCCAAGGGGAAATCTGCAGAAAGGGGTGTTAGGATGAAGGATTGCACAGGGTCAAGATCCGCATCCGGTATCCGACGGGTCCTGTTGTAAATATCCGGGATCTGGATCAGTTATGAGATCCGCCCGGATCGAATGAAAAGCGTTTATGATATATTGATGGTCATTAATACTGTGGAAAATCCTATTTAACGATAGAAGTTATAGAAGTTATAGAAACTAAAACTTGTTTTTCTCGTTAATCACTTAGAGTTGGGAGTGGCAGCCAAGAATGCGAATATAAATCTTTGAATAGAAATGTTTTATCCAGGAATATCTGTAGCTCGGTATTGAATGACCATCTATTAATGTGCAAAAAAGATGAAGTAACTTATTCATGCTTTGTTCATTCTAATTGTCATGTTACCGTTGTACACTTGTGACCACTGCACCCACTTTACTATTCCACACCAAGGAATGAATGGAGATCCATGACTTTCAAAGCTAATAACATAAAAAAGATCAACTGTGCTTCTCCAAACATATGGTATTGATCTGACTACCTTACACTTACAATGAACAATAGCTGTAATTATTAAGAAGTCTATAGCAGTTGGATATGCGCATATTAGTTAAATAAACACAAATAAAAGCAAGTTTGCTGTCTTTCCCTTCTTTTAATTAAATACACTTGTTGATCCTTGCTGAAATTGTTTTTTTGATTGACAATCATGGGAAATGTATGCTTAATTAATTCAGAAATTCAGTTACAGTTATCATGTCTTAAGAAAGAGCACACATTCCTCTAAACTTGGTCTCAATTGTAATACCGACATTTTAGATACTTATAATCATCTAGTGATATTTAGTAATGATAATTTGATATATGTTTTATTATAATTATAACAACTGAGAACCAGAATGACAACAATTTCAGTATCACTTCATTACTATGTTTTATGTATTATGAAACGCATAATTCAAACTTAATCTCAGAAACCAGACTATTCAATGCTTCATAACAGTGAAAACGAATTACACGCAGTTTTATTACTTTTGATCATAGGATCCGGGATCCGCCCGGGTACCAGGGTCTAGGATCCGGAACCGGAAACGGGATCCGGGTGGTTGCAATGCCTGGTTAGGATGCGTTTTGTAAACTGTGCAATATACAGGGTGAGTCAAAAAAAACGATATCTGAATTATGTCGAAAAATAGTCTTCAATTGCCATTGATTTTCTTCGTCTATTGATGCTCTATATCTATGGTTAAATGAAATACAGTATAACTATTTCGCCTTATAATCAGATTTCTTTTTTTTCTGACTCACCCTGTACATAAGCATGAATAAGTGAGTCATGCTGGGGTGAAACTGTGAGGATAAACCAAATATATATTTACTGGGCCCTTGTCCGAAGTAGAACCGATAACATTCTCAGTCACCACTCTTGTTTCACATCCAGTGATTGCCAGGGCCGCGCAGTCCCGGAGTTCTATCAAATGATGTGACTCCGGAATCAAGTCTACAACTAAACCCAAAATATTGAACAATTAAATTATTTATCCTCCTTTATAACTGTCACTGTCCTGATAATGATAATAATAATAATGAATGTATATTTGTTCTAATGGAAATCGACCAAAGAAATGCAAAATTAACATAAGATAACAGTTCTGCAAGTAAGAGCACCTAACTAATAGTCAGAATAACATTCAAAGTAACAGCCCCTTATCAACTTTCTCCGTCAAACAAATGTTCAGAGACAAAAGGTCGAAATCAAATGAGCGATGCAGGCAATGACGAGATCCCAACTACGGAAAGGAAACATCATCATTCACCGAGCCATCGACTGCCCCGATGTCGTGAAATCTATATGTCAGTTTCTATCCACGATGCCTACGACGCAAATGTCCGTGGAGCGCCTCTGTTCTCCAGTGTAAGGCTTCTGATAAGTGACTTACAATCTCGACTTAAGGCTGATGCTCTCCACACCATCATTCTCTTAAGAACGAACTTATTGGAACGCTGTAGTGACTTCTGAATACAGGATTCTCTTCGTTGCTTTTCAAGCTTAGCCAAATGCGAAACATGAATTCAAAATTGTGTATAGTTGATAAGCTTTCTTAGAAAGAGATTGATAAATGTACAGCAATGATCACTTGACATGGGCTCACATAGGCCTATAATGATCATGGTAGGTTGCCATTTGTATAGAACTAAGCTTCTGTGCTTACTACTCGGGAGTGAGAGTTCTAGTATTTTCACCGGAGTCAGAGTCCTATCGACTTCGCATCCCTGATGACTACACAGTACACAAATAGGACGTGGAACATAATCTAACGATTAAGATAAATGAATTTCTAATATTCTTCTAGGTCGCTGAATAGGGACACTGACAAGGGCTCCCTTGATATTTCCAAAAAGTAATTATTATGCCAGATGAGTTTATTGATAAATGTAAGAGGGATAACAATTTCATGAAAAAGTTTTAACAACGAATGAAGTGGATAAAAGAACGTTGGATCAAAATGCGCCGCAAAAGATGTGCGGATGCTGGGACTTGAGCTCGAAGTCAAACTATGTTCTCTTTGCATGTTTCTGTAACCAACTAAGTAGTAATTAAAAACATCCGCATGAGAACTTTGTTCATCATGGATTTTTGAATGTTGTATCTATCGACTTCATTGTGTTTTCTTCTCGAATCACGTCGCTGTGTCTTTGCTGGTGCAGTAACATCCAAATGCAAATTATATGATGATTTCTAACTCACCTCATTTCTTTCTCCCCTTAGAGTTGACGGTGTTGTGGCTCTCGGATTCGGCTGCTATCCTGCCCTGCAACTTCTCATCTCAGCTTCAAACCTCTACCGTTCAGCCTGCTTCCTCAACTTCCCTGGCCTGTCTCCGGACTTCCCCGTATCCCCGTTGCTCACTAGCCTCGTCGCCAAACTGTGGCCTTCCAACTTCCTCCTTCGATCTGTCCTGCGCTCGCTGCTCAGCAACATGAAGGTGAACACCAAGTTGGACGCGCATTCAATCGAGGAGACCGCGTATAGCCTCATTTCACATGCCAACATCGACTTCAACAGTCTGACCAACATCCAAGCGCCTGACCTGGCTTCCACCAATCTCCCGCTCATGCTGGTGTCCAATCAATGGGACGAGAAGACAAAGGAAGCGAGCCGCAGTGTGGGATGTCCCATCTCCGATACAAGACCGCCTTGTATCAGCTCCGACGTCAGCAACAAGATTCCTTATCCACTTGATGGGACGGCCAGACGGAGACATCATTTCTATGCGGACTGCTCCAGACGACAGCTGATCAGCGAGCGGTTCTTCACTGACCGCATTGCTCACGTCTTTCTCAGTGCCTTTGTAAAGTAACGACTCTTTGTAGGAATCGTTTCCGAGACAGACTTTCTCAGCATTTCTCATCATCTGACTCACTAGACAATTCAATTGGCGACTATTGCAATCCGAAGGACGTTCCTACATCTGCAGTTTCGTCAATCCTGCTTCAGTTTGTCCAAAATCAAGTTTTACGTCAATCAGAGCCTATCTGTGCAGCTGCTACATTTGTCACTTTTTCGTTAGACGGCAATCAGGAAACTTGGAGAAATGTTATTGAAAAAATCAACTTGTGATTGTGGTTTTAGTAACGTAGTAACAGATTTTCCTCATTTCTTATAGGAAATAACCTTATTTGAATGCAAGATCTTATTCTTGATAAGTGCATTTCTGAGTTGATTGCGAATTGTGATTAGAGCGACGGAACGATAGACTGATGAGAAGACATTTTTTACATTTTTATGCCTGTGAAACAGCTCATTTTTGTTTTTCATAAACATTTTCCCATGATACATGATATGTGAAGAAAATAACGCGTTTTTCATCCAAATTCATGTACTTCTGCGAACGGAAACGAAAGGCGCGTCACATCAAACATATGATGATAAAATTGTGACGATATTTCATTTTATTATTAAGCTCTGATACGAAAATCAAAGATTTATCCGAAATCTATCGAGGAAGTCAGGCTAACATCTATGATCGGCAATCATAAAATGACATCATCAAAAATCTCTGTTCTATCAAATTTTCTAATCACAGATTCTTCGCATTTTGTATTGAAGCAAATTTAGTCTCCTTCGTTTGCTCTACCCACAGAATTAGATTGTTTAATCCTATCACTTTGCTAGAAGTGCAAACTGATTCAAACAAATGGCACATGCAGGAACTTATTAAGTGGGCAAAAAGAAATTTTTAATACCTTACAGAGATAGGAAAAATAGTCGTGCGTCGCTTGCGGATTGCTCTGAATTCCTTCAAAATGCTCCGATTGCCACGATTCCTTCAGTTTCGAAGAATTCAGATCATTGCGCAAAAGTTTTCTCGATAATGTTGGGCCCTCCGATCATTATTAAAAAAGTTAGCAGGCGCATGAAAAAACGTTCACAAACTTCTCTGTAGAACTTGACATCGACTGTGTCTCTTTGCTGTGTGATCCGGTTGATAACAGTCACTGAAACTTTGCACAATTTGGCGTGTTTGATGTTGAATTGGATGCTCATTGTTCGATTGCTATGGTATTTAGTCAGGAGATTGTGCCATTTCATTAACGTTACATGTTCCAATGCTTCCCTTCTAGTCAAACAGAAGAAGAGACGACCTGTCTAATTCTGTGGCTCTACCCATGTCCTTCCTCACTGGTTGATTCATGTACCGAAAAGCAGCAGTAGGCCTATGATTGATCATTGAACTCATTAATAACTGTCTTGATGTTTTTGAAGTATTGACTGTAACCTGAATATTTTTAGGCCTTTTTCGTACTATAGATTCTGTTGGCCTAACCAACTTCATATTGTAGGCATATTTGTAATTCGAGTGTATAAAGCTTAAATCAAAACTTGCGATGTGTAATGTACAGGCCATAGGCCCTGCCTAACTTTTGATATACAAGAAGCTTTGTATGACTAAACTGCTTTCTTCGGCCTTCCATTATTTGGAATATATCGATGCTGCATGCAATCTAATTTCAATTTCATTGCTAAGAGCAGGAGAAGTAGCATGGTAGCAGTGTAAATCGAACAATTCATATGACTAGATCTATTTCCGTTGTAGGCCCTTGTATATTTCACTAAAGATTCGTATATTTTCATTATAAAAAATAAAATGATATCATTGCCGATCATAGGATAACATGAGCAACAGTTATGTTACACGTAGAGAGCGATTTTATTTCAATTTATCGCTCTCGACCTGATGTGAACGCGCATTAAAATGAAAAACTGTGCGGAAACTGAATTATGGTATTGATATTCCCCCATCCTTGCATTTTAAAGTGCATGTGTTGAAATGCCAGACTTTACTTGGCCTTGTTTCTGCTCACGTTTAGACCTGACCTTGCAGGCCTGACCCTCTGACAGACGTGAGAGAATCATGACCTTGTGTTGACCGTTGCTCTGAAACACTGCACCATCGAGGGTCTGAATCACCTAGTGATTCCGGAAGTCCCCCTTCGGTCATGCAATGGTAAATTCTTCATTTCGTAGTGATGATGAGAAAATTCGTCACCTGATGAAATGACTTCTTATTGTTTACGCAGTGATCCTTTGAACTGCAGGCTGTGTTATCAGGTGAGGATTTCTCACCGATTATGAGATGTCAACTTGCATTGTTTTGTTGATCTCTGATGAAGAACATCTCGTGAGACATCATTCAGGTCGCATCAACCCTCATCCTTGCGGAGTCACGGATGGAATATGCGCAACAGGGTTGGAACCGGTCGATGCCGGGCCAGGGGCCGGCGCAGTCAAAACCGGCCGTAACTAAGACGGCGTTTCTGTAACCTGCTAATTAAGACGGGCAACTGCTCAGCTTAGACCGGTAGACATCATTCGATTTCTATGTACGAGTAGCATACGGTCGGCTTGACGGTACTCCGATGAAGCACGACGATGCTGGTTTTCATCAATTTCCATCCTAATTGGTCCTCTATCGGGTAATTAGACAAATATTCCTATTTGATGAAAAAGATTAAGCAGCTATGCCCATAATAACTCATTCAATACATGGAATAATGTTGCGATAGATAGTCTTGCAAGCATATGACTTTTACAAAATTCATTTGTGCTGAGTATGGGATTCCGGAAACTCCATTTCAGATCGAGTACGGCTTTAAAACTTGAGCTAAAACTGTAAGTCAATAATTGTCTATGGATTAGTACTTAATCAGTATCGACGTGGCCTCACTGCCGTCAAGCCAACAATGACAACCTTTGAACTGTGAGTATTTGTAGTTGAAAACTGACAACTGTGTAATACTCATAGCGAAGAACCAAGCTTGAGCTACACTCTGAGTCCTCGATCAAGAACAGCCGTCAATTCAGCAATGAATAGACTTATTATCTTAACTTAATAATGCACTTCCAAATAGCTGTGTCTTCGAACATTGTTCTCTACAAAACGGAAAAACAACTCAAGTTGATGAATTTTCCTCATGCTTTGCAACGGTCCATCTAAGTATCTAAACTTCTTTATCATCGCCAACTTTCATTGATGTTGTACAGTTCTGCAAAAGCCGCTAGTAGCCCATATAAAGCCGCTTTGAATAATGATTTGATTTGAAGGATAATTTTCAAGAATCAGGTCGAAATATTTGCGTCACAAAAATTATGTTATCAGACTCCTACAATGCTGCAGTTATATTTTAACTGACTATACAGCTAATTCTAGAATGAATATCATCAGTCGTCGACATAAGGCTGATTAGAATGATCGGCCGGGGTCTCCAACACTGATGCGCAAGTTCCAGCACCTCTGTAAAGCTATCTCCCATTTCCGCCGCTTCAAGGCAATTCAGGAAATGATATTGAGAAAATTGACTTCACAGGTTTCATCACATTTACTCTTCATTTCAAACTGTTCAACAGCAGAAATGTTATCGCAATTCTAGGATCCCAAAATTCAGAAATATAAAGTGCAGGTTTCGTCAGGAAGTACGTGATCAGAAACATGTTCACACTTGAATGACCTAGACACTAAATTCTTCAGTAGCAGTTTTTCCTACCACAACTCCTTGACGGCGACTTCTTCGACGAGTGGAGCGTAGTGTCCGGAAGTTCTCGTGCTCTGATGCGGATTATCCATTAGTCCTTGATGTTTGGAGGAAGAGTAAAGCTGCTTATCGACTCATACTGAAACATAAACGGGAATGCTTTTGGCAAACCAAAGTTCAAAGTGAATCTGGAAATCCTCGCCGTCTCTGGAACTCAGTCAACTCGCTTCTCGGTCGTGGTACAAAAGTAATTTCAGAGCATCTCGATGCTTCCGACTTTTGTAACTTTTTCAGTGGCAAGCTCAATGCTATCAATGCTTCAACGGTCAGCTCCAGAACTGACCCGCATGTGGATGACTCTACCACTGACTGTCGTCTATGTGAGTTTGATACTGTTACTCCATCTATTGTGTCAACGACTATTCTCTCGTTACCGAATAAACAATCAGTTTCTGATCCTCTGCCAACGAAAATGTTGAAAGCATGCATTGATCTACTTGCACCGTATTTAACGTGTTTGGTGAATCTCTGCTTTGTGAATGGAGTTTTCCCGAATTCTCTTGCGAATAACTGTGCAACTCCAGTACTAAAGAAAGCAAGGCATGATGTCGACGAATTGGCTGCTTATCGACCTATAGTCAATCTACCTGTGCTTTCCAAGTTAATGGAGCGGATTGGTCTTCAATCAGTTGACGTCTTATTTGAATGCAAATAACCTGGTTCCTCAATACCACTCTGCATACAGAAAACATCATTCTGCTGAAACAGCGGTTGTCCGAGTCACCAATGATCTCTTCAACTCGATCGATAATGGCAAAGTGAATCTGATAGCTGCCCTTGATGTTACATCCGCCTTCGATACAGTTCATCATGAGACTTTGCTTCGACGGTTGGAAACATCTTTTGGACTTTGTGATAATGTCTATTCTTGGTTTACTTCATACATTACAACTCGCTATCGATATTTCAAATTTCGCAATACTGTTTCTGAAACAACTTACGTGTCAAGTGGGGTGCCTCAAGGCTCAGTCCTTGGCCCTATTTTATATATGTTGTACTCGAACAATGTAATTTCTTTAGTGCAAAGTTTTGATCTAAATGTTCAAGTTTTCGCTGATGACATCCTCATCTATGGTGATTGCAAACCTGGCGATCAGAATATACTAACATCCAAAATTTCTTTTTGTATTCAAGCAGTCGATAGCTGGTTGAGGACCAATCGATTACTGCTTAATAAAGATAAAACAAAAATTATGTGGTGTGCTACGCGCCAGAGACTGAAAAATGGTTGTAGTGAATATGTAAGAATAAGTGATGAACTTGTTAGGACTGTTCCATCTTTTTGTTACCTTGGAGTCTTTCTTGATAGCACTTTGTCTTTTAGAATCAATGTGTCGAAAACTGTTGCTGTCTGTTTTGCTGCTTTAAGACAAATTCGAACGATACGTCGCTCTGTCACAACACCTGTTGCTATAAAGCTTGTTTTAGCACTTGTTTTATCAAGACTTGACTATTGTATAAGTGTATTTTTTGGAATTTCGAAAACACTGCAAACACGTCTACAGGCTGTAATTAATGCTTCGGCTCGTCTTGTTGCAAATATCCCTCGCTCAGCTCATATTACACCAGTTTGAGAGAGTTGGAATGGCTACCTGTAAGAGCCAGAATCGATTTTCATGTGCTAAGTCTGATGTTTAAATGCTTGAATGAACGTGCACCTATTTATTTGAGTGAAATGTTTCATTATGTTCGAGACTTACCTGAACGTTCGCGACTCCGATCATCCTCAACAAATTGTATTGTCGTACCCAGAGTTAACTTAAAGACTTTTGGCAACCGACGATTCTCTGTTTGTGGTCCAATAGTGTGGAACAATCAACCATCTTCCGTCCAGACAAGTGTTTCATTGAAGAGTTTTAAAACGTCTGTTAAGAAATTATTTTTGAATGACTGCTTTTAAATGTTTTTATTTTATTTGAATGTTATTGTACTCTGGCCTTGAAGCACTATTTGCATATGCCAGTTTCTATAATATAATTCGTGATTCATTCATTCATTCATTCAGAATAGACAAGACCATCTCGTGACGTGAACAGTGACGTAGTCTGTTGATATCACTGCATGAGCTCTTCTGATAATTTGATTTAGAATTTGTTTATTCAAACGTTTCGAAAATTTGAACCACAATCTCACTATGAATTGCAGATTACGGATTTGGTACGTTGATTTGTTGATCATGATATTTATAACGTTTTTGGTATTGGTCTGTAGATTAATTCGTATTTAAGAGTTTTTTTTATATATATAGCGTGGTTGGCATAATTCTGCTCAAATTATTACTCTGTTTCAATTCTGATGTAAACTCCGATTTTGTTGCAGTTTTGGGTTTGATTTTTGTTCTCATAACAATTTTCCGTTTTTCGGTGACATTTGAACAGCTGTTCGGATCTGCGGAACTTATTCTTCATTCAATGTACTCGTAAATCGCAATTCAATTTCTGCGGATTTTCATAAAATGTGAATAAGTAGGGCATTGTAGTTCTATCTAGCTTGCAGTTCAATGCGTTTGTTCTTTTTCTAGATCGCGCCTGGACTACAGAGCGTTTTCGTAGAGTCCTAGCTTCATTACAACAGCATAAATTACATGCTGCAGTCAGAGATAGTTTCATCTGAGCTTGGGTTCGTCTACAGCGGACAGAATCCTATCCCAGCCATTGTATGCAATGCATAGAAATTGACAATAATAAAACCTCTAGAATGGAAGTAAAGCTTCATGCAATACACAATAGTGGCACATAAACCGCACGCATTTTCACTTAGATACACGTGCCAACGTCTGTATCATTGGGCTAGAATCAGTCACATGTGTAAATCTAAGCTCTTAATTGGTCATTCATGCCCCAACTTAGTTCCCCCGGATGTGCCGTGACCTTGAGTCAATTTCCATTCTAGTCAACTTCAGATAAACAGTTTATTTCTATGATGCAATGTCAGCAAGCGATAGAGATTGACGTAGATATTCTTCTGTCTTTGGCTTGTGTGATTGACCAAGCGCGTGCACTGCAGAAGCAGCGCGTGTCAGCGAGCGCACGAACCTCAGCAGTCAGATTGCAGGCAGGCCTGTCAAGCGAAATGTACCTTCGACTCAATTTTTCTCCGATATGCATTTGTCAAATGGAAACATTATACACTCTGTTCGACTTCTCACGATCTACATTTGCTGACTTGTGTGCGTTATGTGTTATCAATCTTCTGGTTTGTCAGAATTCCAGCTTGAATTTGCATTACTTTCAATGGAAATTAATCTTCTTGTCCCTCGAGACTAGTTCTGGTCGTGACCATCAGTATTGAGGAATGTCGTCTGTAGACCCAAACACGCGGACAAAGTAATTTGTCTATGTGGCTTCAATAAATACATGCTACAATTGCCCTGTTCAGCCTCAGTTTTGTATATTGATAGCCGCCACGATCGGAGGTGACCGGTAGTGAATTGCGCAACATGATGTGCAATAGTAGTTTCAAAAACAGAGAATATAGGACGGACATTGTCAAGCAGGACAGTGTAAACATTCTGAAACTTGCAAGTTTAGTGGTTTATCGCATCCTCATCGGGGCTTGACAGGATAAGGAATAATACATTGAGTCAGCTCCTCTGGTCTACAGATCAGTCCAACTTAATGATTCAGTTCTCAAAAATGTGTCCGCTAGCTTCAACCTTTTGTTTTTGAAGGCATACTTCCGATTCTGCCAAAATAATTATCAAATTGTCACGACTTTCTAAAACAGTGGTCGCCAACTTGACATCCCTGGTAGGCGGCGAGAAGCCAGTGGGCGATGGCCAGCCTTATGGGTGATCGATGGATGATAATTATGAGTAACACACTCGATGATTCACAAAACTACATATTAACTCTTCGTATATAAAATTTGATCACAAAGTTTCTTGTTTTATCTTGGTGGGCGATGAACCAGCAACGTTGGAAAAAATGGGCGATAGGTCTAAAAAGGTTGGCAACCACTGTTCTAAAATTTGAGTTTTAAACCCGTAATTAGGTCAAGTGTATCCGATGAAGTCTTTATAGCAGCTTCAAAATTGAAGCATTAAGTGTTCAATTGTTCATCCATAGATTGACTTAAAATTCAGACTAAACGCGATGGAGGTTTCACTCACATGGAAAAGTTGTCCATTTTAATATGTGTAATCAGGTGGAGCAACAGGCTTGAGAAAGTAACCAAACGTGTGCCGGAAACATGTAATTGAAGGGTCTGTCACAGCTGAAGATTTTCTTCTATGTAGATGGGTACTATTCAGTTCATGCGGCAAGCGGGTACTTCAAGGTTTCTCATTGGATCAGCCCATCAACAAATGTTAGTCATAAACCCTTCAGCATGCATTTGATGCGGGGACAAGTGTTTGATGAACAATATCTACTTGCGGATGATCAGTGAAGATGGTAGTATGACAAGCAAGATATTGAAAAAGAGGAGTTACCTCCACGTGCTCCTCATCGTTGCTACCGATCGTCAGAGGTACAATTTGTAAAGTAGTAAGTAGATCAGTTACGCATTAGTTTAGGTAAGAAGTAATTTCTACTCGATGACGATGAAGCTTTGACGTCACTGTTATCCCATACTGGAGGCTTGGACAGTGCTGACATAGTCAGACCTTTCTAGAGTGTGGTAATCTTTAAGACCGGATGCCCTTCTTACCAGTGACACTTTCGGGGCTCGACCTCAGGACCGAAGTATCACTAGGCCAAGCACTTAACCACTGTGCCACGGAAGTCACAAGTCATTCCCATTTAGTTTAAGTTAAACTGATTTCTGCCTATCTTGTAGAGTAGAGTGCTCTTTATCTTCGATCCTCATCTGTTTGAGATCTTCACACTGCTGCTTTTTGACCTCTTTCGGCTTGCATGAACATATTGTCTTTGTCCTGTAGATGCCGTGGTGTGATGGTGATACAAATAGTCAATTTCAACGATGCTACGACCTTCAATTATTCACTTGTATTGTTGAAGGCGAAGCTGATTCCTCCTTGTTCCTGTCATTCCATCACAGCTACGAATGACACTAATGGTTACTCTCAAGCTTGGCCTGTAAATCGCTGTCTTCTGAAATGTCTTGTTCCTCTTCAAGTTGGTGCCAACAATGTTCGTCTTCATTGCCGACACAACGCTGTCAGCATATCACTGCACTTCAAACCATCTCCGCGGTTGACAAGAGTCCGTCTCATCTACATCGTCGCGCGAGACAGCGACGAAACATTCCAAGGGCCAGATGACGAAGATCGTTCCATAGAAAGTGCCATTCGTCGAATCCGATTGGGCGCCCTTCTCCTCCAATCAGCAACGGCGGAGCTTCTGCATGAAGCTGGACTGGGGCGGCGAACATTCCAATTCGTGACGAATGAGGATGAAGAGCCGACTGTGGAGAAATTCGTTTGCAGCATGAGGATTGAAGAGGCCCATCGATTGTCTTGTGAACAATTGTGGATGAGGCTTGCGAAAGAGCTGTGTACCAAGTATCACCAGGACAGAGACCTGATCAAGTGGATGGGATTCATGGCCTTCACAAGATACCGAGGTGGCGCTGGACCACTGCCCAGATCTCATCAAGAAGTCATGAACAGGACTCGAGGTCACTGTGCTTTGGGTAAGAGGATGAATCGCATGCATGTTTGTAGGAGATAATGCTCCAATTTTGTTCGTTTCTGTTTTCATTGTCCGTTTGACCATTTCTCATTCGTTGCACAGGTGGCGGAGGTCTCGCTCTGTTCGGGACAGGGAATCTCTATTCATGGGCTGAATCTCTCTCACAACTGCCGTATAGACTCCACGACAATCGCCGAGTTGACCGAAGACATTTCATGGATGATAGCGCTTTCAGGTAAGACGAATGTCGAATTCTTTTATTCGTTGAGCTGAAACCCACGGCCATCGGCGTGATGTTATCCGATATGAAATGTATGTGTAGGTAAGCATGCAAGATAAACAATCTGCAGTCACTGTGAGAGAACAAAGACATGCATTCGCTAATTGTTTTGTTCTGAACCTTCTTTCCCCTTACATAGTGTTTGTGTACTTCTGCAGTAATGAGAAGAATGTTGAGGAAGTTTGAAAAAGGACTATTGAACTTATTTGAATAAAATTTACATATTCGCATTCCTTACATCGTAGGGGTTCTGAAGATGCCAATTACGATCATTTCTGATGAAAAAGTGAGAATACAACATTTTCAGTCAAAACAAGTCATCATTTTGTAATTTTGTGATTATTTCACGATATTAGTAATTTTTTATTAGTTGACCGATTTTGAAGACCAGCTTATCAATGGAGTGCTCAGAGAATGCTCGTTCTCCCCGTTCCTGATTGATTATCATACTCTTAAGTTTTCTTGACCTTTAGTGGCACAATAACGGATGCAAGTGTTTCATAGCTCATTTTAAAGCTGACAATACAAGCTCTCGAATCATGTTTGGCACGTTGCAGTGGAGGGTATATTTCAGCGAAGTTTAGGAGGTCCGTTTTTTATGATGAGCTCTGTGTTTTAACGTGATGCTACTTTCCTAAGTTACATTGCGATAGCGTGGACACAGAGCGTCAAAAATCGAATCAATAAGCTCAAGGAATTCTGTATTCTGCTGTGATAACCTCATGATGCAACATAAGCTTGAATTCTAGTTTGTCCGCATGTGCAGGTACCATCGCGCTCTCACCAGAGGTAGCAGAACCTAATCCAGTGAGAGTTGTCATGAGTAAAGGCCGCCTCATCCCTCTCTTGACGACAGTTCTGTCCTTTGCACAATGAAAAATTAAATATACATGTAGATGCTACAATTGTACTCCTTTCGGGGGGATTCTTTCTCACCTTCATGGTAGAGGATTTAATAACTTTATACATGCTTATTTACGCATAATGTTTTAATGATGCTCTCATAGCGACGTTTGAGTCCGTTCTCTCTTCAGTGGAGTTATGCAGGGAAGATCAAGAATTGGTAACGAAACCGCTGCCAATATACAACATCCTTCTATATTTTCGGTCAAATGCATGTAGTGTGTCTAATGTAGCCTAATACTGCCATTGTATGGACTGAACAAAGAATTATTATTACATTATATTAGCGGAAAACGGAAATCAACTTGCTTGAACAGCTTTGAGCAGCTTTATACATTACCGCCTTTACTTTGCAAAGTGATGATGCTTTTCTCGTTAACGCCGTATTTATGCGAAATAGTAAAACCGATCCTACAGAGGCATCCGCATTATTCCTGCCTTATAAGTCTGCAGAGAAGCGTTCTACATGCCCTGTCACTTTGACTATTAAAGATTTCATCAGTCATCTCCGTCCTTCCTAATCATATGAAAAGTTTTAGCATCTTCAACTTGTTATTTCAAGGCGTTTACACTCAAAGGAAATCATTTGATTTAAGCTCTTCGCAGTTTATTTTCGTATTTTTGACTTTCATTCTATTAAAAATCAATCTTGTCATCATTTTTTAATACAGAGTGTTAAAAAAGTAGCGCAAAATTTAATTATTAGAAGTTTTATTCAATTCATAGATCATAATGAGAAGTGAGAACGTAGAAGACGATCAAAGAAGATGTTCAAAGTGTCCTCCGTCATTTAGAACACACTTCGCCATTCTGTCTCGCACAGACCTGCACACTTTTCTGCAAAGAGTCACAATGGTCTGCAACTGTTCAGAAATAATCAACCGCAGCTGGTCGAGAGAAGTTGGGTTTTGGGGTAAAACACCCCACAAGAAAAAATCTGGTGTCAAATCGGGCGACCTGGCTGGCCACTCGATTGGTCCCCTCCTACCAATCCACCTTCCGGGAAATTTTTCATCAAGGAAAGCTCGCACAGTGCTTGCGAAATGCGGGGGAACACTGTCCTGCTGAAACATAACGTCATCGTCGTAGTTTGCTAAGCGAGGAATCAAAAAATGTTTAAGCATGAAAAGGTAAGACTGTCCGGTAACACTGCCATCAAAGAAATAGGGACCGATTATTCCAACATAAGAAATACCACACCATACAGTCACTCCAGGCATATTGACGTCTTTTTTGATAATGTGATGCAGGTTGGTGTCATTCCAATAAATGCAGTTGTGCCGATTCAAATGACCATTTAATTTAAAGGTGGCCCCGTCTGACCAGATGATGTTATCAATACTTGCAGGATTTGCTCTGAACATTTCTTCAAAATTCTCACAACTTTGCATTCGCCTGCCTGGATCATCCTCATTGATGGCATGAAATAATCGAGGAATGTACGGCTTATATCCTAATTCTTTCAAGGTATTGAACACAGTCACGTGAGATACATTATATTCTGAAGTATTGGATATTTGACGTGCAATACGACGTGTTGACGTTGGAGTATTCGGTTCAATTTCTTGCAACACAGCTCTTTGAAACTCTTGAGATTTGCATTCAGATGGCCGACCAGAACGAACCTCATCAGCAACAGACCCGCTTTCTTCAAACTTGTGAATGAGTCTCATTATTGTTGAAACATGGGGGCTCTCACCAGCCTGTCTTGCAACTTCAGATGCATTACATCCAGATGAATCATAATTTTTCACCGGATTTATTCTCTCTTTGATTGTGAAACGTCGAGCCATTAACGTAGAGCTAAAGTTAATACGCAAAGCTGATTGACTGAACACGAGGAGTGACATTAGTAGATGAGTACAATTCAATGCTGGACAATCAATTTTGAAACTATGGCAGCGACTCGTGAAGTGGACGATTCTAAACATAAATGTGCTGCAAGTCTGGTAGTTTTGCAATATTTCTATGGTAGCTAGCTTTCTATGGTATCAGTTCCATTCAGTCGTCGTCGATTCAGTTGTTTGCTGACTATGACAAAATTTTGCGTTATTTTTTTAACACCTGGTATATAATGACACATGGGAGGTTATTCATTTTGTTAAATCAAAAAAAATCAAGAGATTCGCTCTCCCGCAATTATATTCACCGTTTAAAGAGTAAATATGATATAAAATCGACGTTTCGAGTTGCAAGCTCTTGTTCTAGGGATTCCAGTTTGCAACTCGAAGCGACAGGAGATGGTTTGCCAATTTTATCATACATTTATTCTTTGACCGTCGAATCATAGGGTAGGTATAGTGTCGACTCAAAAAAGTGTCATTATACAATGAAAATGTTTACATCAATAGATTTAGTTTCTTGCGGAGATAACGTCCCTGCAATTCAAAACATTTTTGAAAATCTCAATTTTTACAAATTATTCATGTGTTTATATACTAGCCACGTGAAATCACTATATAAGTAGTATGAAACTTACCAAATATCAAAGGGAATAAGCATTTACTGACAGGCATCTTCATCAAGCGGAAATCTCATGAACCAGATTATAATGTAAGTCCTCAAGGAAAGTTGAGATCATATTGTGCTTCTTGACTTTCATTCAATTTTCATCGGCATGATTTCATGGGTCACTAAATAAGTGTTGAATAGCACTGTGGACCCAGTTACATCTTTTAGAGTTAATTATATAAAATTTTATAGTTCCGCTTGAACAGCATGTTGTTTATAATACAATTTAATCGAAAAAGCCTTCTTGTTGTTTATATGGCATTTAGTGCCCAAATTTTCGCCTACTCAGGCCGCTTCAGGGGTGAAAATTTGGGCAATAAATGCCATATAAACAACAGCAAGGCTTTTTCGATTAAATTATATTATAAGAGTTAATTATGATCTCTACGTGGTCTCCGTGGCACAGTGGGTAAGTGCTTAGCCTAGCGATCTTTTGGTCCAGAGGTCGAGCCCCGAAAGTGTCAGTAGAGGTCGGCAGGAAGGGCATGCGGACTAAAAGCACTACAACGCTCCATAAGTTTGACTGTGTCAGCACCGTCCAAGCCCCAAGTATGGGAAGTAGTGACGTAAAAGCTTCAAAAGAGTTAATTATGATCATTGTCTCTTTCAGTTGCGAGTAGTTTGTGATATGATCACACGTAAGAAAATGTTCTCAAAATGTTCAGTAAAGCTGTGATATTTTCGATGTGATAGCATAACCCATCGAATTGCTAATTTAACAGACATTTCTCTATGGCTGTCAAGAGACGGAAGATTTATGAAATCCTACACTTTCCTCTGTATTCCTATCATGATCAGTCATATCCGTGATAATTTCTTCAAAACAACAAAATATGCGTATCTAACATTTGATACTGGGTCTCAACTCGAGTTCATTCAATAAACTCGAAACTATATGCACATTGGGGATTTAGTTGATACAGAGTTGCTACTCTACCCAATATGGCGAATGTAATTGGGAGACAGCTAGTCTTTTGATTTTGATTTAACAAATACTCTTTTTGAGCTTTCAAGCATCAAAAATGTCATCAAAATCTTCATAAAATCTTAGAATTGAAAAAATTTGTTATCAGCTTTGATTTGTTGCAGAGGGACGTACTGGAGCAACTACGCCACCGGATTGGGTGCTACTCTGCACGAGTTGGGCCACACCTTCGATTTGTCTCACACCACACATGGAATCATGCAGCGCGGCGGCGATGACATCAACTTGCTCCTCTCCTACCCTCCAATCAACTCTGGGCCGTGTCGTCAATGTTCACGTGACAGTCCCGAGCCAGTATCATTCCGTCCACCGCCAGATACTCGTCCATTGGATGAGCCTTCGAGCTCTGCACCAATCAGATATCGCCAGTTCGAATCCAACTTTGTACCTGTCCAATCCCTGCCTTGTATTGACGTCAAACCAGGCCGGAATAGCAAATCGACGCCTCTCTTTCTATCCCAGCCGTCACTACAAGCCCAAAACGGAATTCAAAGCAGCAAGCAGTTCAAGTTTGGAGCATGTGATTCAGTAGACCATCAAGGACAAGCCTCGTTCGCACGCAGCTCTGCTGTTCTGCTTGCTTTCCACAGGTGATGAATTTCTACTGTCCCTTTGAAACTTGGCTTTCATGTTTGCGCTGAATGTGTGATTGCAAGGTTTTCGGATATTCTGATTTAATACAGTCCGTTTCATAAAAAGTGGATCATCCTAAAATCTGACTAAATAAAACATAAGTATGATACAGAAAGCATTTTTCATGTTATTTCATGTAATATGTTTAAATGTCCTTATATAATCTGATAAGCTATGATACAGTAACGGTTCTCAAGAAGCTAATATTTTGTGGCCCTACCCTTATTGTCAATGACATTACCAATTCGTCTAGGCATTGATTCGATGATATCGTTGATTTTTGACTGATCTAACTTTCTCCACTCTCTTTTTAACAGTGACGTAAGTTGTGATACGCCATCTGTAGGTAGCAGTGAACGACGAACGTTACGTTTTAGAATACTCCATACATTTTCTATGGGATTCAGATCAGGAGAACGAGCTGGCCAAGATAATGTCCTAAGCCCTAATTGAGACTTGCATAAGTTGACTCTACTACTCCTGTGACACGTAGCATTATCATCCATAAATAACCAAGTCGATGGATCACCAAGTTGATCTGTCATTTGGCCAATGTTCATTCGTAAAACATTCACATAGCGTTCAGAATTCATGGTTCCTTGCTGTATGTGAAGTTCAGAGCGGCCATTGGTCCAAATGCCAGCCCAAATCAGTAGAGTCGCACCACCTTGTACCCGGGGACGATGTAAATGTCTCGGAATTTCCTGATCAGATTTTATCCATAATCTCAATCGACCATCACTATCCTTCAGACGGACGGATGCCTCATCAGACCAGACAACCCGATCCCATTGATTTCGCCAGTGACAATGACTCATTGCCCATCTGAGACGTCTTTTTGTATGCTGATCTGATAATTCGATCTGAGAGGGCCTCTTACAGCTCTTGAAATTGACTCAATAAGTCTTCTACGAATAGTGGACTTAGAAATAGACGAGTCTAGTGCAGCCATCTCAGTTAACGAGAGGGTTGGATCAACTTTAACAAATCTCAAAATTAGGCGGTCTCTACGTTTGGATGTTTTGCGTGGACGGCCAGAGCCCTCTTTACGACAGAGTCGAAAATCATCATTATGCCATCGATGCACATTTGTGTAAGGGACATTTAGTCGCTTGCTTGTAGCTCGCAAAGAAAACCCTAGTTCTAGCAAGGCTGACACTTTGCCTTTTGTGAATGCGATCTCGTTATTGTTCATTTGTGCTTTGTATTGTTTTCAACCGGTAAGAGATAGATTTCTAGCTGAAAGCAATCAGGAGTGCTGCCAACACCACCGCAACGAAGTCAGGAAGCTATGGAACATGAAGTCCAGTTAGTCACATGTAGCAGTTACATTATTGTTGATGAATAATGGTGCTATACTGGTTCTGATTGACCGATTTTCTTTATTTTTGTTTTGCTTGATAGCTTTTGGCTTGTAGAACAACATATTACATAACAAAGGAAACATATGTAATTTTATAAGAGTGAGGTATGATTTTGTGTAACATTGCTCAATGAAGATCAAATTATCTACTACTTTTTTATCTATAACAGGAAAACAACTCAATATTCATACTTGAAATTTCCAACAATGATATTAGTAAGCACAACTGACATATCTTCCAAATTTCAGAGAAATTCGTTCAAGTTTGGCGGAGTTAGACAAAGTTGAAGTTAGGGCGATGTTTAAGGGTGATCCATTTTTTATGAAACAATCTGTAGATGGAGTGCATTGATGGGTGATTGCAATTTTCCACAAGGAAAGGGAGAATATATCGCTTCCTCAATTGCCAGACGATTTTTGTTGTTTGAAATAAAGTCCCCATCGCGTGTTGTCATGGTGGACAGTCTGAAGGAGAGTTTTCCTTGTGGAAAATTGCGGAAAGAACCTCCCGTCATAGCATTTTTTAACATGTTAACTAGGCGACAAAATGTCGCCTAGTCCCTCTCTTTGTGTCGCCTAGTGACCAAGATTTTCTGTCACTAGGCGACAACACCAAAAATTGAAGAATTGTGTTGAGAAAGGTTGTATTTTGTTGCATATTCACATATACAGTATATGCAGTGTTTTTTAAGGGGTTCCACACGCACGAATCGTGCGTGTGAAATCATCCACCATGCGCGTGGAATTATTGAAATGAAAGGAGCACTGTACTTTTTTGACATGACCTTAAAACAGTGCTTTTCAACCGGTGAGACGGTACGCACAAGTGCGGATGAGATGCTGGCTACTGATGAATACATATTTGACTCAAGCTGTTAACTTTTCTCTCGTTCATAACGATTCAGACTTATTCACTCGCTCATCACACCAGGCTGTGTACGCACGTGTACACACGTCAATGAATTGGCAAATGAATGAAGCAACCGATATCTGATCCCGTTTGTTACGCTTAACTTTCGAATGACGTATTTTGCTATTCATTAATAGAGACTGATCTGTCGAATAGTAAAACTGATGAAGAAGCGTCAATTCGTTGCCTTGGAGTTCCATGGCCATGAAACTTGTGTACGTCTACACGTATTGGCTAATTGCTTCACAGAGCATCATTCACTAGATATTCAAAGGAAACGAACGACCCGTGTGAGTCAAATTAGTGATTTTCGTGTCGTTATGTTAACGACGTTATCTGCGCCATGGCTAATTGATATTAACTGGTCTTTCTGACGGAGATTGACTAACATATTAATGCCATAATAAATTTGTCCAATAGAAAAACCTTCGCTACTAGATATCATCATAGGCATAATCAAATAGTACCATCAAATAAATATATACAAGATCCTTTCATCATAATAAATGCAAGATGTGACGATTTCTAAAGTTTCCTTTGGAGCTGCCGAAAAACTTCATTTTAGTCAGACTAGCCTAGCAGTATCAGCAGTATTATGAAAGTTAAAATTCATAATTAATTGATCAAGTCAATTGCAGTATAATTATAGATTGCTATTTCGATTATAATACGATTTTCCATGATGTTATGATGCACGGATTTTGAGGTAAATATATTAATAACAATGAAATTAAATAAACGATAGATCAAATTGCCATGCAAAAGATGTGCGGCTGGTAGGATTCGAACCTACGACCAAGGTTAACTAGACCTGTGCTCTAACCAACTGAGCTACGAGCCACTTGCGCGACTCTGTCAATTGGCAGGATCAAACCCTCACCACCACACATCAGTTGTCAAGGCAATAATAATCAATGAATAAATAGCACGTCACAATTGTGACCGCCGACATTAAGGCAAGTAGCGGGTGTAATATTGCATATTGTACACGTATTACATATTACATATTGCACATGTAATATTTCAATATCACTCATTTTATCATATATGATAATGATATCCATTAATTGAATACAGTACCTTATGAGATCCTGCATTTTCTGCTATTTACTATCACTTACCACAGCTGCCTAAAATTCCTAGTGAATTCAATGAAATGCAATATCAACTAAAGGTGACAATAAACAATCCAATTCCAATCACCGGTATTCTAAAATCAACACAGTTGTCTGTTGTAAGGACTTATGAGAGCTACGAATACTAAACAATTTTACAATTTTTACAACATCAAAAACCACATCATCCATCAAGTTGATTTTAACTTCATTTTCAGCGATACTTGAATTGGCCGACCTCATTTTGAGGTGAATCCCAGGGAAATGGCCTCCCTGACGGGCGCCCAGAACCTATGCCCAAATTTCTAAAATCAAGTCGATTTTAACTTCATTTTCAGCGATACTTGAATTGGCCGACCTCATTTTGAGGTGAATCCCAGGGAAATGGCCTCCCTGACGGGCGCCCAGAACCTATGCCCAAATTTCTAAAATCAAGTCGATTTTAACTTCATTTTCAGCGATACTTTTCACCGACCTCATTTTGAGGTGAATCCCAGGTCTGGACCACTCGGAAGTCGATCGGTGATGAGAAAGATGATCAGCAGGCCTTGACTTTAAGGGGTACCCGCAGAAAGAGCTTCGTTTCCGTTCTCTATTTGCTCGACACCATACTGCCGTTCTGCTACCAGTCCGCCGTTCAGCTAGACATTCATAAAAGTACCTTCTTTTGTAATGCTAGTGTTCTGCATACTACACTTCAGATGATAAAAACTTTGAATAACGTCCTTTATCAACCTTTAAGAATAAGATTAACAGATGATGAAAAATGTACTCGAGACATCGAAAATACACATTCTTCTCTTCTCACTAAAAAACTCACCGTCTGCTAACGAAAAACAAGCGAAAACGTGTAAATGGTATGGGCAATTAAAATAATATACAAGAAAATTTAATTGGTCTTATATGTACTTAAATATAAATGCAATGTTTCAACATAGGGGAAGGTGGGGTAAAGGTTGGAATTTTTTGGATTTTCCTCTCTGTACCCAATTGATGATATTTGTTCTAACTAAACACGACATATTTCAGCCATTTGGAATATGAGTTGTATGTATGAGTGATTTTATTACAGTAGGTTAAGTTAATAATGGCCTAATGAATCATTTACTAACAGTAACTGATTTCCAATCTTTGCCCCATGCCGGGGGTAAAGGTTGGAACGCCATGGGGTAAAGTTTGGATTTTTTTCTTCATTTTCTGTATCTATGCTTCAATATTTTTTTGGCTACTTGTAAGAAAGTTATATTACAATAAGCTATGCTAAATATGTGTTTAATAGACATTTAATAATATAGCATAATGGACCCTTGCTGATAAAATTGATATAGGCCTATTTTACTGCTGTATCAAAATATCTAAAAAGCTCCATTTTTCGAAATTACACTATAAGGAAAACAAATGCATGTAATTAAGAAACGATTAGCTATTGCAAAAACATGCGCGGATGAAATAGATCAATAGGCCTAAATTTTTTTGAATTTTTGAATTTTTTAAATTTTTTTGAGGAACTTGACTGTTATGTTGTAATCACCATTATAATATCTTCAACAAGTCCGACAAAGTTTTTTGTTCCATCTATTAATAAGACCAATCGGTTTCCAATAACGCATATCCATAGTACCTCAGACAGTCGTGATTCGACACAGCTGAAAAATATGCTCGTATAGGCCTACGCTCTCACAATTTCTCCCTCATACACACACAAAGATGCTCGTACACCCTCACACAATGGATTACGCACGTGAACACACACAGATTGCTACAATATCATACTTATGAACTTGAATTCCTATCAAAATTATCCATGAACGTGAACAGTCTATATACAACCAAGTATGCTTATATCAAATCATTCCAATCTTTACCGCATAGGGAAATCCAACCATTGCCCCACACCAGTTAATTTTCTAAACCTTCATTTTACAAGTATTTAAGTAACCCTGAAGTTCATCGCGGGCCACGACCATATTTTTAAGACGTTCTAATCCACATTTCTGCAAAAAGGGATGACTTCAATTAATATTTCATAACCAAAAATGCTTACAGAATAAAAATCTTAAAAGTTTCAAAAAAGTCGGAAAATCAATCTTTTGTATGCCACAGCGAATGTACAAACAGCACAAACATAATTTTTTGTTTATAGAGGTTTCTGATGGTAATGTATAAGCGACTTCACACTCGAATGAATTAGTCATCTAGTTTTCGCTGTGATGGTACTTACAACCTTTGCCCCACTCCAATCTTTACCCCACCTTCTCCTACCTCGCGTTTCAACTAACCCTGCTCTCCCCAATTATTAATACAAACCCAAATGTGACTTAATTTATAATTAATTGTAGGACTTTCTTTCTTCACTATTAACTTGCTACGAAGTAAATCATTCTTTCTCAAGATGCCAACGGAAAAGATAAGACGAAAACGTGAGGATAAGAAGCTCAAGGAATCCGTCGCAAAATGTCCAAAACTCTAATATTTGTAAGATAACAAAATTTGTGTACAGTACAGTTACAAAACAGTTTTGATATATTCTGTTTTTCAGATGGCGTGCCTCTTCAACGAAGACGTCCGCGGCTTCAATGGTTGCTGACACCGCGGTGGAGCCCGCAGCTAGTGCCCTCTGCCTCTTCAACGAAGACGTCCGCGGCTTCAATGGTTGCTGACACCGCGGTGGAGCCCGCAGTGCCCTCTGCCTCTTCAACGAAGACGTCCGCGGCTTCAGTGGTTGCTGACACCGCGGTGGAGCCCGCAGCTAGTGCCCTCTGCCTCTTCAACGAATACATCCATATCAAACTGCTTTACAGAGGTCACAAGACAGATAAAAACTCGCTCCTCATTCAGTATCCAGATGTCCTAAAACCTGTTCAACTGTGCAAACGATCAGGAATAAGATGTGTAGTTTGCCATAACCATATTCAGGTCGCTCTAAAGGCAGCTCGGAATGGCAGGGTTAACATAGCCGATGGCGTTAGGGCAGACGGTCAGAAAGAGTTAGAACGAATCATTGACCACTTGCTTGGTGGTGTTCATGATGCCAGTGTCAAGGAGGATGTTGCAAATAAATTGTGGCTTGCGCAAAGTGACAGTCATCCCTGGGTTCGTGTGTTGAAGTCTTCAAATAGTGCTATAGTTTCCATGTTGATTGAGTTAGCTGTCGATGTGTACAATGACAGCAAGATCAAAACACTCTCGGCTAACAGTTGGCCTGCTAGATCCTTGGCGCATGCACATGCTCAGAATCAGATATCTCAGTACCGTGACCATGGGCTGGGAACTCAGTTCTCGGGGTTTGAACCTCCTTCGCAGGCTCTTCATTACAGAAACCCAGTGACTTACAGGGAAATGCTTGAGGTCGTAGCAGAGTTAGAACTTAAGAGACTCATCGATGACATTTCAAAGTCAGAAGGTTTCTCTGTTCAGGTTGATGGCTCAGTTGATAAATATCAGATTGATAATAAGTTCATTACAGTCAGGTATTTAGACAAACATAGAGCAATGCAGACTGGTTTTCTCGGTGAATCACATTCGGATGTTCGTGGAGCAGAAGGACTGCTGCAAGCTCTTCTAGATAGATTCGAAGTATGCCATCTTCTAGAGGTAGCTAAAGAGAAACTGACATCCTTGACTACTGACGGAGAGAGTGCAAACACAGGACGAAAAGGTGGTCTCTGGGTACGGCTGATCGATTATCTTGGAAGAGACATCCTCTGCTTTTGGTGCATTGGGCACAGGTCTGATCTGGTGATGGATGACATGGTTGCAGACATCTCAGAGTTGAAGCATTGGCGGATAAACTTAAAGTCATTTGCAACTTTCTACAGGGCTTCCGCATTGTGCACCACAGAGTTACAGCAGCAGTTGCAAGAGTCTGGAGCTCAGTTCTATCGATTTCCTGAACATCATGATATACGGTTTGCTGAACACACATTCAACCTGGCATTTGCAGTCTGTCAAAACCTAGAGGGAGCGAGGAAGCATTGGAAATCTCAGCTGAATATCGGAGACAAGAAAGACAGAGCAACGGCCACAGGTTTCCTGAAGGTTTGGGAAAAGGGAGGACAACAAGAACGCCTAACATTTGTCATGCTAGATGTTTTGCGATTGTTACGAGACTTGCAGAAGTCCAGTCAACGCAGCCTCATTACTCTCCCAGACCTCTTACAGGAAAAGGAGAAGACCATTGCCTGTCTGGATCAAATGATATTCAAGATGTATCCTGGAGGTTACGAAGAGAAGTTTGTCTCCACTGATATGACCTCCGCGGATGGTCAGGAGGTCAATAACGTCTGTAGATGTACAAACTCTTACGTCACTTCGAGAAGAAGCTTTCAGGCAATTCCCCAGGAGGTAGTTACTTCGGCACGAAACTTTCTTTCGAAGCGCCTTTCAATAGAGCAGGATAACGGAGTGAAGGAGATGATTTCATTTATGAATTCTCGGAACTCCTCAGAAATGATTGATTCTGTAAAGGAGTTTGTCCGCAATTGCTTTGGTTCGGACACATTGGCTTCCTTCTGTGACGATGTCATTGGGATGTTTGTTCAGCATGGCGCATTTTCCTTCGCTGCTACAGACTGTGGAACAGCAAAGCTATATGAGATTCTGAGACGCTCTCGACCAGGTTCAGCCCTGAGTAGGGTGGTACAAAGTTTTATTGCTGCTGTACCTCACAGCATGGACCCAGAAAGAGCAGTCTCCTACCACACAGAGGTGAAGATCACCAAACGCTCTGGTGCTAAGAGGAGTACAATGAATGCCCGTCTGATCATCGCCATGAACGGAAGAGGCACGGCATTCTATGATCCACGTCCGGCAGTTGCTGAATTTCTTCTAAAAAAAGAGCGACGTAACACTCAGCCAGCCCCGGAACTCTACAAACAGAGGGACTTCATTAAGAACTTCTTTCAAGAGCAGAACTACTTCTTGTTCTTTGTTAACATACAATATATAACAAGGTTATTTTTGTGATTTTCGGTCTTTTTTATTCTGAATTACTGTACATGTACTGACTATTTATACAGGTACCGTATATGTATGTGCCCCTTTTTGTCTAAAAATATGCCCTTTTTGTTCATTAGCAAGACCAAAAAATGCCCTTTTTTGTATCTTGTCGCCTAGTGAAAATTCCTTAAAAAATGCTATGCCTCCCGTGCAACGAAAGATTCGGTGATCATCAGCGCTGTAAGGGTTCAAATGTTAATTGCCCGGCATCAGAAAGGAAAGCGTGAATAGAACTCAAACTGAACTCTGAGTGAACAGACAGCAGAGCGATAAGATAGTGCGACCGTGACTTGTGGTTTGTAAATTGCGGCTTATGACTTATGGGTTACGGCTTGTTCTGTGTGCCTCCGGCCTTAGTGCAATATTACAATACTTTATGGCATGTGAACATGTGTATGTGTTTCGTGGGAACACAATTTTACACTTAGCGCGAATTTGTCGCTTTAAATTTCTTAGTGACCCTCAGTAGAATTTCGGAACTGTTCTGCTTAGGATCGAGCTGAATGTTTATTGTTCAATAGCTATGGTATGCCATCAGAGCTCATTAGCATTATATTTAATTCCTTTTACGTAGTCAATCAAAGACAAAACGGTCGAGGAAGTTGTCCAATTATATTTTTATGCTCGAATCTGCCTTATTATGCAATAGTTAAACTGCGGAATTACGCCGACGATTATATCTGCTTCTAAGAATTTGCTATATGAGAGTTTTGATTAATATATAAGAATTTCAAGTCTAATTCAGATGCAATGTTTTTGAACCTATCAAATTCTGTAATTTTGAAAATCGGCTCCTATACAAGTTTAAGACACTGAACTGGCGAGCTTCACATGAAAGAAGTCTTCCCTCTTTGGCTGACGTCGCTTGAATTACAGGCGGAAGATGTGAATAATTTTCTGAATATTGACTTCACTGACTTAAGAATTGATGAAAAAATGAAATGACATTTTTATCTGTTTTCCAGATGGTTGCGTGATGATGTAGCGAGCAATGATTACTGTCTCCGAATATCACGGACGGAGCTGTTGGCTGACAAGGGTCTCCGAACGGTTGAATTTATCGCGGAGGGAATAGTAGCTGGTCACTGGGAGTACACCAATGATCCACCACCAACACTAGTCCCTCTCGGAACGTCGGTCTTACGTGAGATATGCCCTAAAGTCGATCACGTTGTCATCGCGGCGGAAGACGATGAAGGACATGTCTATAAAGCACGTGTGAGGATCGATCAATTCGGAGAGAGTCCGGTGCTGTCTCCAGCTTGAAATTTAGGTGAAATTCTGTAGCACTAATTTTC
The DNA here is from genome assembly GCA_907163375.1 of Prostheceraeus crozeri. NCBI lineage: Eukaryota > Metazoa > Platyhelminthes > Polycladida > Euryleptidae > Prostheceraeus > Prostheceraeus crozeri. Next base: position 491,420 of record CAJQUW010012721.1, read on the forward strand.
TTTTCTCTCTTAAGTGAAAATTCATGACTTTTTATTGATATTAGGTTTTATGCTACTACTGATTTCAGTAATAAAGTAGACAGACTATGAAAGAATTTAACACTGAATAATAAGAATAGACATTGTTTCGTTGTGGAAAATGTCATTGGTCGGTTTTATAAACATACTTCGCTTGAGTTTTCTCATATTAATGAAATATCAACAGCTGTTGCCTTCACTTATATTAAGAAATATATTGATTGGCTTTATTTGTCTCTCCATCAATTCTGTTTCGGAAGTATTATTTTGAAATCATCTCTTCCTTTTAAATGTGATAAAACGTTTGCTATAACCATTCATATTTTCTGTTTTTCTTGAAAACATTTATCGATCGTTGGTGTGAATTCTAATGCATTTCTGTACTGTGTCTTGGACTGATTGAACTAGTCGCTATTTGCACAATCTGGAGATATCTCCGAAACTTTGTCGCTACCTCTTCATCTGCGATTAAAATCAACATGGAAGCGTCACTGAATCATTTTCGTATTTTTGTGATACCTTGTGAAGTTATTCTGAGTTGTGATAGAACTGCAACTTTTGAAGACATTGAAATTTTTGAAACATTTTAGAAAGTGGGTCGCTTTCATTTTGTTGAATTTTATAGTGTGAGCATTCAAAATGTTTCCTGTATGACGGATGATATTTTGTGTTCTGAATGTTCCACTTGTCTCTCCAAGAATAAAGTGATATTCTGAAGCCTTTTTGTGATGTTTTTATGCTTCACTTTATGTTATTCAATTGTGATAATCCTGACAGTTGTCAAGTCATTGATGAAATAAAATATTAGTCTATGAATATGACCGTTTTACTGTGATCTATGCAAACTTGTACGCTAATCTTGGACTGATGAGCCATACGAGTAACTAAGTCAAAGCGGAATCTTTGTTGAAGTCATAAGGAAATTATTGAAAAATTTGCTTAAAATCGTTATCTAACGACAATTTGACCGCAAAAATCCCTACATTTTGTATTGGTTACTGGGAACTAATTGATAAATCCAATTTAATCCACAACATTTGACGAAAATGTATATTTGATTTTTAAACTTAAAATCCATATTTCTGAACCGATTTCAAGTTTTTTTTTAATCGAACCGTCAGGATCTCATCAATTATGGCATAGTTTTTAAAAAGTCAGCCAAGAGCTTCTTCATAAGTTGCCACAGAAAGCATGTCCAAAGTTCCAGTACTCTCACTTCAACATGCGTTTTCGATTAGTTACATATACACCCACTACTATTTATATCATCTGAAAGAAGAAGATCAGCTCTTTGAGACAGTCTAATATTAATCACTGGGTTTCCTTTGTCCAATGAAAAAAATGGCCTCACTTTTTTCAAGTACCTTTTCTCGAAGAAAATTGATTTTTTCTATCAAACTTCTTGCACCAAACGAATCCTCTAGTGTTCTAGTTTGCAAATCCGTAAAGAAAATTTAGTTTGGTGCCGTTGTGAGCTATTGATTTGAAAATATTTTTATCCGCTTTTTGGAAACATTCCCAAAAATTTCATATGGATGCTGAAACCAGACATTTTGTCAGGAATCGATGAAATTTCACAGCATAGGAGGGATCCATACTCTTAGCATCTATGCAAAAGAAATTTTTCATTCATCTTAAACCTTCTCAAAATCATGGATGTTGAAGAAAATGTTCTCTGACCGCATCAGGTGACATGCCGCGCTCAATCACGCGTAATTACACATGACCTTAAACATCCGTGGCATGCGGGATATTGCTGCAATATAAGTTAGTATAGTTGGCAGTCCTGTTATATAGACTTTGTGTCTCATGTGTCTGCATGTATCAGAGGCTAAACAATGTGATAGGACCTCAATTTCATACTCAGGGAAGACATACATGCTTAGCGGTTCATCCGTGGTTCAAGCGGCAACGCAGACAGCCGTAGATGACGCGCAAACTATAAACGCTCCCCGCGGGTATTCGCAAACATTTCCCATGTTTTAACAGCATCAGATCAAGTGCCCTGTGGGAACGAATCTTGCGAAAACTGGCGGATGTCAGCTGCAGAATATCATGCTACAGTTCAGTCATTTGCGGGATATTCGCTGGCGAAGTTCACCGGCGACAATTCGCGCTCTATATGTCATCTTTTACTTTTGACTTTCTCTCTTATTTTCTTTAGTAATCCGCCTCTACAGCCGAGACTCCATTTTCTCCCTCACCTCCTCAGTCACTATCCCCCACATATGGCTAATCTATCTAAGAAATAATTGTGCAGACTATCATTCTTTGATAATGATGAGAATATAGAGAATCCGCATATATCAATTTTCATAACATCTCTTGACATTCAATAATCTACAACAATGAGAAATATTTTAATAATATCATAGTATTTACTGCGACATTTATGGAAGATAAATACTTTTTTTAGTTTAAGCCTTCGTGAATTAAAAGAAGATCCCTTTTTATCAGATCAGACTGAGTACCGTAAAACGGGGTAACTTGAAACAGTTATTTTAGTATTTGTTGAAAAAAATATTAGAAGTTATTCACCCAGAATCAAGAGACTACTCATGAACCGCATGTTATGCAATATCAACAAAATAGACTATTCACCATTTAAAAACATTTGCAAATGAAAACGTGGGCTGAGTTTAAACAAAGAATATATTTTTTGATAATAGGGGGTAACTTGAAACACTATTATTCTTCAATGAAATAACACTGATTATGGAATGAAAACACATGGAAAGAGTGAGGTTAACTTGAAAAATCACTTATAGCACTCTTCACATTGAAAATGAATATCTCTTGACCTCTTGTTACACTTGCCACATATCCAATTATGGCACCGAGTACACTGCAGCCAATCAGGCCCGGTATAGGTCTCATAATCACAATGGCAGGAGAAGCAGTAATTTTCTTCGTCGCTGTCCTCGTCGGATTCATCGTCCTCACTCACTACAGCTCGGCATCTTCCTCGACTGCCAGTAGATTGGGATGGTCCAGCAGATGCGCACATTCCTGAAGGTCCAGCAACTTCAGTCTCAGAGGCCAAATCTAGGCCGGGGAGAACTTCGGCCCCCTTTTCTTCTTTTCTTGGTTGTCTCCTTGACCTCTGTTCTTCTTTAGCAAATCGACGAGAACATTGTCCAACTTCCTCCTAATCTCACCTCTTGCCAAATCTGCTCCTTCGGGAAGACGCTTCAATGGCCTGTTGTTGCCTTTCACGTATTCACGGGGCATGATAACCAAAATGTCGTCTGACAACGGTGCAGTGCGATCGATGACTGAACTACCGGTAACTGTGGTTGAGCCTCAGAGAGAGAGAGAGAGACTGCGTGAGCGCGCGTGTGTCCGTATGTTATCAGGTGAACGTTCTAATACAATCTTAGTGCAATACTCCTCTGAATATAATCGATATCTGTTGATTAATCGAAGTGTTTCAAGTTACCCCGCGTGTTTCAAGTTACCCCGTTTTACGGTATACAATATATTTTCATGTGAAGTTAATATACGAACATTACTACTTACCACTAATAGTTGCTACAAAATCCACGATTTCGCCGGTTGGCGAAAAATCAGCTCGCATTAGTAAACAAAGATCTACCAACTAATTATAGCAACTTTTTCGCCACCTGTCGTTTTTTAATTTTACACATGTTTTTGGATAAATGATGACCATTTTCACATGCGGAGATAGTCTTTGCACGAAATGAACCTTTAAAAAAATTATCCACAAAATCGCTACCTCGCCAGATAATCTGTTGATATTAGCAAGATGCGTTCCCACAGGGTGATGTCTGACTCTTATAGTGCAACGCGCATGTACGCGCGTAGAAGAATGGAATGTCCTTACCCACGGATGTTTGGTGTGCTCCGTAATTACGCGTGAATGTGTGGCATGTCACCTAGTGTAACCAATTAAATTCTTGTATAATGTAAAAGAAATGCAGCTGTGAAATATGAAGTTTGCCGAATTTTGTGCATTGAAGCTTTCAGAGATATTGAAAGATATCTTCAGAAATTGCTTTTTTTCAAAATCACGGTTTCTATAGTAATTTTGGAAAAGGGATAAAATTGAAGAACATTGAAGTTGTTCAGCGCAATATTAATACATATATATATATATATATATATATATATATATATATATATATATATATATATATATATATATATATATATATATATATATATATATATATATATATATATATATATATCAGTGGCGGCTCGTCAGAGGAGGCGAGGGAGGCAAATTGCCTACCCATGATTTTCTGCGGCAAGATATTTTATATTCCTGACATTTTTCTACTCTATTTTGTTTAATTCATTAAAATATTAACATTGATCACACGGCAACACGCCTCAGCCGAGCAGCGCAGATATCAAACTCACTGTATCGCAACACAGGGAGGCGTGCCTCACCTCACAGTTTTATACGCGGTAGAGAACTTTGATGACACGTGATTGGCTGATTCATTCAGCTGCTTGTTTACAATGTGAAAGGGAGGCATGCCTCAGCCATTATTCGCGTTCGACGTTCGGTACTGCTGCTTCGATATGGCGTCCGCTGCGAATGAAATATGCACAGCAGAGGGGGTTTCCTATGTGGACAGCATTCTCGAAAAGCCGTTTTCACGTTTATCTATTCAGGAAAAGTTGGACATCAAGAGGAGAGGAAGAGAAACACCAAACTTATCTTCGGAATCGGGAAAAAAGCGTACTTTCAATGCTGCTTATTGGCACGAAAAAGTGTCATGGCTTACTGGAAGCATAAAAAGACAAAAGTTATTTTGCTGGCCTTGCCTTTTGCGAAAAAGTACCTGCGGAACACCATTGAACAAGAACGCTTGAGTGCGGTAACACTCATCAGCATTGAAGTGAAAAACTTCAGGAATTGAAAAAACACGCCATTTTCTGCGATAAAGTTATCGATGAATTTGCATCTATGAAGCAGAGACGAATAGAATTTTTGTACAAATAAATAAGCATTACAATGCCATGCTAAACTCATTCTGTGTTGTCATTTTCAAAGTAGGCCCTATTTTACATCACAATTTACTAGGCCTATATTGTATGACTTATTTTGGCGAGCACATACCTTTAATTTAGGGAATTAATTGATTTTAAAATATCCATTTGTGAAGCGTGTCAAACTACTTCTGGCTTTTGCTTCAAAGTTAAAATCTAATTTCTAATTTTTCATTTTTTGCCTCCTCATAGAAAATACCCACGAGCCGCCACTGATATATATATATATATATATATATATATATATATATATAGGAATAGCTGCTGGTTGGCGTATTCTCTGTGACTGTGGGGACTTCCGTGAGGCACTCGTAAATAATTTAAATTTCCTGTATCTATGATGCAAAAGAATATCATGCATCAGCCTTGCTTTGATTAGGGCCCAGGCTACTTTACACAACTTAGCCAGCTTTCAAGTCATATGGTCATTTGCACAGATGGATGAACTCTTATGCACGTGCAACAGATGTTTTCAAAAGTTTATGTTTGTCCTGTAGGAACCCTTTCTTCCTCAAAAAGATAAAGTAAAACAAATTTCCGCTTTTTGTCAAGGATATTATAATCGAATGGAATTACAAGGATATAATTTGAAATAACAAGACGGCTGGACAGAGGCTCACTAAAAATCGTGAAGACCATGCTAGCAAAAAAGATTAAATATAGAAAAAATGGAGAGTCTGGAAAAGAAAATTTAGTCAATGCCTCTCTTAATGTTAAATATTTTAAAATTTATAGATCTTCTGATGCCAGTCGTAGACCATGTTTTGTCGCCGTCAAGCACTTTTAGCCACAGCAAAATGAGAATGACTGAGGTAAGATGAAGATGTGGTGGAGAGCTCATGAGGATGGCCGGCACTTTGTCTGACCAATTTCAATCATTTGTCAGTTGATATATGCTTATTTGTTGTCATTTCGCATTGCGACTACTTTCATGCTTGTCTATAAAGCTTTATCTTCTTCTCATCTCAGTATACTCTCATTTATATATGACTATAAAGTTCGACCTAAGGTCAAACTGCATAAAATTAGCCTACTTCTACTCTTTCCCCCCCAAACTTCTATTGTTGACCCCCGGGAGTGTTGCATTGTGAAGCATCAATCATAGGTTTTGGGCAGCATTAAATCATGTACAGCGGTAATGTCCTGCGAGTAAAACGCGATCAAAGCAAGAAGTCGAAATTCTGTGGTTTGCCAGTTTAATTTAATAGATTTACACATTGACAGTGTTTACACTCAATGTCAAAATAGTGCATCAAAAAACAAATATGAAGAAGAAAAGTAAGGACCACAGAAATCTGACACGATAAAACAATAAAGCACTAACATAAACAAAGCGAAAAGTCGGGCTTCTATGGTAAAGCTTCCATTACGTCATACAGTAGTTCAATGTCAAACTCTAAGTTCTACTGAAATATCTTACAACAACTTTCACACTCTGCATCGAAATCTCAAAAATCTCAAATAGGCTAATAACGCTTATACCAACCCACAGTCCTAACAAACCCCCGATATTCGAAATATATTGAGGTAAAGGATATTGGTATTCCTCAGATATGTCTCTCACGTTTTCGTCGGGAAAAATTACAATTTCTACCGCCTGATTGTACTTCCTACCTCTTCGTAAATCAGCCAATGCAGATGTTAAAACAGCGGTAGGATCTGCACCACCTAGTATTTGGCTTTCCTTGATTGTAAAGTCGTGTCGAGTGCACCTGTGCATCTTGTATTGAACACAATTATCAATGATTGTCCGGTTCATTTTGTAGGACCAGACCATTTCAACCAGTGATATTATACGGGCAGTCATATTAGCAATATTCTTAAATTCAGTTTTATTCAAGCACAAACGAGGCTTTTCGACAAAGTCATACTTGAAAATCGGCAAATCAGTGGAATAGCAACCGAGCTCTTTCAAGATATTTTTCTGAATGTTATACGCAACACAGTCCTCAAAATCGCCATTGAATTGCTTCACTTGTGTGAGGCTGATGTCATATTGATCAAATGTAAAAGGAGTCTCAATGCAATTTCCGTTCTTTTTGATTTTATGATAATTAGTTAATGATAAAATCACCTCTGGATTCAGCTTATTGGGATACAAGTGTAGCCCTCTGTTTTTCATGCCTAAAATGCTTTCGCCTTCTGATTTAACAAAAAGAGAAACCTTTCTCTCTTCTACACTGTTAAACGATTCATAGTCTTTCTTCGTCATTATTATAAACAGAGATAAATCTGTTATTTCAAATCGTTCTTTCGAACACTTTTGTGCAATTTCCTTCATTTTGGATACGTTGACAATATAACAAACATTAAGTGATTCATGTACGCCAAGTGTTCTCCAGAAAAAGAAAGAGTTTTGGTAATCTAGCCATATTTTGCAGAAATCTTGTCGGTGCTTATCTTTGCCTTCAAGAATGACATAATTCAGAGTGACCATTATCATCGTTGTAGTCATTGGGATTTCTTCATTAGCAGGATTGAGAGTAGATAACATGGCCTTTATTTGATACTTTCTTCTTCCACTGTACTGATTTTTCAGTTCTTCAACGTCTGTATCATCGCCGAGATCTTCCCACGCGTCTTGCTTTTCTCCAGTACTCAAATCCAACGGAGTACTAGGGTTGCAAATAGTCAATTCCGGCCATGTGGGACGCTTCAACTCATCCTTAAAGACTGTCACAATTGGCCACTCCAAATATAATACCGTTGTAAAATACAGATTTGTCAAAAGTCCACACATACCAGCAATAAAGATAATTAACCAAAATACTCTTGAAACTGCACTCCGAGCGGAGAACATGTGTGAAAGTCCTGAGGCTGAACTACCACTGATCATCTCAAAAAGTCGTTCTTTCTCTTCTTCTAGTCTTGCCAAGGGTTTGTTGGCGGAAACGTCACCTTGATCGGAGACATCTGCCATTTCTGAACGGCTGTTGCAAGCAGGAGATTCGCTTCGAACGTCGACACCATGTTTGGTGTATACAGGTGGCAGGTCAACACAATCCATTGTTGAATATGAAATATGTTTCAAGTCAGTCGTATGAAGGCTTAAATGAATATATGGGAAGTTGAAATAATTGAATATAGTTTCATGGTTGTAGGTATCTGCTTGCCGCCAGCGTTCTGTCTCATCGAATCTGTTCTGACGATTGAATCTCGATGTTTAGATTCACAAGTTAATAAACGATTAGCAATCATCTCAGTGATTTATTTCTCATCGATGACATTTAACTTAAGCTTCGATGAGGTAATGGATCTGCACTTCCGCTTTCATCGATCCTAATTGCTAAATATGAACAAGGCGCATCCTTCAAGAATATTTATAAAATCTCATCTGAAATTACTCTTCATGCACTTGGACAGATGAAATGGACGAGTAAACTGATTCACCGCGTAAGAGATCAATCGTTCAATCATTGACTGCTTTATGAACGCATGAGGACGCCGAGTGGGAAGACTGAACAAGTTCGATGTGATGGCATGAATGATGACATCCTCCTTGTTCCGCTAAGCGGCGAATTATCTTGTCTTCTATAGTTGATGAAAAAGACAAGAGTTACAATCTCAATATATAATATCTCATGCGCATCATGATTTCAATACATAAATTGATAATGATCAATATGATATCTCAATATATAAATTAACAAAGTATACTAAAAGCTTGAAGTATCTTTAGGGCATGAAAACATTGATGCATATGGATTGATGCTTTCTATACCTTGATTATTTTTCTTTCACAGATCCGCACGCGACTCATTCACTGCTTTTTGAATATGACATCAATTCATGTCATTTGAACTTTGAAAAGATAAGCACGAAAACATAATATTTGCGCAATTAAGACACTAAATCAATCATACAAGTGTATGACCTGCATGGAATGATTTTGCATGCAGAAGGTTGAAAACATACACGTCATCTTGAAAATGAATGATGGCAAGCAGAACATTTGAGAAGGTAACTAGCGACGAGGCTTATGTAGTGCTTGCGTGCAAATCAGACGGAAATCAGTCATCTCATGTCTACGGTTAATTCAAGGAGACAGGATTAGGAGGAATCGAGCTTCGATCAAGCAAGTGTCGACTGTCTAGTCGGCCTTCTGAATTAGGGCTCAGCCACATTGAAAGCAAAGCAGACACGAGCGTCACGAGCAATCGCATGTCCGCAACCGCAAGCTATGAATCGCTCTGCAATGAAGACTTTATGTTTACTGCAAAACGCCATGCTCGGAAGTGTGGCTGAGACCTTACGCTACATGGAACACAGTCGTTCCGTTAGTAACACCAACTTCACGTTCTGACTGACGACAGAGGAATGTGTGACCACTTCTATTGATGATTTTGCTGTAGAAATTATGAAGGTTGCAAGAATCCATTTGACACTAGTTTGAGAGAAGCTGGATTTATCAAAAGCTTGTTGCCTAGAACTAACTGCAAGCATGAAATGACTGATGTCTGATTCGCACACAAGTATTACTTAAGCATCATCGTTATTTTGCGTCTCAGATGTTCTGTTTAGCCGTAGCTGTTTACAAAGCGTGAAACGTCGAGCGTGTTGAGGTGTCTTTTTTAAAATTTATTTTACCATGTTCAAGACAACGTGCGTGCTTTTCAACATTCGACATTCTGCATGCTGAAAAGTTTTTTATTAATAAAAGTTCACCCTATTATCTTCAGTTATCATGTGAATGGCTGATAACGAAGAGTCGTTTCATATGAGCGCATTCCTTTTCCAGTGCTTGGCCATTCCTGGAGTAATGGTGTGTTTTTGTAAAATGAATTGCGTAATCGCTTTAACCAGGAAAATAAAAACCACTAGGGTTGTCCGACGTTTCGAATATCTTTTACGAGGACGAATTACACAATGGCTAACATTGTATAGTTATTAGGTATGAATTTGCGGGCAGCAATGATAGAATTCCAAGGGCGCGTAGCGCACGCGGAATTCTATCATTGCTGCCCTGCAAATTCATACCTAATAACGGTATTGTTACATCTCTGTGTTCAAGATCTATGTTGTTCAAGATCGATATTCAAGATGCATCAATATCATACCGTATTTCTATGCATATGCATTCCATGGTCAAATAAAATTTGCGGGCAGCAATGCAGTTTTTCCTTCGTATGTAAAGCCATTGAAATTTAGCGGGCAGCAATGATAATTTGACATTGCTGCCCGGAAATTCATGTAGATATCTTGAACATAGGATGTAACAATGCCTTATCTTATCTTATTGCATTATATATCTTATCTCATTCTCTATTGCATTTATCCCTACTGGTATCAAAATTCCCATAAGATTTCTATTTTCATTGCATGATGTAGCCAGCATGAGACATCTTGTCTGAACATTTTTTCTATCCATGATTTCCCAACATAATTTTGACTTGTTCCAAGTTCGATATATAAGGCAAAACCGATTATTGCGAAAACCGATGTTGCTTTGTGGACATGGCTGGGAATGCTCCGGGCAACGTAGCGAGGCTAAGAAAGCCTCAAAAACTAAATATCAGATAAATCAATTCAGAAGTACGAAAGAGCAACTGTCAATTTATATATGGGATTTTTTTGAGAAACTCATGAAATTTGATGAGATATTTATGCGAAAACGTTCCAAATCCGCATGAAATTTCATGAGACATATGAGAATAAATCTCATGACGACCCACAAACCATCTGTCCCAAGACCCTACTGATTCATAAGCCATCTGACCCACGACTCATCTGTCCCAAGACCCTACTGATTCATAAGCCATCTGACCCACGACTCATCTGACCAAGACCCATTCGAATGCATAATTGTTTGAGGGCATATCAACAGTATTATTTTCAATTGCATGCATTAAAAGTAGATGAAATATATTTCTTCCTTTATCTAAGGAATACAGCTTTTGGGCCGAACGCCGAGATCAATATAGTTGCTTCAACGATCAATGCTTCAATGTTTTTTCTATCAGAGCGTCTAGCCAAATGTTCTCTATGTGGATTGCACCAGCGATTGACCAATGACAATATAATATCAGGAAATTCGGGTTCGAAGAAGTGCGCTTAAAGATCTAACTATCTGAGACCAGTGCAAGACGCGGACATGCCAAAACATTGAAATATCGACTCCGTTCAAGAATGCTGCTTCTCAAGATTCGAAAATAACTATTTAATGCGAGAGCTGCTGGCGTTTTCTTCCTACATTCGCGCACGAGCTTCTTATTAATTTTAGTGTCACCCAATATGAGCAAAAAAACGATTCTTAAGCTTTACACTGCTTCCGGTCGTTTTGCAAGTTACGGAGCGTCAAACATCGTAAAATCGCATTTTTTATATAGATCAATGTACTCGCATTTCCGAGTTTGATGCACATAATAACGTACTGATCCGGCATGCATTCAAAAACTCAAAATGAGATTTGTCATGTTTATGATCATGATTGTATTTTTAAGGCAGATATCTGCCACAGTAGACAGATATGTGATATTCCTTGTATGTCTGCAGCTTGCCCAATTTCCTGTTAAAAATGATGAAAACGTCATTACAACCGATGTTATTGTTGCAGATAATAAGCAGGTCGCAGCCCCAGAAGCAGTTACTCATTGTGTTGCCAATCCAAGACCAAGAAAAACATGGGCAAAAATTGAGTCCGATGATCTCCGGGTTGTGGAACTAAACCCAGCAATGATCTGCGATTATTTATTTATTTATTTATTTATTCGGGCAATTTATAACGCGCTGTACCCACATGGCTCACAGCGCGAACTAATACAATGAACACTTAGAAAGAAAATACACATGAAAAAACTTACACAAGAAACTTATACAAGAAACACAGAAATAAAAGAAGTCAATTAGTGTAAAGTCATCTAAAGGCATCAGACAAAAAGAAAGTTTTCACTTGCTTCTTAAAGCATGGGAGTGAATCGGCATTTCTTATAGAGTGGGAAAGGCTGTTCCAAATAGCAGGAGCAGCATGGCCGAACGCACGTCCACCACAGAATTTCTTATTCACCTTTGGAATTGTCAGTAGCGTCCTGTCATCCGATGACCGAAGAGCACGTGCAGTGACATACAAGCGACACATGTCAGCTATGTAAGCAGGAGAGGTGAAGTGCAGTCCCTTATAGGTCAAGTTACATAGCTTGCTCTTTATGCGATATGAGATAGGAAGCCAATTGAGAGCTTTGAGAGCGGGTGTGATGTGGTCACGGCGATGAGTCCTTACAATAAGTCGAGCACAGGAATTTTGCACCTTTTGAAGCTTGTACAATGTCCGATTAGGTAGACCAAACAGCAGACTATTGCCATAATCAAGTCTTGAAAAAATTAAGGAATTGACCAGTAGTTTCGTTACATCTTCCGAAAGGTAGCGACGGATGGAGTAGATCCGGCGAATTTCATAAAAACACTGCTTGCAAACGGAATTAACATGACTTTTGAAATCGAAATGAGCATCAAGTTCAACACCGAGACATTTCAAACGATTACAAAATTCCAATCTATCCCCTCCAACACACAGATAGGAAGGAATCGATTGTTGAAAAACAGACTTAGCTTTGCTAAATACAATGGCTTTCGAGATTAGCAGAAGTGGATGCACGCTTTCCGAAAGCAATAACCATTTGATTCAGTTAAACGTGGAAAAGTGCGGAAAACGGAGAAGTGAACGTAATTGAGAGCGTTCTTCTTTAAAGCAAGTTATTGTGTCTCACATGGGGAAAACAACAATATACAATTTTCACCTAATTGAGAAGAGACGCCGAGTAGATTATTGTCATTATTCTTACTTGAGAATTTATAAAGCGCACAAAAACAAACAAATCACTAGGCGCTGAAGAAGTCGGCCACTCTTCCTTAGGTGGAGAGGGAGGCTGTTCCACAAGTGAGGTCCAGCATATGCGAAGGCTCGATCACCAAGTCGCGGACGTGATCTTCGTACGGCACATGTTGAACCGCCAGATGACCTCATTCTACGATCTCTGGGATGTTGTGTTAACGTGCAGTCGTTTGTGATATAATCCGGAGACAATCCGTGCAGAGCTTTGAAGACCAAAGTGTTGTTGAAGACATGAACTACCGTATGCAAGTCGGTATTGGACACGTTTCCGGACTGGGAGCCAATGAATTGATCTTGGAGGACTGGCGTGATGTGGTCTCGTCGCCAAGATCCAGTGATCATGCGGGCCGCTGCATTCTACACCGCTTGGAGACGGTGCAGATGAATATCCGAGATGTTATATAAAAAGGAACTACAATAGTCAAGGCGAGATGACACGAAAGCGTGAACCAGTGTCTTGGCAGTGTCGGTCGGTAGAGAGCGGATGATTGATCTCAGTTGGCGTAAAAAGCACAAAGCTGAATAGCAGACTGCTGTAACATTCGCCGACCTTGTGAGGTAACTGTCCAGAATCACGCCGAGATTACGCACAGATTCGACAGGTTTGATCGATGTTGATAGAATGCTGATACTTGCCGATTTGATCTTGGCAATCAACTGCGTGCTCAGACAGTAAGTATCAAGACCATTGAATGCATCTGGCAGAAATTTAACAAGGAATTTGGGCAGCAACAAGCATCTGCCTCATTGGCTGAACAATCAAGAAATGATTTTTCCAGCGGACAAATCGGCTTTGAGGTCAAAGTATTAACTTGAATTACAATGGAATGTAAACTTCCTTTTCTTCAATAATTGATCGTTTTTCTGGTTAGTTGGCATGTTCATAGCTTCATTTGTCATTATAACTCAAAGATTTTAGGCTGTGATAAATTGTTCCTATAATTCACCATGCTATCATAAATTATATAGACAGAAAGCTATGCATTTTGAAACGTGTGATATATGATTGATGCATTAATAATTGTTTGGGTATTTTGGTTGACATATTTTGATATGTAAATTGATTTCAATCAATGCTTTACATTTAGGCATAATTGTCACCCTTGTTCTATTTGTTCACCCTCAAGCATATGTAGATGGAAGGCGAACCAGCGCAGGAAATTTACTTCGAGCATTCTAATGCATGCTGTTATATGCTACTTAGTTCATTGACATACATCACTAGGTGACATGCCACGCGTGATTCACGCTTTATTACGGAACACCCCAAACATCCGTGGTTAAGGACATTCTATTCTTCTATTCGCGTACATACGCGCTGCACTGAGAGTCAGACAGGGCACTTGATCTGATGCTGTTAAAACATGGGAAATGTTTATGAATACGCGCGGGTCAGCGTTTATATAAGCTTAGTTTGCGCGTCGTCTACGGTTGTCTGCGCTGCCGCTTGAACCACGGATGAACCGCTAAGCATGTTCTGTTTCCTGAGCATGAAATTGAGGTCCTATCACATTGTTTAGCTTCTGATACATGCGGACACATGAGACGCAAAGTCTATATAACAGGACTGCCAACTATACTAACTTATATTGCAGCAATATCCCGCATAGCCACGGATGTTTGGGGTCATGTGTAATTACGCGTGATTGAGCGCGGCATGTCACCTAGTGATTGCAATAATTAAGGTTCACCTTTTATGATCTGCAGGTTTATTGACATATAAAAAATTTATTCGTACACTTCAAGAACAGCCAATGATTTATGGTCACATCAGTGTGGAATTTGACAGGTAATTGTACTTAAATGATAGAAGATTAATTCTATCTAATTAGCAATTAATTAATTGATGATTAATAATCTATGGATTGCATTGCTGAAAGTAATTAAAGTAATGAAATCCGGTAAATAATTATAGACAAAATAGCTGATAATAATTGCAAGCAAAATTAATCACTTTGCGAATTTATTTAATGATTATATGACATAAATTGCTAATTAAGTAGACAATTGATCATAATCACAATTGCCTGTCAAACTCCACACTGATGTGACAGCAAATCATTTGTTCTTGAAGGGCAATAATAACTTTTATATGTAAACAAATTTGCAGTTACATACACAAAAGGCAAACTTTTATGATTGCAATGTATGTCAATGAACTATCATGCGCTAGAGAGCTCGAAGCAAATTTTCCCGCTGGTTCGCCTTTTATGTGCGTCAGGGTAAACAAATAGTTTGATTTTTGCTAAATGTCTAAATATTAAGCATTAATTGAAATCAAATTAATATTGAAATTTCAAATAAAACAACCAAACAATTATGCATCGATCATACATCATGCATTTCAATTGCACAGCTTTCGTTCCATGTAATCTATGACAGCAGGGTGAATCATTGAAGTGATTTACCATAGCCTACAATCTGAATGAATTATAATGACAAATGAAGTTATAAACATGTCAAATAACTAGAAGAACGATCAATTACTGCATAGTTTTAAGTTATACTGTATATACTCGTAAGCAGACAGTGGGAATACCAAATGAGATTTCTCGGAAGGTAATGAACAAACCGTCGGCCGCTGACCGGCCTCTGATTTGCACTTTATTTTTTACGGATGTATTCGATTTGCAAGACAGATTATTTATTTCATTATTTCTGAAGTCAACATGGCAACGAATTCCAATTGCCAATCGCAATTCAACGCAGAATAAGGAATCAGAATTGCAACCCTCAAGGATGTAGGCCAGCATTACACTTCAATCTATAGCAAAAGTTAGTGTGAAAAAGGCTCACTTTCATGAAAGGAATTTACTGTAACAAGAGTCGAAATTTCCCCTAGACGGAGAACAACAATTCATTGTAACATCTCAAAAATATTCATTTCTCACAATCATCTGATAATTAAGAAAAATCATTGGATTCTATCAACAAAATGCCTCTTCAACCGATAGATCCTGTTCCATGACGAAGTTTGGGTTCGAACACTCGTGTCTGCTTGAACTTCTTGCTGGTGTGGATTGTCGAGAGCGGTCAGGAGTCCGCAATGGAGTGGAGGAAGTCAGCCTGATGTCCTCTCCCCAAGCGATCGGAGTAGATTGTCTGCTGTTGACGGTGAAATCCGGTACAGGAGTGGCCGGTCTGCTTGTTGTCAACATGTTCAATGACCGGTCAAAACTCTGCATGAGTCGTCCTTTCTGGTCGTAGGAGTCGTCGATGATGTCATCGGATCTCGGCAAAATTTTCCCGCTGAAAAAGGAGAGATTCTTCACTTGTCCATTCAGATGATGACAGATCTCAAAGGATTTAAAAAGGTGTTCATTTTATATAAGCAGCATTGTATAGTTTTTAAAAACATTAAAGAAATAAGCCTTGCTTCTGTTTTACTTAAAATTCTATTTCTCTTAAGCTTTCGCCACTACCGGCCTTGTCAGAAGTATAAGTGGTTGGACATATTAACATAGCAAAATACAAAAATGTTTAAAAGTTAAAGAGATGGATAGAAAAGTCTAGGAAGGTACATAGTATCATGTAATTAAATTGTCCACTGCACGGCTCTCTTCCTGGGAATTAATGGTCGGCTTTCTTTGTTGAATTATTATACTTTCAAGAAATCGGAGATTGATGGGATCTTTGTGATGTCCGATCACTCTTACGTTTCTTCTCCAGTTATTATTTTGTTCCAATTGACAATGTATTAAATGTCTGAATAAAATAGAAAAATAAGATTTGAAGAGAAATATAATTTTAAGTAAAACAGCAGCAAGGCTCATTTTTTTAATGTTTTTAAAAAGATCTCAAAGGTATTCTCCCAACTCATTATTATTAAATAGCAAAAATGCTGGGCGCTGAAGGAGCCGAGTCGTGCACCTTCATTCACTTCCAAAGCCTCCGACTGACACGGAACAATATATTTCCGATGTGAGCTTTCTGATGGTGTCAAGTTATTCACTCCAATTCATTCATCTTTGTACTATGAACAGCATTTAGAAATTTTAAATCGACGATCTTAACACATTCTGTAATTTTCGATCAATAGATTAGCGATTTAAGTTAACGAATTTTGGCTATTAATCTCCTCAATGGTCGCTATCTACGATGGCCAACTGGTTGAACAAACTGAACAGTTATTTGTAAGTACAAGAAGTTTTGATCACAATAAATTATACAAAAAAAGAAAATTAACTCATTATATTAATTATCTTGAACGCTTTCGAAACCTCTATTATGGTAACGTCATTATACAAAATGGCTCTAAATTCATCATGCGTTGAAAGTTAAAAACATTCAAGTTTGCAGCATACAAACCCGACATATTTACTATAGAACTGAGTCGTGGGCCTTAGCCTGAGACTTCAATGGACGAGATGGAGGGACTTCTATCATCACGTATCATCTCATCACGCTTTATTTCATTTCAAATGAAAGCACAAACATTAGTTAACTACTTGCAAGTCAATTCCACAGATTCAGCTTTTAAAATGAAAGGAAGCCCTGTGCAATTCAAAATACAATATAATCAATCATGGACGCGGGAGCAGGGTGGCCGAGGGGGCAGCTTCCCCCCAAAATATTCATGGTGAAAAATGTTTTTACATAGATTATTATCTTTTGAGTAAACAATATTTAGGCAATGTATTTCTACACTGGATAAGTACAAAATTCGGAAGACGCAACAACGCCTTGCACATATTGCTCTGCTTCATATCAATCAAGACATTCTCTTCTCTCTTGACATTCAAGAGATGATAAAGCAATTCATTTTGAGAACTACAGGGTGAGTCAAAAGTCTCCATAAATGGAATAATGAAATTATCTTTTGCTATACATGGAGACTTTTGAATCACCCTGTACTTTTGACGTAGTTGACATATAAAAATTTTGTCAGGAATTTACTTAGTTTTCTATACAAAAAACTTTTATTGAGAGTGGTATAATAACATACTATTATTTTTCTATAACATTCAAGACTTTCAGGAATACAAAGAAGAGGTTGAATTTAAATCGAGTTTAAGTATGAGGTAAACTTTGTGTTTGCACATACTTGAATTCTCCAATTTCATAATAAACTTATAAGGATATATAATTCTCCTATTCTAAGGATGATAAAATTTTGACTTAGTTTAATGAACGTCAAAGCAGGGAATTGCACCGTGGTTTTGTATTAATAAATTCATAAAAGTGCAAATAAAGATTCATAATGGATACATTACAATTACCAAACAGGCATCCGTTTCCTTTTGCCCCCTCAACTTTGAAACTGCTCCCGCGTGCTTCTAATCAATTCAAGACGAATATTTGTAATTACATGATTTTCATTATCTAAGTTCCGGTGAACGATGGCATGCACAGTAATCACTTAGAGAGACTGGACTGGAGACTAAGCTAGAGATTCTTCTTCGACAAAATCGGGCATCTGGAGATTTCTATACGGGAAGATTTAATAAGATCAAACTTTTAACATGTGGTGGCTGATTATCCGTAAACATTATCCGTCGGAACCAAACGTTCTCTGCTTTACGATTTATAAATGCAGGTTGTTGTACTCTGAATGTTTGGCTTTAAAGGTGAAGCAGTAAAAATTCATTGATGACATGTATTATATCTGACAAGCATGACATCAATATACACTTAATGACAAAATTTTTGAAACATTTACTTCTTTAACTTCTTTCATTTTTGACTGGTATATATACATATATGTATAATACCTTGATAATTTAGTCACAATCTCCACCAAGTCGCTAGCACAGAAAAACAACGCATGTAGCAGATTCAACATAAATGCGATATACCGCTCGTTGTATTGGTGAATAAAGTCTCTTTATTAAAAAAAAAACTTTAATAGCGCGTGTGCCCCCCCCTCTAGCTCAAATACATTCAGTAATCCGAGATGGCATGGATTCACAAAGTTTCTGAATGAATGTTTCAAGGAGAAGCCACTGCTCTGTCAGTCTTTCAGAGAGAATCTTCAGGGACACTGGTGGAGGTGAATAGCGATCTCTCACTCGCCGCCCAAGCTCGTCCCATACTTGTTCAATGGGTGACAAGTCGGGTGAGCGTACAGGCCAGTCAAGGGTTTGAATGTTCAATCTCCTAACAGTGGCAATGACAGCCGAGGAGCGATTTGGTCTTGCGTTGTCGTCTTGGAAGACGAGATCCTCCACCCTGACCACTGGGGCAACAACAGGAAGCACAATTTCATTGAGATACCTCTCTCCAGTCAACGTGCCTTTGATGATGACTGCTGTCGTTCGTCCGCCATGCCAAATGCCGGCCAATATGATGCCGGTACCCTAATTGTATCTCTGTGATTAGGATGATCAAGAAAGTGATATTTTCAAAGAAATAGTTGTAACTACGAAAACGGCTGAAGGCATTCAATATCACTGAGCATGCGAGCACGAGGACGAAAACTTGGGACGCTTGACGAGAATTTCAACTACAGGAAAACGAATAATTCATTTTAAATGCATGATTATTGGGTTGTTTCTTCACCTACAGAAACTAAAATGTGTAATTTCAGCGACATTTGAGCTGAACTAAAAGTTCGAATTATTTGACCTTTGACCTCATCTAATATAAAGATGTAAACTCATAACAATTAACAATCATCGCTTTATAAGTCACCTTAACCAGATCTTTCGATTGGTGCATGGTTTATTAGTTTTTGTTGTCATTTTTCTGAATCCCCTCTCAATGCCTATTCGATTGATGTGCGGTTTGGCAAAATTGATGCGATAGTTTGGGAGATCAGCAGGGGGAAAATTTTCTCCCCTCCACAGTGGGGCGGAAAGTCTTCTATAATTCAGGTCATTCATGACCATCGATTGATGTGGGAATAAATTTTCTTTGTTGTTGAATTGATGATATTGGCTATTATCTCGGGGTCTCCGTGGCACAGTGGTTAAGTGCTTGGCCTAGCGATCTTTTGGTGCAGAGGTCGAGCCCCGAAGGTGTCATTGGAAGTCGGCAGGAAGGACATCCGGACTAAAAGTACTACAACGCTCCATGAGTCTGACTGTGTCAGAACCGTCCAAGCCCCAAGTATGGGGAGTAGTGACGTAAAGGCTTCATCATTTCATCTCGATGGACCAATTAGTCAAAACTTGATGACCCCATTATAACTCACCATTGCCTATGAATGCAGCATCAGTCCCTAACTGCAAAACGTTTGTTATTTCCTAACATCCTTTTCTAAATGCAACAATTTGTGTTCTATTTCTACTTTGTATTTCATCTCTAGAAACACGTTGTTGCAAATTAATTACAGCCTGTGGATTTGAGTGAATAATTGAACGTCACTGCTCCACCATACTGGGGCTCCTGTACAGAGTTTCGTCTAGAGCGTTGTGATGCTTAAAGCCCGGATGCTCTCTCTGCCAACTTCCAATGACACTTTCGGGGTTCGACCTCTGAACCAACAGATCGTTAGGCCAAGCACTTAACCACTGTGCCACGGAAACCAGATCGATTTATTTAATCTATCAACTGAGCCAGTTAACTGAGTTAAATACAATAATCAAAACTCCTGACATTCTGTAGAAATCCACAGAACCGCTGTTTTTTCTAATCAGATGAACAAAGAATGTATTTTTCAGAATTTGAAGAAATTTGCGAAGATTATTTTTCATAAACATGACTTCCATAGAGAAGACCAATGCATACAACTGTCTATCATGTGTGTGAATTTATGGCTATACTTTTTGTTTCAAGAAGACTGCATTGCTTGGAACAATAATTATATGCTCATTTATGCACTCACTTGAACGGAAGCTTAATAGAAAAACAAAGACAAGATCAAATAAACCTTATATTATACAGAATTTTAACTACGTTTTTGTCAATCGAATTGTGCACAACGATCTAACACAGCAAAAGCAGAACTTGAAATTGATCATCAAACAAAAATCTGAACCGCATACTCCAAGGTCACATTCTAAGGTGTCTGAAAATCGATATTTTGACCTTTCACCAAACTAGCTTCAATCAAATCATCCACACGACTAAAAACTCTTATAATCGACACTTTCAACACCAATACCACTCTGATACATGAAAATGTAGTTCATCATCGTCCTGTTTTCCTTTTCACTATATTTCGGGTAATAACCTGCAAAACAACCAGTGTGCATGCATGCAATGAGATATTCCTTCATAATGTTGAGTCATTGTTTCTCTGGAATACTAAAAGTTCCGAAGACTAACTATTAATTGGTGAAAAACATGCTCCGTCACACAGTTGTCAAGAGCTACTGTAAGTTGTACTTAGTATCTTAATCAATTTAGATCACGACATATATAATTGACATAGTACAAATGAAGTCATGATTATAATGTTCACGAATGCATCCACAAATGCGTCTACATCTATGTAACTACTACACGAATAATTACAATATTCTTTAAACACTACTCAAAATAACTTTATAAGTAGTTTTGTCAGTTTTATGCTACAAGTAGCACATGTCAAGTCTGAAAATGGACAGACTATCATCCCTCACAATATACTTGGTGCATGCATTCATTTGGACGCAATTACTAAGATAGCGGCTAGCAATATGAAATGAAAAATGATGATTTAACGTCACTATTACCCCATACTGGCGGCTTGGACGGGGCTGACACAGTCAGACTTTTAACTGGAGCGTTGTGATCTTTTAGTCCGAGTGCCCTTCCTGCCGACTTCCAATGATACTCTCGGGCTCGACCTCTGGACATGAAGATCGCTAGGCCAAGCAGTTAGCCACTGTGCCACGGAGACTACCATTGTTCCTCCAATATGTAACTTGAAAATCTCTATTTGATTTGCATTCAACGCCCAACATTGTCTTGTGGCGTCCTCATGTGACAAATGATAGAACTCGTCGTTTATCAAAGTCATCCTCCATCGATTTCCAACTGCACTCAAAACATTAGTGTTCGAAAAACGCTTGCACAACTTCGCTGTCCATTCTCCAATCCCATACCACAAGCCATCATGGGTTGTCAGGTATCCGCCGCTGAGAGCGTGCCTCACGGCCCCTGGACTCCCTCTCAATACCAGGAAGAGTGGGTCGACACCATCACCGGGAATATCCAGACGCAGCGTCATGCGAAATTCTCGTCGTCTGAATTGATCGAGCATGCTGCGATAATTGCAGTTCCGAATACATTAACACAGGATGAACTATCGGAAACGAAAAGCCGAACAATTTAACCCGAGTGCATAGTTTGAGAAGATTAAATGTCGGAAATAAATTAAAGCAGATTTCAAGGTAGCACATGACAATATGATGAAAATTATCTTCTGATAACACAGCATTCAATTGATTACAAAGATCAACTTTTGACGGTTGTGATTGCAAATTGACTTCGGATATCCAATTTCATGAATTGCTGACTTTTTACAACTGTTAAGGCGTCAGTGCAATAGTCACGAAGTGATTGTATTCAACAATTCTATGTTACTTTTCTATATTACTTGAGTACATGTTATCAAAAACACCGTATACATAATGACTGTGTGGAAACGGCTGATTGTAGACCGCATAATTGTTCATAATGTTTCTCGACTGGGCAGGGCTAATGAAACCTCTACTGGAGTTGAAGAATATTACTTAAATATTTATCAGATTCAAGGAACTCGTGTAGACTTACGCGCGTCGGTATCTTATAATTGCAAAGACTGCGAACGCGATGATCAGCACGGCTGCGACAACGGAAAGGCTGATGATGACCGCATGGTAATTTGATACTCCCCAGCATGGATCTTCCATCATAGAAATCTCCAACATAAGAGGCTTGGAGGGATGACCATCGGGGTCTTGCGCAACAAGTTCAAGTCTCTGCAGATTGTCATTCTCCGACATCAGTCCATAGGTCAAACGAGTGTGATACCAATGATACCTGAAGATAAACATGGATGAGATGACTGGCTTATATCTGAGGATTCCGTCTTTGGAAAAGACAATACCCGTATTAGATTTGAATCTAATTTCATACTTACATCAATAATGAATTTGGAATTCCACTGTGCTTATTGTCAAATACTGGATCAACAGCCGTGATATTGCTCAATTGGAAATCGATCGATAATTTTGCGGATCCTGGCATCAAGATAGACATGGTATCATACTTGTTAACATGCAGAGCATAGATATCGATAACTGTTGGTTTATGACAACTTTTCGTCTTCTCAGTCAAACCAATGGCTGAAATCGACGCCTGGTTCTTGATATCGTAGCTGACAATTCTTTGTGGAACATTATCAACACTGATCACCAAATAAGGACTATTGACTTTCGTCGTCAAATAAGCAGTGATCTCAATCACAGCTGATTTAGGAGGAATATCTTTGTGTGGAGGATTGTCGGTTGCCTTTACACGAAGTTTATCCGTCCCGATAACTCCAATAGAAGGTTTATAAGAGAGTAATCCAGTTGTGGATTCGACGTATAATTCACCGAGTGACGGCAGAGGAGGAACGACAGACCAGGTGATGGGATCATTTTCAGGATCACTTGCTTTCAGCTGTAGTTTGGCCATGTAAGCTTCCTCTGTTCCATTGATATGAAGAGGCGGCACTGGATTGATCACAGGCGCTCGATTCGGGATATTATCACTGACCAGAGCCACAGCAAACTGCGTTTCATAACGGAAGAATTGTTGGACAGAAGTGAGAGACGTTGTATAGTTGGCAGCTCCTGTTTGAGTCCTGCAGATCTTTACAGTGACAGTTTTCCCTTTCAGCGGAGGCTTCGATTCACCAATGCAGGTATAATACGCCAAGCTCCACAATTTAGTCTCTGAAAGCAATGAAATTGAAGACGCAAGTTATAATTGAATCTAGGCAGCATGTTTACATGACTATGATGAAAAAGTTTAAATAAGTCAAACTGATAATTTGTCATACATTTTCCGGGCATAGAGATGTAGACTGCACGGCCCGACCAGACAAGCCAGGAGTCGATGTATTTCAGAAGTATTCCAGCCCAGCCGAACAGTACGTTATCGCAGCGGAGCCGGGCTGACGAGTCATGATAAGTTTGGGTAAAACATGGCTGAAATTTAACCTGATAGGTTTGCTATATGCCGCTGCTATCTTCCAAATTTATTTCATTTTGCATTTAAATTTGCTGTTATAATCTACATGGGAGTTATCAACGATGGCATTACAATCTTCTGTATTGTCCAGGTTGCATGAGTGCAGTTGTAATACATAGCTGTGCTTACCGGTTTGGCCGCTATATTTCCTGCTACGTCTATTTTCTCATAAATTTCTTCAGCTACGTTTTCTTACTGCTTTATCCAACAATCATGCTATTAAATAATGAAATCTGGAGAAAGACGCTGAACGCGTCAGCCCTCTATAGCCCAATACGCTATTACAGCACACTCCATTTATTCTCATGAATATCAAAACTTGCATTACTGAGTTCAGGCAATTTTTGAATCTTGACATCACCTTTCTGTTATCTTCATTTTTCATGTGAAAGACGAAAATTTATATCATGTAAAAAATGAGCAGTTCGGCTAAATTGAACTTTTTCACAATGAAATTGAGGTGACTCTGAGTGAATAGGCTACAGTGTCTGGAATCTTTGGCTGATATCAGTACCGGAGTGTCCATAAAGAGATTCGCAGTTAGCGTATTGAATTCCAGAAGTATTCATTAAATCCTACCAGCCGCACATCTTTTGCATGGCAATTTGATCTATCGTTTATTCGATTTCATTGTTGATAATTGCATTCACGACATGGCTTAAGATGCTTTGGTGGACAATCGATCCCCGCTACTTGCCTTAATGCCGGCGGTCACAATTGTGACGTGTTATTTATTCATTGATTATTATTGCCTTGACAACTGATGTGTGGTGGTGAGGGTTTGATCCTGTCAATTGACACAGCCGCGCAAGTGGCTCGTAGCTCATTTGGTAGAGCACAGGTCTAGTTAACCTTGGTCGTAGGTTCGAATCCTACCAACCAACCACATCGGAGATAGCAAGTTGTGTCGCTGTTGAGGAATATGAAACTCGCTGATGATTCCTGATATTGGTGAAATGGCAGAGTATTCAGGTCTGTTCCCATTCTTCAGCTGATGATCACTCAGTCACTCCACGTTTAACGTCTACTCTTCACCCGATGGTTGGACACCGTCGAATGGTGGTCGACCTTAATGGCAATTCTACAAACTGTTCGCTCTTGTGGGCTGATGTCATTGATGATGCAATTCACTGCAGTGCTCAAAAGAGTCCTACAGAAGTTCTGAGGACGAAATGGGACACTGCAGTAACCAGAACTTACCAGTGTTCCAGTAGACAACCTGAGGCGACAGTCCTGTTCCGATTGGAATTTCCTGGATGTCTACTATCAGTTCAAAAGGAAATTTCATCTCCGCTTGACCGACAGTTGTGATGTAGAAGGTTGGTTGTAGGAAGGAACTGACTCTGAAAGAAAATCAATTAGAAACATGATGTCAAGCAATACTTGTCTGGAAAATAGAATATCACGCCGCAAAGCTATCTATGAGAAATTGCTCGCTCAAGTGTGATCAGGGACTACTAAGATATCTTTAGCTAGTCTGCGTGTTTGGGTCTAGATATGACCTTCCTCGGCACTACTGCAGTTTAGTGCACCCTCTATGAAAGAGACGGAAACGCGCCTACTGCAGTTTAGTGCACCCTAAAACAACGGCGCATTCTCCCGCAAACGATGACTACGCACATTACACCGAAGCGCGCGCTCGGTGTAATGTGCGAAGACGAAGACACACGAAGACACAAAGACACTCATTTATAACTATAGGGAAGAACGAACGGCATTCATTCTGTTGATTAAATCATGTTGTTCTCACATGCATTTTAGGGTGCACTAAACTGCAGTAGGGGTAAAAGAGGGTGCACTAAACTGCAGTAGTGCCACCTTCCTCTATACTGATGGTCACGGCTAGAACAAGCCCCGAGGGGCGAGGAGAACAATGTCCCACGTAGTGCAAATTCAAGTCTGAGATTTGACGAACCGGAACATTGACACCGTATTGAACGTACACAGTCAATAAATCTGGATCGTGAGGAATCGAGCGCTGTAAACAATATTTCAATTTGACGAATTTATCATGGAGGAAAACTGAGTTAAAGATGCGCACTTTTCACTTCACAGGTTTGCCTCCAATCTGACCTTTGAGCTTCGTGTGTTCCTTGATACGTGCTGCTTCAGCAATGCGCGCGCTTGGCCAATCACACAGGCCAAAGAGAGACGAATATCTTTGTCAATCTCTATGTCAGGACTGCATACACCGCCAGGGTTGGGCTTATGTCCGCTCTAGACGAACCCACGCAAATAAATCTATCTCTGTGGTCAAGGTACACGCGATTGCATTTCTACGTTCTAACCACAGACTCCTTCAGATTCGAAGAATTCAGATCATTGGGCAAAAGTTTTCTCGATAATGTTGGGTCCTCCGATCATTATTAAAGAAAGTTAACAGGAGCATGAAAAAACGTTCACAAACTTCTCTGTAGAACTTGACATCGACTGTGTCTCTTTGCTGTGTGATCCGGTTGATAACAGTCACTGAAACTTTGCACAATTTGGCGTGTTTAATGTTGAACTGGCTGCTTATTGTTCGATTGCTATGGTATTTAGTCAGGAGATTGTGCCATTTCATGGGCATTACATGTTCCAATGCTTCCTTTCTAGTCAAACAGAAGAAGAGACGACCGGTCTAATTCTGTGATTGGAACATGTAACGTTATTGAAATGGCTCAATCTGCTGACATAGTACCATAGCAATCGAACAATGAGCAGCCAGTTCAACATTAAACACGCCAAATTGTGCAAAGTTTCAGTGACTCCTATCAACCGGATCACACAGCAGAGAGACACAGTCGATGTCAAGTTCTACAGAGAAGTTTGTGAACTAATTTTCGTGCGCCTGCTAACTTTTTTAATAATGATCGGAGGGCCCAACATTATCGAGAAAACTTTTGCGCAATGATCTGAATTCTTCGAGTCTGAAGTAGTCGTGGCGATCGGAACATTCTGAAGGCATTCAGAGCAATCCGCAGGCGACGCACGACTATTTTTCCTATCTCTGCAAGGTATTAAACATTTCTTTTTGCCCACTTATTAAGTTCCTGCATGTGCCATCTGTTTGAATCAGTTTGCACTTCTAGCAAAGTGATACGATTAAACAATCTAATTCTGTGGCTATAACCATAGAAACCTGACTTCCACTTCATTGTATTTTGAAAGACACTTTATGTTCATCCAGCTGCTAGATTAATCACATTTTTTGAAACATGCAGCTCTGGAATCATCAGGTTGTATATTGGAAACTATAGCACTATGCAGCAGTAATGCGCGCCTAGTCAGTGTTATCATGTTTCATTCGTAATTTAGTCAACGACAGCTACATAATGTTTGCATGTATTCTCACACGGTTGCATGATTTCATCGCTTTGATTCGTGAGTGCGTGTAAGAACGCAACTGGAATGTGTGCATTTTCAACACAATGGAAATTGCATCAATTCTTAATGATGATAATGAATTTTCAGCAAATTTCAACAGCTCATCAATAAGGCAAAGCCGGAAAGCTGATTTTTGTAGTCGCAGAATAAAAGTTGTGTTGGTGTTCTTCAATCTTTTCCTTTCCAAATATATTAACACCAATGGCGGGAGAAGATATTGAAAGATGATGCTCTGACAAGTAAATTGAAACCAAAGGCGCTTTCCAACCCGTTTCCCATTCATGACAAGACCAAGCTCTGTCATCAAAAGCCGACATCTTTAATGTCCTGTGAATCATGGCAACGCGTCCTGTTTGCAGCCCGCAATCCACGCATGCAAAGACAAGTGATCATATCACTCCTCTTCTGCGAGACGTGCACTGGCCTCGCTTCCCGGGGGAATTGACTGCCGACTAGTTGTCTTGGTGTTCCGTTGCCTTCACGGTACTGCACCAGTCTATCTTGCTGAGGAACTCACATCGGTCCGCAGCATCTCTACCAGGAGTAGGCTTCGATCCACTCGTACTTCCGCTCTCTGGATTCCCTCCAGCCGACCGAAGACAATCGGTGCCTTTCCTGCTGCCGCAGTGCGTGTCTGGAACAATCTCCCAGCCGAAGTGAACAAATATTCCTCCCTCCGTCCTCTCAAACGCTCTTCTTCTCGCGATGTTATCCCCAAAGCTAATTTAGTTCTAGATGTACTTTTATGTTCTGTAAAGTGTCACAGCTGTACCTTTACCATGTGCCAGTGCAATATTGTTCTGTGAATAATAAATAAATATATAAAATGCCTGCTCGAATCCTTTAATTTCACAGTTCGTCGTATTTCTATGGCGTCTGTGATATAGAAAGCAGATGGCTGCATGAATGACGCATCACTAGAACTAACCTGTTTTGAAGAATCCTTGACAAGAGATTCTTGGTGACGTCGACGTTGACGATGTAGGATTTGTAGTTGATAACACTGTCCGCACGATATCTTTGATGATCATCAACTTTCCCGGCAATCAACGAGACCGCGTTTTCTCCTGCAGAAGAGATGAAATTGTGAAACATCTGAAATACTTTCGCATATCTGCGACACTTCCACACATCTGAGACATCTTCACGCATCTGAGTCACGTCTGAGACATCTTCACACATCTGAGTCACGTCTGAGACATCTTCACACATCTGAGTCACGTCTGAATCACATCTGAGACATTTTCACACATCTGAATCACGTCTCAGACATTTTCACACATCTGAGTCACATCTGAGACATCTTCACACATCTGAGTCACATCTGAGACATTTTCACACACCTTAGTAACATCTGAGACATTTTCACACATCTGAATCACGTCTGAGACATCTTCACGCATCTGAGTCACGTCTAAGACATCTTCACACATCTGAGTCACGTCTGAATCACATCTGAGACATTTTCACACATCTGAGTCACGTCTGAGACATCTTCACA
Source organism: Prostheceraeus crozeri (assembly GCA_907163375.1). Taxonomy (NCBI): domain Eukaryota; kingdom Metazoa; phylum Platyhelminthes; order Polycladida; family Euryleptidae; genus Prostheceraeus; species Prostheceraeus crozeri. Next base: position 520,240 of record CAJQUW010012721.1, read on the forward strand.
CATCGGAGTCACATCTGAGACATCTTCACACATCTGAGTCACATCTGAGACATTTTCACACACCTTAGTAACATCTGAGACATTTTCACACATCTGAATCACGTCTGAGACATCTTCACGCATCTGAGTCACGTCTAAGACATCTTCACACATCTGAGTCACGTCTGAATCACATCTGAGACATTTTCACACATCTGAGTCACGTCTGAGACATCTTCACACATCGGAGTCACATCTGAGACATCTTCACACATCTGAGTCACATCTGAGACATTTTCACACACTTTAGTAACATCTGAGACATTTTCACATATCTGAGTCACATCTGAGACATTTTCACACATCTGAGTCACGTCTAAGACATCTTCACACATCTGAGACATTTTCACACATCTGAGCGACATCGGAAACACTTTCACACATCTGAGTCACGTCTGAGACATTTTCACACGTCTGAGCGACATCGGAAACACTTTCACACATCTGAGTCATTTTCACACATCTGAGTCACATCTGAGACATTTTCACACATCTGAGTCACATCTGAGTCATTTTCACACATCTGAGTCACATCTGAGACATTTTCACACATCTGAGTCACATCTGAGATATTTTCACACATCTGAGTCACATCTGAGACATCTTCACACATCTGAGTCACATCTGAGACATCTTCACACATCTGAGTCACATCTGAATCACGTCTGAATCACATCTGAGACATTTTCACACATCTCAGTGACATCTTCACACATCTGAGTCACATCTGAGACATTTTCACACATCTGAATCACGTCTGAGACATCTTCACACATCTGAGCGACATCAGAAACACTTTAACACATCTGAGTCATTTTCACACATCTCAGTGACATCTTCACACATCTGAGCGACATCGGAAACACTTTCACACATCTGAGTCATTTTCACACATCTCAGTGACATCTTCACACGTCTGAGCGACATCGGAAACACTTTCACACATCTCAGACATCTTCACACATCTGAGTCATTTTCACACATCTCAGTGACATCTTCACACGTCTGAGCGACATCGGAAACACTTTCACACATCTGAGTCATTTTCACACATCTCAGTGACATCTTCACACGTCTGAGCGACATCGGAAACACTTTCACACATCTGAGTCATTTTCACACATCTCAGTGACATCTTCACACGTCTGAGCGACATCGGAAACACTTTCACACATCTCAGACATCTTCACACATCTCAGACATCTTCACACATCTGAGTCACGTCTGAGACACTTTCACACCTCTGAGTGACATTTGAGACATTTTCACACATCTGAGTCACATCTGAGACATTTTCACACATCTGAGTCACATCTGAGACATTTTCACACATCTGAGTCACATCTGAGACATTTTCACACATCTGAGTCACATCTGAGACATTTTCACACATCTGAGTCACATCTGAGACATTTTCACACATCTGAGTCACATCTGAGACATTTTCACACATCTGAGTCACATCGGAAACACTTTCACACATCTGAGTCACGTCTGAGATATTTTCACACGTCTGAGCGACATCGGAAACACTTTCACACATCTGAGTCATTTTCACACATCTCAGTGACATCTTCACACGTCTGAGCGACATCGGAAACACTTTCACACATCTGAGTCATTTTCACACATCTCAGTGACATCTTCACACGTCAGAGCGACATCGGAAACACTTCACACATCTGAGTCATTTTCACACATCTCAGTGACATCTTCACACGTCTGAGCGACATCGGAAACACTTTCACACATCTGAGTCATTTTCACACATCTCAGTGACATCTTCACACGTCTGAGCGACATCGGAAACACTTTCACACATCTGAGTCATTTTCACACATCTCAGTGACATCTTCACACGTCTGAGCGACATCGGAAACACTTTCACACATCTGAGTCATTTTCACACATCTCAGTGACATCTTCCACACGTCTGAGCGACATCGGAAACACTTTCACACATCTGAGTCATTTTCACACATCTCAGTGACATCTTCACACGTCTGAGCGACATCGGAAACACTTTCACACATCTGAGTCATTTTCACACATCTCAGTGACATCTTCACACGTCTGAGCGACATCGGAAACACTTTCACACATCTCAGACATGTTCACACATCTCAGTGACATCTTCACACATCTGAGTCACGTCTGAGACACTTTCATACCTCTGAGTAACATCGGAGACATTTTCACACATCTGAGTCACATCTGAGACATTTTCACACACCTTAGTCACATCTGAGACATCTTCACACATCTGAGTCACGTCTGAGACATTTTCACACCTCTGAGTCACATCTGAGACATCTTCACACATCTGAGCGACATCGGAAACACTTTCACACATCTGAGTCATTTTCACACATCTCAGTGACATCTTCACACGTCTGAGCGACATCGGAAACACTTTCACACATCTGAGTCATTTTCACACATCTCAGTGACATCTTCACACGTCTGAGCGACATCGGAAACACTTTCACACATCTGAGACATCTTCACACATCTGAGTCACGTCTGAGACACATCTACAGAACTACACTACATGAATCACTTATGAGCATGAAATGTCATAGCAGGTTTACTTATCTACAGGTTGGAGATATTTAGCACAGGAATGAATCCCTTCATGCAGACGTTCACCAATGACATTACTTGGTATCACAGCCACAGGTTTCATGGATCCTGTTCTCACCTGCTGACATCTTCAAATCGACGAGGAATGATCCCACAGAGATTGTATCCCGCTTCCTTCTGGACCACAGATTCAGAGGAACCGTAGCAGCCTTCACAGGATCTGGAGTAATGACTCTGCTGCCGCTGTCTAAGACTTGGATTTTATCCAACGGCTTCTCTTTGCACTTGTCAGCAGCATTGCACGCACGAATGTGGTAATGAAGGCATCTGAGGAGTAAAACAGAGAGGTTTTAATGCAGCAAAATCCTCACTGAACGTGAAGTTACTTACTTTCCAGGTTCCAGATGAATGCCTTTAGCAGACGTTTTGTTTTCAGCTCCGTAGAGAACATCCGTCATGTTGACATCGGTCACATTCGCCACTTGTAGTTCTCCGTCCTTGAAGGTGATGTTCGCATTTCCAGACTTGTGATGAGTGATTTTCATGCAATCAACAACATCATCGACCACTCCAGGACGACTGCCCACGCAGAATTCTAGAGACAGAACAATTCCTTATATGTCAGGTGGCAATTGACAATCAGAAAGTATCTGATTTCGCAGTATACTGGATAAACATTGCTTTCATCCTATTTTACCGGGGAAGGGCCTCCCAACATTGTCTTTTGACGTTCTCATGCAGTAACTGATCAAAACGCATCGTTTATCAAAGTCTTCTACCATTAAATTCTGACAGAAGCGGAAACCATTGACTTTATGAAAAGAAGTGGAATCAAAACTTCTTAAAATTCCTCATTTTTCTCGTTTATTGCCTCTTCTTCCCCATCTTTGAGGGTCAGACCTAATGACCGAGTTTGGTAAAAGGAAATCACCATTGGAACGGGCATATGCCAATTGTGGGGCACTGTTTTATTGGGGACAACATCAACATCAACTACCCCGTGATTTTACAGTTCAAAATAGGCCCGGTCAAATGCTGCTACAAGTTTTTTTAATAATTATTCATTCTGACAGAGCTGAAAATAGGAGTAATTTGCACTAAAAATATGAGAAATCCTCTTCTCCAATATTCATTGTGAGTCCCATTTTCATAACACTTCAAAAATAACCTGGGTAAAGAGTTTCTATCACTTGCTGTTATTGCTTTTGGTTGATTATTGCAAAATTGATCAAAATTGATCCCAAATATTCCATCGCTTTGAAGAATGACTCAAATAGCGCCCATTCATGTGAAGAACCGTCCACTACACTATTGTTATCGGAAAACAAAGGCACTCACAATAAAAATTCCAAGAAAAATGAACCCCCTCCAGGACTAGATGGCATAAAATGACCCTGAACATGTTACGAAATAATGAATCGACATCTAAGTCAGTTTATTTCTAAATTAGTTGATCTAATGAAGGCACATGCTAATAAGAGATGTGAATACTGTGGCTGAACAATCTGTCCAAGTGACAGCGAAGATGTGAATTCAGCCTTTCTTCTTGATGAAAAAAGAGTTGTTATAGAGAGTGGTGATTTAGATCATGCATATAGTCAAGCATCCAGAACGAGTTTCTGCAGGGAGCGAGGCCGAGAATGAGACTTTCACAGAATGATGTACACCTCATAGTCCGGCATGCAGACAGCACGAGTTTCTGCAGGGAGCGAGGCCGAGAATGAGACTTTCACAGAATGATGTACACCTCATAGTCCGGCAGCCAACACGAGTTTCTGCAGGGAGCGAGGCCGAGAATGAGACTTTCAAAGAATGATGTACACCTCATAGTCCGGCAGCCAGCACGAGTTTCTGCAGGGAACGAGGCCGACAATGAGACTTTCACAGAATGATGTACACCTCATAGTCCGGCAGCCAGCACGAGTTTCTGCACGAAGCGAGGCCGAGAATGAGACTTTCACAGAATGATGTGCACCTCATAGTCCGACAGCCAGAGCGAGTTTCTGCAGGGAACGAGGCCGAGAATGAGACTTTCACAGAATGATGTGCACCTCATAATCCGTCAGCCAGCACGAGTTTCTGCAGGGAGCGAGGCCGAGAATGAGACTTTCACAGAATGATGTGCACCTCATAGTCCGACAGCCAACACGAGTTTCTGCAGGGAGCGAGGCCGAGAATGAGACTTTCAAAGAATGATGTACACCTCATAGTCCGGCAGCCAACACGAGTTTCTGCAGGGAGCGAGGCCGAGAATGAGACTTTCAAAGAATGATGTACACCTCATAGTCCGGCAGCCAGCACGAGTTTCTGCAGGGAGCGAGGCCGAGAATGAGACTTTCACAGAATGATGTGCACCTCATAGTCCGGCAGCCAGCACGAGTTTCTGCAGGGAGCGAGGCCGAGAATGAGACTTTCACAGAATGATGTGCACCTCATAGTCCGACAGCCAGAGCGAGTTTCTGCAGGGAACGAGGCCGAGAATGAGACTTTCACAGAATGATGTGCACCTCATAATCCGTCAGCCAGCACGAGTTTCTGCAGGGAGCGAGGCCGAGAATGAGACTTTCACAGAATGATGTGCACCTCATAGTCCGACAGCCAGAGCGAGTTTCTGCAGGGAACGAGGCCGAGAATGAGACTTTCACAGAATGATGTGCACCTCATAGTCCGGCAGCCAACACGAGTTTCTGCAGGGAGCGAGGCCGAGAATGAGACTTTCACAGAATGATGTGCACCTCATAGTCCGACAGCCAGAGCGAGTTTCTGCATGGAGCGAGGCCGAGAATGAGACTTTCACAGAATGATGTGCACCTCATAGTCCGGCAGCCAGAGCGAGTTTCTGCACGGAGCGAGGCCGAAAATGAGACTTTCACAGAATGATGTACACCTCATAGTCCGGCATGCAGCTAACACGAGTTTCTGCAGGGAACGAGGCCGAAAATGAGACTTTCACAGAATGATGTGCACCTCATAGTCCGGCAGCCGGAGCGAGGTTCTTCACGAAGCGAGGCCGAAAATGAGACTTTCACAGAATGATGTGCACCTCATAGTCCGTCAGCCAGCAGGAGTTTCTGCACGAAGCGAGGCCGAGAATGAGACTTTCACAGAATGATGTGCACCTCATAATCCGTCAGCCGGAGCGAGGCCGAGAGTGAGACTTTCACAGAATGATGTACATCATATGCCTACTACAAATCTGCGCGTCTGTCGAGTTCCAGTTAGTTCGTCTTCTTGTCAGACAAAATCAAAGAAAATCACATGGAACGCAGACAGCAGTTTTGGTAGACATGAGATTTGTATGTTTTCTCTTTTCAGCTGAAAATGTTTCTACTTTTCGGCATGAAATGTCTTCAGATCATTTCGTATCATGTGTATGTGATATTATCATGCTTCTGATAGGCAATGTATGTGAAAATGTAGTTCAATGTAGATAAAGTGGACCAAAATGTTGACGTTTGCTGACAGTAGGAAGCCTGCCGAATCTGAATGTGTGTAGCTTCATAGATAAATGTTCATGAGCGTGAGAATAAATTACTAGAAGACATTCCAAGTCAAAAATTGAGGCTCTTGACTTAATACTCTTCAGATGTTAAGAGAACATTTCAAAACCAGCAATCTGCGTCCCATTAGAGAAATATGTTTCTCTCTTTGATATTATCTGAAAAGAAGAGGAACAAGTTAGAACTCGGCAGACATGCAGATTCGTGGTAGGCATAGGGTGTACATCATTCTGTGAAAGTCTCATTTCGGCCTCGTTCCCTGCAGAAACTCGTGCTGGCTGCATGCCGGACTATGAGGTGCACATAATTCTGTGAAAGTCTCATTTTCGGCGTCTCATTCCCTGCAGAAACTCGTGTTAGCTGCTGGACTATGAGGTGTACATCATTCTGTGAAAGTCTCATTGTCGGCCTCGTTCCCTGCAGAAACTTGTGCTGGCTGCCGGACTATGAGGTGTACATCATTCTGTGAAAGTCTCACTTCGACCTCGTTCCCTGCACAAAATCGTGCTGGCTGCATGCCGGACTATGAGGTGTACATCATTCTGTGAAAGTCTCATTCTCGGCCTCGTTCCCTGCAGAAACTCGTGCTGCCTGCCGGACTATGAGGTGTACATCATTCTGTGAAAGTATCATTTTCGGCCTCGTTCCCTGCAGAAACTCGTGCTGGCTGACGGACTATGAGGTGCACATCATTCTGTGAAAGTCTCATTCTCGGCCTCGTTCCCTGCAGAAACTCGTGCTGGCTGCATGCCGGACTATGAGGTGTACATCATTCTGTGAAAGTCTCATTCTCGGCCTCGTTCCCTGCAGAAACTCGCTCTGGATGCATGCCGGACTATGAGGTGCACATCATTCTGTGAAAGTCTCATTCTCGGCCTCGCTTCGTGCAGAAACTCGTGCTGGCTGCCGGACTATGAGGTGTACATCATTCTGTGAAAGTCTCATTTTCGGCCTCGCTTCGTGCAGAAACTCGTGCTGGCTGCCGGACTATGAGGTGCACATCATTCTGTGAAAGTCTCATTTTCGGCCTCGTTCCCTGCAGAAACTCGCTCTGGCTGCCGGACTATGAGGTGTACATCATTCTGTGAAAGTCTCATTCTCGGCCTCGTTCCCTGCAGAAACTCGTGCTGCCTGCATGCCGGACTATGAGGTGCGCATCATTCTGTGAAAGTCTCATTGTCGGCCTCGTTCCCTGCAGAAACTCGTGCTGGCTGCCGGACTATGAGGTGCGCATCATTCTGTGAAAGTCTCATTGTCGGCCTCGTTCCCTGCAGAAACTCGTGTTAGCTGCATGCCGGACTATGAGGTGCGCATCATTCTGTGAAAGTCTCATTTTCGGCCTCGTTCCCTGCAGAAACTCGTGCTGCCTGCATGCCGGACTATGAGGTGCGCATCATTCTGTGAAAGTCTCATTGTCGGCCTCGTTCCCTGCAGAAACTCGTGCTGGCTGCCGGACTATGAGGTGCGCATCATTCTGTGAAAGTCTCATTGTCGGCCTCGTTCCCTGCAGAAACTCGTGCTGGCTGCCGGACTATGAGGTGTACATCATTCTGTGAAAGTCTCATTGTCGGCCTCGTTCCCTGCAGAAACTCGTGCTGCCTGCATGCCGGACTATGAGGTGCGCATCATTCTGTGAAAGTCTCATTGTCGGCCTCGTTCCCTGCAGAAGCTCGTGCTGGCTGCCGGACTAATATTTGGATCGTTAATTTCCTTGCACGGGAAGAAATTCCTTTTTGTTGCCATTTCTCTATTTAGTAAAAAATTGTAACCATTCCCTTATAATGGCGATGTTTCTGATTTATAAGACAAATAAAAATACAATGTCAAAACCGCCCGACGTTTCGTCCGCCGCGGACTTATTCATGGACAAACTGACATTGGTAAGCGATGGTTTAAATATCAAAAATGAATTCTCATCAATTCGTGTTTCCTATTCATTGATGGACGATGGATCCTGATGCAATTCGCTTCAGCCACCGTAGTATGAATAAGGTTGCCGAGGCGATCGATGATATCGACATCAAAGTCGTCTATAGAAAAAGAACATTCAGAATGACGTAGGACAATATGATCTGAGATGGCACTCGCACTGTCTAGATTATCAATGCTTTTGCGATGTTCAGCAAAACGGACGCCGAAGGGTCGATTCGTAGAGCCAATGTAACACTCATTGCATAATCTGCACGTAAATCGATATACAACATAGCGCATGCTACAATTATACCTATTACGAAGCGCTTGACAAACTTTGCAGTCACATTTTTCAGTATAACTGAAATTGAAATTGTTGATAATTTTGGTACCGGCTTGATTTATCACTCTGATAGGTAAATCGTAATTCTTAGTTGATTTATTAATTTTACGGGTAGCTGCGCCGCTCACGAAATTTAATTCAAAATTGATTTTCTTAGAGTAGTTATGGTTACTAGTCGTAGGCTTGTTAACGTTAGGGTACTTGAAAGGGTTGAACCCATTGATTTTTAGTTTTACTATTTTTCAAGTTGTTAGCGTCTGAACAACGATTTTCTAGATATTTGTAACTATTGCTAACGAAGTTTGATTTTATATGAGACGGTACTCAGCTATCTGTATGCATAGAATTGCCGGAGTGACATTCTTTATTACACCAGGTGAAGTGAATGCGGTCATTAACAGTTATACTAAGATCTAAAAATTGAGAACGTTGTTCTTTGGTACTTCGAGAGTAAACTGAATGGAATTATGAATCGAACTGAAAATATTTAAAATTTTAATATTTAGAATCAAGTTAGTCATCGTACCTGTCTTTGTTTCATATTCCTGAGAGGGCAAATTCCACGACGCGGTGATTTCATCCGAATTTCGAGTAACCTTGGTATCCTTGGCTTTCACACTATCATCAAATTCTTCAGTTCCTGGAACCTTCACTGTCATTTTGGATACGTCTGGAGTTGAAGTCAACACTTTCACACCTTCATCATCAACGTATTCCGCCAACATTCCAGCATTGTTGATAACCAAGAAAGTAACATAATAACTGGTGTTGTCTTTCAAAGACAATCCACTGCGTTCTGCCAATCCATTTGCGTTGACCAAATCATAATCAACAACATCAGAAGCACCTGGTGACGTGCCAGCTGCCCAGTTGATATCAGCAATACCAGACTCTGGATCTACGAATGATGCCATCACGCGAAGAGTTGTATTTGAAGCCTGTAAAGAAAAGCAGCGTAGAAAGCAATGGAGAATAGAATCCAATAATTTATATAATGAATAAAAATTATTCAGTGGTTAAGTGATTGGACCAGCGATCCTTCGATCCAGACGTCGAGCCCGAAAGTGTCATTGGAAGTCGTCAGGAAGGGTATCCGGACTAAAAGATCACAACGATTCAGGTCAAAGTCTGACTGTGTCAGCAACGTCCAAGCCCCTAGTATGGCGGAGTAGTGACGTTAAGCCTTCATATTTTTCATAATGAATAAATAAATCTTTTTGTAAGTCAGTAATAGAAAAGCTCAGGTCACTGGATGCCTTGAATGCCTTTGATACAGTTTACTCTCTTCTATAATCTGCATTTCTCTGCAGCCGTTTTCCAACTATCTTTCTTCGACACTATGATTTATAGATAAAGTGTTGCTCTAAAGACAAGCATTTCTTGATGGTTGACGATCTTCTCATATTACGAACATGCGTTCTTGGCATTTCAACAAATGAATATCGAAGATCAGGTCAGTCAAGAGAATGCTCGAGTCAAAGAAAGAAAACGAGGAAGGATTCTTTTCGGATACATTATCTTCTTAAATTTCAATAGCACACCAACTCCATTCCACCACAGACTGTGTTTCAATATCAAAGCTATAGAATCAGACAGGTCGTCTCATCTATGTTTTGACTAGAAAGGAAACATTGGAACATGTAACGTTAATGAAATGGCACAATCTCCTGACTAAATACCATAGCAATCGAACAATGAACAGCCATTTCAACATTAAACACGCCAAATTGTGTGAAGTTTCAGTGACTGCCATCAACCGGATCACAAAACAAATAGACACAGTCGATGTCAAGTTCTACAGAGAAGTTTGTGAACGTTTTTTCATGCGCCTGCTAACTTTTTTAATAATGATCGGAGGGTCCAACATTATCGAGAAAACTTTTGCGCAATAATCTGAATTCTTCGAATCTGAAGGAGTCGTGGCGATCGGAGCATTTTGAAGGCATTCAGAGCAATCCGCAAGCGGCGCACAACTATTTTTCCTATCTCTGTAAGGTATTAAAAAAATCTTTTTGCCCACTTATTAAGTTCCTGCATGTGCCATCTGTTTGAATCAGTTTGCACTTCTAGCAAAGTGACGCGCTTAAACAATCTAATTCTGTGGTGGTGATAGTTTATCTGTGATCTGATGTTAGACAGGGAGAGAGAGAGCTGAAAGCAATTTGACATGTCATCAATTCTCCACCACAAGGACTGCTTCTCCACTTCGCATCAAACTAAATACTATGTAGCACAATAATACGAACAAATCAAATGGAGTTTGCACTATGCTTATATAAGACGCTCACTTATAGCATGCTACTTTAGAAACATGCGCGGAAACTTCCAATATTGTGAGACATTGGTTTCCAAAGACGATTTTCATTTTAAAATCATTTTATCATGTTATCTTCTATTTTCGATATCTATGTTGAACTCTCATGCGCCATTCCGTTACAGTAGTTCCCTTTCAAACTTGTCTCACTTACTTGATAAACAACTGCTTTGAAAGGCTCTTTACTGTCTGCATCAAAGTACGTCAGCGGGGCATCGTCAAGCTGCTGAGGCGGTGTAATATCGAGCGTTGCAGGGACTGAGATGGATTCCACTTCATAGCCTGCGTAAGACCGCATTCGAAGATGGGCTTGGAATCTGGTAATATTCCCACCACTTTGACCGGTCCAATTTGTGAAGCCCACATTGTACAATGTCGCCATGACGGAATCAAGATTCTCTCGAGGACAGCTGGAGGCCGGATCGCAATACAGTGCTGAACAGGCAGAAATGCATGGCACACAAGGAGCAGCAATCTGAAACCAAATGAATGTTCTTAGAGTTCATATAATTACAATTTCATCGTCATGGATGACTTGAATCCCAGTGCAAGAATGCATTCAACTTGCACACTACTATCATGGAGTCTTTGTGAGTAGTACACGGAAGCATTATTACATGATGAAGGACTGACTACATTTGAAAGCTTGATGCGGATGGGAATGAACGTGGCTTCACTTACATTCTTCCAGTTTGTGATGTAGGAAACTACATCCGTTGTGTTGGAGTCAATCAATGCTATTCGTACGTCGTATTCCACAGGATATGCTCCGGAGAGTCGGAACGGATGACCATAACGCAGAAGTTTGGTTTTGGGATTCGGAAATCTGTGGAGGAGAATGAAGGGATCGTGAACGGGCAAGAGCTAGAAGTCATTGTAATCATTCTAAATCAGCGTTCATTGTAAGTGATTAACTCCCGACTTTTGTGCTTCAATTCAATGCAACAGGCTACAATTTGAATATCGAAAGAGAATGACAGCTATTAAGTCAATACAAGACACCAACACCCTTGATTCCCCGACCACTCTCACCCGACCTAGGAATCGAACCGAAGTCCGCAGTGGAGACGAGCTCGCACCTTCTTCACTAGGCCACGCTAACGGTTCAAGAGGACTGCGAGTGAAGGCAGAAGTCATCTCTAAGTGATATCGACAGCTTCTTGTCCTATTATTATTGACAGAACGCTACAATGTGGCCTAGTGAAGAAGGTGCGAGCTCGTCTCCACTGCGGACTTCGGTTCGATTCCTAGGTCAGGCGAGTGCGGTCGGGGAGTCAAGGGTGTTGGTGTCTTGTATTCACTTAATAGCTGTCATTCTCTTTCGATATTCAATGAACTGCGACAGACCTTTGCTGTCAGGCTGCAATTTGTTTAGAATTCAAGAATAAGTAGCCCATTGCAAGAAAGACACAATAATCAGAAACTCAACATTAGAAAAACATTGTGAATTTAACAGGGTGGCCGCATAGAGTTATTGAGAAAAATTGTGTGTATTCGCGCATGTATTCTTTTGAACTTCGTGTTTTTGCGCGCGCTTCAACAAAAGTGTGTAACATAGATTGGTTTCCGTTACATAATTCGTTAGATAGAGGCAAGGAAAGAGTTCTTGATTAATTAGTTCTTAAATCATTTATAAAACCTGTTCAATGTAAAGTTAAGCAAAATATAGTCATTGTTTTTCCAGAGAAAGCTAGATCTCTCCTTTCTTCTTTTCCTACGTTCTGTATACAGCAGCTCATGTACGTGCGTATTATCATGTTTTTTGTAGAATGCATTATTGTATTTTTTGCTATCATAGGATATACGTATATTAATCAATAAGATACATAACTTTATTTGTTATGTAATCTCCGTCGGTTTTATTCCTAAATTTCAGTCACGTTCCGCCAAATCCAAAGATGCCACAAGAACTTCTCGCATATGTTTTCTGTAAACACTGCAAAGTGCAGCTAACTCAAGTCAAAAAATGTAAGAGGAGTTTCATTTTAAGAAGGGGAAGTATTCAAATGAAATCCTACAACACTGTATGGACTTTGTTTCATTACTCTCTATAATTTGATTCAATTACAGTATTCGTTGTCCAGTTGTCCTCCATAACTTGGAGTAGGCCTATACGTTTATTGCTTTCCCGATTAATGTCGCTGCATTTGAATTTGAATTGCATCAAGTTATACTGTACATTTCCCTCTATTTCTTATTTCACGACGACTATTTTAAAATTGCATTCTGTAGGGATAACTGAGAGGAGCTTTCAAATAACCGTCCTGAAAAAAATTAAGTAATAACCACTATTCTGAAAAGCAGACCACATTTGTGTTCTTTAGAATTTACCCAAGTATCTTTCACCTTTTCATGGAATCAGAAAATATACTAACGCAGTTGAAATCCTTTAAGTACAGTTCATTTTCGTGGATCATACACAAAATTCCTGTATAATCATGTATGTTCGTGTACATACGTCAGTCATGCGTCAGGTTGGGTGACCAAATCGGCTTCAGAAATGTTAATCCCCATTTTAGGTGATTTTCAGTTATTGGTGAATGTATTGTTATAACAGTTTATCAGCTCTCACAGGAGCAACCAAGAAGAAAAACATAGAAGTCTGCAGACACTAGAACAATTTGAAGACTATTTCCAGCTGCCGCTTCGTCCATCTTTCCGAACAGCACTGAGAAGTCCTGTCAGAGGACTCGAACGTGTGTTCAAAGAATTTCGTGCTTAAATCGCCCACGTCTGCGGACATCTTTCTCTGCCCACTCGAACTGGCAGTTTGCAATTTCTTTTACAAATGAAACGATCACAAATCAGTTTCTCTGACGTACTTGACATTGCGAACTGTCATCGATGCTTGATAAGGATTTTCCAGATTCCCAATTGGCGCCAAAGATCTCCATTTATTCCACACATGGAACAGGGCAGTCACTTCGTCAGGGAAAACAGGGAGAGCTGAAAGGACATTTTACATTGCAACATTCAATACAGAATGAGAAATACTCAAAGGACTGACCTCCTTCAATTGACATAATTTCATTTCCATCGATCAGCAAACGGATAGACCAGGTATCAATCACAGTGTGAATGTAATCAATCTTGTAATCGTGCTCCGCTGAAGTCACATCCCGCAACAACTCCACAGTATTGTAGACACTTAGACCAGTAGCTTTGTTGAAGCACCAAAGAGTTGCGTTCTGAGCTGTTCTGGAGACTGGACTGATCTGTAGGCCACAGGCGTTATGCTGCTTTGTCTGATTGGAACCAGGTCCCACCGTCTCCTTCTGTGCTGGAATGATGTCCCATGGAGACTCCTGCTGAGGCTGATTCGTTGGTTTAGATGTCGACTCTAACTGAAGAATTGATTCCAGGTATTGTGTGCAGTCACAAGGACACGTCTACAAAGAGAACAAAGTGCTGTATGTAGTCACAAGGACACGTCTACAAAGAGAACAAGTCACAAGGAAACGTCTACATAGAGAACAAAGTGCTGTATGTAGTCAGAAGGACACATCTGCAAAGCGAACAAGTCACAAGGACACGTCTACATAGAGAACAAGTCACAAGGACACGTCTACATAGAGAACAAGTCACGAGGAAACGTCTACAAAGAGAACAAAGTGTTGTGTGCAGTCATAAGGACATGACTATAAGAATGTCCGAAGGAAACAGGAACTTGTACTGTGTCACAAATATCTACATGGAGAATTTCAGGAAATGCAAATACACAAATCATTTCATACATTTCATTAATGCGATGTAATTTGATTCGACAATGGAACAACGCATTCGACCAATGAGAATCAGTTGCTCACTTCACGTTGTCCATCCATGCAACAGCCGCAGAAGGTTTCCAGTTCAGCATGCTGTGAAGTATGAAAGTCCGCCGCTTCGCCAACTCTTCCGTCCCAGATCACGAAACTTGATACGGCGTACGGGCCTGCCGCTGCTTGCATTCTGAAGGAGAATGAACCTCCGGCACGGAAAGTGGTCACACGAGACACTCCTCCTGCCTCTATCCCTCGTTGTCCAATCAAACGCTTCATTGTCAAGCTGATGCCGTCCGGTGTGAACCTTGCCATGTCCTTGGTGTGCAGCAGAATCCACGGATAGCCGTGAATATTGCTCATGCCGGGATCCTGCAGGAGAAAAATGCGTCACAGAGATGAATGTTGATGAATTTCATATCGGAACTCACAATGACCGCCGTCCACGCCTCAGGAGTGATCGGAATCGTCTCCAACTCAAGATGGCCGGTAGCGTAGGTATGAAGGAAGGAGACTGCAATGAGACATCAACTGGTGAGGAATGTGTCACGCTGGTGTACTTCTTGCATGCAGGGTGAGTCATAACAAAGATTATCTTGTTTAGGGAAATTCAAAAAGGACAACAAGCATATAGTAGGCAGAGTGTCGACTCAGAAAATGGCAGCATGCAGTGAATAGTTTCATATCAAAAGATTCAGTTTTTAGATCGCGTTCCTGCAGTCTAAAAACTTGATGAATATTTTATGTACTAGCGATTTGGTACCTCTCATAAGTAGTATGAAATCTATTGGATATCAAAATGAATGAAAATTTGCTAAGAGGAGTCTTAATTAAGCGAAAATTAAGTAATTAACAAGGAAATTTTATGAACCGTATTGTAATGGAAGTCTTCATGGAAAAGTTGAGATCTTATTGTGCCTCCTGGCTGAAATTTCAAGTTTTTAATTCAATTCTCATCGGCATGATTTTATGATTAATTAAATTTATGTTTCATTTCTTGAATATGATTTGAGCAATGTGGACCAGTTTACATCTTTTAAAGTAGATTATGATGGTTTACTCTTTCAGTTGCAGGCAGTTTATGATGTGATCACGGTTAAGAAAATCCTATTATTAATAAGGCTGAACATTTAAGTAGTAGTATGTAACCTATGGAACTGCTAATTTAACAAACATTATCTCAACAAGGTGGTCATGACACGTAGAGCTTGTAAAATACTATTGCTCTTTCTGTGTTGCTATCGAGAACAATCAATTCCGTCGTCATTTCTTCAAAACTGCAAAAAGTTTGTATATCTCACAGGTGGTACTGGGTCTCAACTCGAGTTCATTAAATAAAATCAAAACTGCATACAAATCGCAGATTTCATTAATACTGAGCTGCTATTCTATCTAATATACTCTATGACAACAAACTAACATTCAGATCGACGATGCGTATAACACTGACTGTTTAGGCGCTTTCCTGTTCATCACAGAGAACCACCGACGGGCGCAGGAAACAAAGGGGAAATGAAGGCAATTCATCGAACTCACTGTTCATATTCAAATCATCATTGCTGAGGTAGAACGCTGTCATTTCTGTGAAATCATCCGTCGTTTTGACGACTCCTTTCGATGCTGTGAAGTCCTCCACAATGATAGCATCTGACAAGGAATGATTTGAACCTCCGGCTCCGTTTGTAGCTTCTACTTTGATGAAGTACGCAATTCCAACCTGAAATAAGAGGAGACAATGAATGTGCTTGGAATGAAAAGTTGCTGGTGATCAATGAAGATACTAACAAAGCGTGTGTGAAAGTGATGGTTTAACGTCACTACTCTCCCTTACTGGGGGCTAGGACGGTGCTGACGCAGTCAGATTTTAATCTGGAGCGTCTGGAGCACTTTCGGGGCTCGACCACTGGACCGCAAGATCGCTAGCCCAAGCACTTGACCACTGTGCCACTGAATCAACTAAATGAGCACAAAAAAGCAGAGTTGCTACTATTATGAGACATTTTTAGCGGGCTATAGCTTTTTTGCTTTGACAATTCTAACGCAGGCACAATTTCTTTACGCAAAAATTATCGTTGCTCGAGGCTTGCTTTGCCACTAATACATATTGCGTCAATTTAATTAGTATTTTATTAGTCATTTATCTGTCAGCGATCTCTTGCATGCAATGCATGACGATAACAACTAAATACAGCGATGTTGTTAGTTGTGCACCAACAGTTGAAGACACATTTGCAGCGGTATTGAAATATCTCGAAAGCATTCGATGTTTAGATCCTAAGCAGCTCCAGAAAGGACCAAGACATGCGAAAGAATTGGTTGGTATGTGGATTTGAACATTCATCCCATGAGTTACTTGATGAGCAGCGTTCATACATTCGCCTCATTTCTTCACAGTCTCATCCACAAAGAGACTACTCTGAAAGTGAGCTGAAAAACTAGTTTCTCGAAGATGAAGGCAAAATACCGCTGATCACAGCAGTTGCAAAGCACAATCTGTAGGTGTTGCTTTCAAGTGCTGTTTTAGAAGGATCCTTCAGCACACGCAATCTGGTTGCCACTGATCGTCGGAGTAGACAGTCCATTGAGTATGTCAAAACTTGTTTTTATAATGCAAAACAAGACCTAAGAAAATAATTCGTTCTATGTGGCTTCTCCTGAGACGTCTAAATGCGTGCGCACTGTGTATACCTCATTGCAATTTGTTTTTTTCAAGAAAATAACAATCAGCCAGCCTCATTCTTATCCATGGCGAACTTGAATCATTTGGCTATTCATAGGAATAGATCTGAAAGCTTGTGAGAGGATTAAGATTACTTTCCATCATGCAAACAAACTTTTATGTGCCAGAGTAGCAGCAAGCTAGCCCAATGCATCCAGCACCAAACTGACAGCAGCCCTGCACCGAGCTTGGAGGCCCTGACGGATGCAGGCACACAGGGGCCGGCTAGGGGCATAGCTGCTCTTATGGATATGTGCATCAAGATTCGCAACAACGACTCGTTTGCACCTGTGTCCTGCTGACTTCCAACGACACAGATGGAAACGTCCTCATCCCTTAAAGCATGAGGGAAGGTGTCCCTCAACTGAAGATGAAAAGCAAAGAAGCAAAAGCGGAGAAAGAAAACTGGGGATTATCAAGGAGATTATATCTAAGAAATTAACGACAAACAAAAGGGATGCAGATCATTGCTTTATAGTCAATTCCAGCTGAGCGGTTCGCAACCGGTGCGCAAGGGGCAAACAAGCGGTTCGTAGCTCAGTTGGTAGAGCACAGGTCTAGAGAACTTGGGATGGTGGTTAGAGTGCTATCAGTCGGTAATCTGATATAAACAATCATTTTTTTAATAATATTAATTGTGATCTTTGGTAATCTGATCCATCGTTAATTTCATGTCATTCTTGTTGCTAGATGTTATGATAGGTGCCGATTGCATCCTGAAAGGTTACATGATTACTACTTCTCTAGAATCTATTTCTAATTTCCTTCACCAAATATTTCTTATTGACCTCTTGAGACGCTTGTGTGAAGTGCATGATGCATTGTGAGATCATCTCATCATTGATGAAATGACTGCTATTCAAAGGCAGCTCATCTAAATGTTTCCAAATCGTCCCGCAGAGATAGATTCATTGTCGTGTGGGACACGTAGCAGACGATAGAGATTGACATAGATATTCGCATGTCTTTGGCTTGTGTGATTGGCCACGCGCGCGCATTACAGAAGCAGCGCGTGTCAGTGAACACACAATCCTCAACGGTCAGATTGCAGACAGGCTGCGTCACGTGAAAAGTACGCATCTTTGACTCAATTTTTCTTTGTGATAAATTCGACAAATGGAAATATTATTTGCACCATTCGACTCTCCGCGATCCAAATTTACGGACCGTGTGCGTTCAATATGGTGCCAATCCTCTGGTTCGCATTGCATTTAACGGACAACTGATCTTCTTGCCCCTCGCGACTAGTTCTGGCTGTGACCATCAGTATTGTAGAATGTCATCTCTAGACCCAAACACGTGGACAAAGCAATTTATCTCTGTGAATCATCCTATTCGGATATCATTTTTTTATCTTTAATTAACAATAACCAGAAATCACAGACTTGCCTGTAGATTGAGATCTTGGAGGACAAACTCGTTCACCAGACCGTTCACTGTGAAGATGGCAGGTTTCCCGTTCTTCAAGAGAGCCTGTTTCTTTGTCTGAGAATGACAAGTCGGAGATGACTGTAGTAAGGAAATAGAGTAACTGGAAATCGACGATTCCGGATCACTGAATCCCATCCACTGTATCTTCAACGACGAACGTTCACGAACAAAATACACATCCTGAAAAGCAAGAATTCTCATCAACAATGACAACATGCCGTCGAAGCCATCAATTCTCATCAACAATGACAACACGTCGAAGTCATCAGTTCTCGTCAACAATGACAACACGTCGAAGTCATCAGTTCTCATCAACAATGACAACATGCCGTCGAAGCCATCAATTCTCATCAACAATGACAACACGTCGAAGTCATCAATTCTCATCAACAATGACAACACGTCGAAGTCATCAGTTCTCATCAACAATGACAACACGTCGAAGTCATCAGTTCTCATCAACAATGACAACACGTCGAAGTCATCAGTTCTCATCAACAATGACAACACGTCGAAGTCGTGAATTCTCATCAACAATGACAACACGTCGAAGTCATCAGTTCTCATCAACAATGACAACACGTCGAAGTCATCAGTTCTCATCAACAATGACAACACGTCGAAGTCATCAGTTCTCATCAACAATGACAACACGTCGAAGTCATCAGTTCTCATCAACAATGACAACACGTCGAAGTCATCAGTTCTCATCAACAATGACAACACGTCGAAGTCGTGAATTCTCATCAACAATGACAACACGTCGAAGTCATCAGTTCTCATCAACAATGACAACACGTCGAAGTCATGAATTCTCACTTTGTAGCTTCTCTTGTCCGTCAAAGTGACCGGTCCTGTTTGAGGCGAAGTGAAGTCCGCGAGGAAGGAGGATTGAGATCGCGCGCATTTCCCTCCGCTATTGACCCCAATGACGTCAATTGTGTAGTTAGTGTTGTGTTCGAGCGGCAATTCAGTGAAATTAAAGCGCAATGATTGATTAGCAAGCGTTCTGGGATACGTATCGTAAAATGAACGAAGGAATTCATTATCGTCCGCAGCAACAATCTGCATGGAAGGAAAGGAAGATGCGTGATCAAGGTGCTCGAAGAGTTTTCAAGCTTATACGTACCAATGATGAACAGATTGGTGGAGTTCCGGTCTTTGTCTTCTGAATTCCAACAAAATACATTTTTACTCCAATAGTCGACTTGAACGCCTTCCAGCTGACCTTGAGAAGATCTGATTGGTTGACAAAAGGCGGATTTGCGATCGGATTGGCTGAAAGAGAGAACGATCGAATCAACTTTGTCTACAACCCGTTTCTTCCCCCGAATGACTCACCCTCAATAGTTGTATCCACGCCGACTTGCAATCCACTGCTGGTGGCTCGTGTCTTTGAAAACCATCGACTGTGTGCACGAACTGTGGCATAATACGTCGTCCCAGGAGTCAGCTGCAGTTTGTGGAAGGACGCTGATGTGTTGAGACCGACATTCGTGAATGGGACAACATCATCAAGAAGACGATGCGGATCAGTGCCGAATGCAACTTCATAAGATTCAATCTTCGGCTTCCAGTTCTGATCGATGTTTCCTGAGTAGGAGATGTCTGAGTGCGGAATTCTGAAGTCTTTCCAATTCGCTGATAACGAAACCACTGATTGTTGGACAGTGAGATCGTGATCAGTGATTAATCCGTCAAATACCAGTCCAGGAAGAAGAGGCTCCATCTTAATGGTGATTCCAGGCGAACGGAAAATGTAAGTCAAATTTAGGGGATTGGTGACACGAATATAACTGAAGAAAGTATCTCCGTCTTTGGCGTTCAATCCGAAATGAACTCCTTCATTCAGTCCTGCAAATGTGGAAGGAATGGTTGTGTTGAGAGTTAAACAATTATCCACTAAGACACTAAGATGGGATGTTTACAGAAACCTATCACTGATAGGCTGTCAAAACGTCCCACTAATCAAGACGGTAAACAAGACTGCCTCAACCCTAGAATTAGATTCATCTGCGCGCGCTTCGGTTTCCTAGAAAGGAAGGGTTATATGTAACCTTAATATTGAAATGGCACGCCACAGAATTAGACAACTTGCTCCTTCTCGAATGGATAAGGCCTCAGCCACATTGCGAGCTTTTCCAAGCGTTTCCGAGCAAAGCGTTTTGCAGTAAATATAAAGTCATCATTACAGCAGTTGTAGACTGCCACACTGCGAGCAAAGCAAACCAGAGCGATTGATGGCTTGCAGAGATACGTTTGCTGGTGTTTGCTCGGAACGCTCGTGTTTGCTTTGCTTTCAATGTAGCTGAGGCCTAATTCGTGTATCGCTTGCTATTGGAAATGGCAATCAATAAGCTGTCAGCAGAGGACACCAGAGCCAGTGAGAGATGCGTGCGTGCTGTGATATCACTTCGCACACATAAACACACATCGATGTGTGGCTTCGATTCAATGTATGCACTATACAGTGAGCAATGCCGAGGAGAGGATGTGAAATCATCAAGTGAACTAATTTTCGTACGTCTGCTACTTTCTTTAATAATGATCGGAAGGGCCAACATTATGGAGAAAACTTGTGCGCAATGATCTGAAGTCTTCGAATCTGAAGGAATTTTGGCAATCGAAGCACTTCGCTGGAACTCACATTAATCCGCAAGCGACGCACGACTTTTTTCCTATCTCTGTAAGGTATTAGGAATTCCTTTTTGCCCACTTAATAGGTTCCTCGATGTGCCGTCAATTTCGTATTAATCACACTTCTAGCAAACAGAAGCAGGTATACAAAATATTTAATTCTGCGGCCTCAACAGTCATTCTGTGCGAGTGTGATGTACTAAGACCACCGCGGACTTTGGTTCGATTCATGGGTAAGGCGAGTGCGGTCGGGGAATCAAGGGTGCTGGTGTATTGTATTGACTTAATAGTTGTCATTCTCTAAATATTCATGATGATCATCACTCTTGACTTGAAAACAGACGTTGGTATAGAACGTCTCCGCTTACCCTCCATGTCTGTAAAGTTTCGCACAACTAATCCGTCGGCACGATGAATGGCCCATTCATATCTTGTAATTGGACATGGCTCCTTGGAGAAATCCCAATGAGATTTGTAAAGCATTGGATCCTTTTGATATCTCGAATTTTTGCTGCTTCCATCAAAGATTCCCATCTCCGGAGTCTGCGCACCAATCGCCAAGACACTGATCGATGCGCCATTAGAATAACCGATGGAAGTGGCACCTGAGGCGGTGATTGCTCGAACAGCGGCGAAAGTCTGCAAATAATTTCACAACACTGTACATAGAGGTAGAGTAGCAACGCAATATTAATTCAATCACCGATATGTATGCAGTTTCAATTTTATTAAATGAACTCGAGTTGAGACCCAGTACCACATGTGAGATATGCAAATTTTCACATATTTGGAGAAATCTCCTCGGATTTGACTGATCATGATAGCAATACAGAAGGAGCAATAGTATTTAACAAATCCTCCGGGTCATGACAACCTTGGAGAGGTAGTTGAATTAACAACTCGATGGGTTACTATTGCCTTAATGCTCAACCTCCAGAATATTTTCTTAAGCGTGATCATATCACAAGCAATCTGCCACTGATGGAGCAAAATAACATAATTAAGTTTTAAAGATGTAAATAGGTCTACATTACTGTTGATATATAATAAAAATATATATGTTAATATATAGTTACAGTTATTGCCGCTAATATGTATTCTGCATCAACAACAAGTCTAAGAAGTCTTAACAGGTTCTCAAAATTTCTTGGAAGCGTCATCTTTGCTTGTGTACAAATCAGTGGTCTGCATCAGATCGAATAGACCTCCAAGGCTTGTTGTTGATGCATAATACATATTAGCGGAGCCCTAGACTTTTTGCCCGCCATTTTGAATTGTTCTTATTTTTCGAAAATGGCTGGCCGCATGATATTCCAACAGTGATAACTGAAAAGGGCGTATCAAGTCACATCGAAAGCTGTTAACGAAATAATCGAGACTTTCTTTAATCTAGTCCCAGAATGCGCTTTCGGTTTCATGGCCGGCATTTTGAATTTTCGTCGTTTTCTTGAAATGGGATAATCGCGTGATTTTTTGACAATTATATTTGAAGAGAGCGGGTAAAATTGCGTAGGAAACTGCTGACAAAATGCTTGGGAATATTTTAATCCAGCCCCAGAATACAGTTTCGGTTTTTCTGTCCGCCATTTTGAATTTTGGTCATTTTCTCGAAAAGGGCTTGTTGAACGATTTTTAAACCATGATTTTCGAAATTTCATGCAAAAATACATCAGAAACTGCTGAGAAATACAATCGTAAATTTTCAAAATGAATCCGCCTCTCCATGCACACTCTGAAACAGATATCTGATCCTCCATGGTCCTCTCCTGGTCTACATAACTTTTCAGATTCAAGAAAGGAACCACAAAATCAGTGAACCACAAAATCATGCTGATGAAAACTGAATTAAAACTTGAAATTTCAGACAAGAAGGCACAATATGATCTCAACTTTCCCATTAAGACTTGCATTACAATGTGGTTCAAGAAATTTTACTTGATGATCATTTTCCGCGTAATCAAGATGCGTGTTAGCAAATGTACATTACTTTTGATATCTAATAAGTTTCATAGCACTTATATAGTGGTTTTACGTCGCTGGTATATATATATATATATTAGCACAGGAACAATTTGCAAAATTTTTGCTTCCTAAAACTGCTCAAATAATTTTTTGGACGGCAGGAAAGTAATCTCCGCAAAAAACTGAATCTTTGGATGCAAAATGTTCACTGTATGCAGAGACTTCTTTGAGCCGACACTCTATCTGCTACGCTAGGTGACATGCCACGCGTGATTCACGCGCAATTATGGACCACCCCAAACATCCGTGGTTAAAGACATTCTATTCTTCTATCCGCGTACATATGCGCTGCACTAAGAGTCAGAAATCACTTGATCTGATGCTGTTAAAGCATGGGGAATGTTTATGAATACGCGCGGGCGAGCGATTATAGTCTTCGTTGCCGCTTGAACCACTAAGATGAACCGCTAAGCATGTTCTGTCTTCCCTGAGCATGAAATTGAGGTGCTATCACATTGTTTAGCCTCTGATACATGCAGACACATGAGACGCAAAGTCTATATAACAGCACTGCCGACAGATGTTGCCGCAATGTCCCGCATAGCCACGGATGTTTAGGGTCATGTGTAATTACGCGTGAATTACGCGTGATTGAGCGTGGCATGTCACCTAGTGTATCTACTTACTATATGACACTGTCTCTCTTTTTCAACATCAATGCATCGAAGATTGACTACAAAACACGTGAAACCTCTTACCTTATTCACTTTCCAAACGTTGACGTCTTTCACTGTCATTCTGGAGACTGCTGGTCCAGTAGCTATCCAATCTTTCATATCAGTCGCGCCTTGGTAGGATCCCATGGCGATTTCATACCTGGAATGAAACCAGTTGATTGCGTTCCATCACATTCACATGTTAAGGAAGTTCTTACTTGGTAATTGCAGATTGTGGTGACGAGAATGAATTCCAAGCAACTGAGATGGTGTTCCGAGAAACTTGACAACGCGCATCGGATTGTTTATCCGTCGATGGAATGACTGAAATAATGCATGAACTTTTAAAACATCAACATATCGTAGAAAATGATCAATTTTGAGCTGACGTGAGAAAATCCTGAAAAAATGATGGTTCAGCGTTACTGCTACCCCAAACTGGTCGTTTGGACGATGCTGACGTTGTCATCTTTTAGTTCGAATGCCCTTCCTGACGACTTCGGGGCTCGACCTCCGGACCGAAAGACCGCTACCCCAAGTACTTAACCACTGTACCACGGAGACCACTAAAACGAGAGGTGAATTCAATCACTAATTCATTGCAGACCGGATAGTCCCTTGCAATGACTGCCCGCTCGGCTTCGTGCTGTTTTCGCATCTGTCAACCATTTTTGACTCTCCAATTCATATTTTTCCTTCTCTTTGCCTAATTTGTGCTCGAGTGTTTGCGTGACAATTCAAAACCTGTGTTATGAGCATATTAAAACAGTTTTCATTGCATTTTTGGATAGCTTACATGAAACGTTTTTTGTGAATCCGAATGATTCATTCTCAATATAAACATGTACTTCACAATAAAAGTTGTCGCACAGTAACGGTGTGAGAAATCATAGCCCAGCGTGTTCTAATTCACTTGCTCCGGCAGTTGTGAGACTAGCATGTATGACAAGTGCGACTTCTTTGCAAGTGTGATGCAGCACATTGAACCGATTTCTATGTAATTGCAGAAACTCTACCTCAACAATTACATCCAAAAATGAATGAGTTTCAAACATGGAGGTCTTTTAACTTTGTTCCCTGATACATAACGGTAAGATGAACATTTCAAAGATAACAAGATCCGTCTGAATTGCTGATATCTAAACAGAAAAGTTCTTGGATTGCGATGTCTAAGGAGAAAGCATTTAAAGGCGTGCTCTAGTTGATCATTTTATGTCATAGAAGTCCATTCTCTCCATCATAGCAATAGCAAGTAAAAGTTAATCATGAAGCTAGCTACAAAAAGAATAGAAAACACAACAGAGAGATACAGAACATTCGGGTAAGTTGACAGAGAATGATCCTACCTAAGTCATGAATTTCTGTCTAAATGCAACAAGCAATCTTGGGTAGAAATTGAGCGCTATGAGTCCGACAAACCAATCAGACAATGAAACTCTGCCTGTCGATAGATTAGAAACGGTTTCAGAAATCATTGGTCACGCGGTTCGATGTCTGTGATTCATATAACTCATACATCGAAGAAGTAATGCCACTTTGGCAGAAAACTGTGGCGACAATTTTTCCGCTCGTGTAATCACTCGTGGTGTAACCTTACTACAATTGCAGAAAGGAGCTGAAATCTTCTGAAAACAATGGATAGCGGTGAACTGTCATTGTTTTACTGTAGCATCGTCAGCTCAGGTGACGGACAGTGAAGTCGAGGAATTAAATGTCAGTCCGCTATTACAGCAATATCCTTCAATTCATTTGAATTTCGCTGCACATCAACCAAAGATCAGTCCTCCCCAAGATCTCACCTGATGGAGTCGAGAATCTGATTCCGTGCTGAATTCTGATGACGTCTCCCAAGTCGATCACTTTTCCGCTTGAAGGAGGCGTTAAATCACGAGCAATTGCAGGTGATAACTTGGATGTGGTGAGACCAGCCGCATTCTTCACGTCCACTCTTGCTACGAAGCTGGTTCCAAGTCTGAGCAAATCATTAGCTGGAAAATGAGAAGACATGGAACAGATCTGAAGGCGTCAATTTTCTTCGAGAACTCACCACTGAGGAAGAAAGTGTGAGTGGAGAGTGGGCCTTGATGTCGAATGGTAGCGACGAGTCTTCCACTGGGAACTGCTCCTTCCAATAGAGAAATGCGAGTTTCAGTGATTGGACTTTGAAGATCTTGTAATCCGGTGATGTTGCAGGTGACACTTCTGCCCGGATACTGAAACAGCAAGAAGGGGTAATTACCAAGCCGCAAGGCCGAACCACTGGGGCTTGGAAGTGAAAATATTAAGCAATGAATATGTATTAGAATAATGTCGGAGATTTCCGGAGCATTGGGAACACTGCCACACAGCAGCAGTTCAATCAATGCCCATCAAAACTCTGGAAATCGGGTAAAATTGTAAATCGCTCAATTTACAAATCTCAGTTTGTCATTAAGAAAACATGTGAGGATGATGGTGAATCAAGCACGGGGAGAACGAGCATTTTCTGAGCTCTCTTTTGGTAATCTGCTTCGTCAACAAAACCCGTGCAACAGAAAAGAAATCGTGATATCGTCAAGTTATCACAAAATCATGATTCTTTTGGCTGAAAACATTATATTCTCACTATTTCATCAAACATGTTCATGTCTGGCATCTTCACAACCTTTGCGATGTAATGAATGCTAATATGTAAGTTTTATTCAAATAGATTCAATAGTTCCTTTCCAAACTTCTTCAAATTTCTTTCTTATAACCGCAAAAGTACACAAACTTGTGCAGTGAACAAGGTTCTAAACAAAGCAACTAGCGAAGGCATGTATTTGTTCTCTCACAGTGACTGCAGATTGTTTACCTTCCATGTTTGTGCACTTTCAGCAGCAGCAAGCATTCAGTCAACTATTTGTTATATAGCTGTTCATAAAAGTAGGACAGATGCACGTACTGAAGCGATTTTTTAACTGTTCGACTAGACTGTCAGTCTCTAATGTAATAGAGCATCCCAAGCGTGTGGAAAAATAGGACGTTAACAAATGGATGGATTGACAAATGTGAAACGCCCATCTGCTGGTCTTCATATCGGCAGTCACAATCATAATGAAATATCTGTTAACTACATATTAATGATTGCCATGACAACCTGTGTGATGATGAGGGCTTTATCCTGCCAAGTGGCATCGCTCGTACGTGAGGAGGTCGTAGTTAGACATGTGTAGATGACCTTGGATCGTTGGTTCGAGTCCCAACAGTCACACATACCTTGCCTGGCAATTTGATCCTTCGTTTATCTTCTTGCAGTCATTGTAAATAGAGCACCACGCACACGGAAGACTGACAAAGTGACTGTCACTTTCTCATGTAACTTTCATACAATTATGTGTGAAAACAAATATGATAGAAAATATAGATACAATTATTTACAATGTAGAAAATATCTTCCTGTGGGCCTGAAAAGAACTCATTATAAGGTTCAGACGGGTAAGAACGACAGGTCATAATACTTGTACTTGATGCTAGTGTGCTTCCTAATAAAGATGAACAATCCTACCCGAAACCCAGGTTCGGGTAGAGCAATTAAGAAGTCGGGTCGGGTAGGATTATCTCTTTTATCTAAAACCCGAATTAACTCGAACCCGGGTTTTTTCGGGTTGGGGCATGCAAATTTGAAAAATGTTTAGAACTTTCAAAATTATTTTCTGTGAAGTTCGTACTGTTTCATGTGTACCTGTAGTTTAATGAAGTTTTTCAAGAAATTGTGGCTTATCACATTATTCTCATTGTGAATTATTGATCTAATAAAATACTTTGCGCTACATATTTTGCTTCTAAAACAACGAAAGATCTTTATCAAATTAATTGAATCTGTTCTTGTGGTCTCTAAAGGCCTCATTCTTATAATGACATGTAGATCGTGGCTCGCAGGATGGACGGAAAGAAGTGAAATTTAATTTAAGATAAGCTTAACTATGCATCAAATATTATACATTGAAATTTTAGGATCTATCTGCAGAATTATGTTGTTACATGTAGTGATGCAGCTCAGCTGCTCGGACCTTG
The DNA here is from genome assembly GCA_907163375.1 of Prostheceraeus crozeri. NCBI lineage: Eukaryota > Metazoa > Platyhelminthes > Polycladida > Euryleptidae > Prostheceraeus > Prostheceraeus crozeri. The sequence continues at coordinate 548,188 of CAJQUW010012721.1, forward strand.
ACATCTTCATTAACATTGAGAGTCAAAGTGTCTCAATCAGAGTTTTGAAGGAGTATGCTGCAACACCTATAATATATTGCGAAGCAGTCGATTTTTTTTGTAAAGATTCCGAATTTTGTCATGTGTTGTAGGTTCTATTAATTTCGTGGGTAATTATGCTACTTATTCAGTATCTGTTTGAATACTTTATTAGCCTAGAGAAAATACTATACTAACTACCACGTATTTTAATAAAATACTAAAATAATACTGCTAAGAAGTTAGAATACCGCCCGATATCACATTAGGATCAAGCATTAGCTTTATATATAGAAATGTTTCTGATTTTTCGAATATAATCAGGTCAGGGTCGGGTTCCGGCACTCTTTGTCGGGTTCCGGAACTCTTTTTCGGGTTCGGGTCGGGTTCCGGCACTCTTTGTCGGGTTCCGAAGCTCTTTGTCGGGTTCCGAAACTCTTTTTCGGGTTCGGGTCGGGTTCCGGCACTCTTTGTCGTGTTGGGGTCGGGTTCCGGCACTCTTTGTCGGGTTCGGGTCGGGTTCCAGCACTCTTTGTCGTGTTGGGGTCGGGTTCCAGCACTCTTTTTCGGGTTCCGGCACTCTTTGTCGTGTTGGGGTCGGGTTCCGGCACTCTTTGTCGTGTTGGGGTCGGGTTCCGGCACTCTTTGTCGTGTTCGGGTCGGGTTCCGGCACTCTTTGTCGTGTTGGGGTCGGGTTCCGGCACTCTTTGTCGGGTTCCGAAACTCTTTTTCGGGTTCGGGTCGGGTTCCGGCACTCTTTGTCGTGTTGGGGTCGGGTTCCAGCACTCTTTGTCGTGTTGGGGTCGGGTTCCAGCACTCTTTTTCGGGTTCCGAAGCTCTTTGTCGTGTTGGGGTCGGGTTCCGGCACTCTTTGTCGTGTTGGGGTCGGGTTCCGGCACTCTTTGTCGTGTTGGGGTCGGGTTCCGGCACTCTTTGTCGTGTTGGGGTCGGGTTCCGGCACTCTTTGTCGGGGTCGGGTCGGGTTCCGGAACTCTTTGTCGGGGTCGGGTCAGGTTCCGGAACTCTTTGTCGGGTTCGGGTCGGGTTCCGGCACTCTTTGTCGGGTTCGGGTCGGGTTCCGGAACTCTTTGTCGGGTTCGGGTCGGGTTCCGGCACTCTTTGTCGGGTTCGGGTCGGGTTCCGGCACTCTTTGTCGTGTTGGGGTCGGGTTCCAGCACTCTTTATCGGGTTCGGGTCGGGTTCCGGAACTCTTTTTCGGGTTCGGGTCGGGTTCCGGCACTCTTTGTCGGGTTCGGGTCGGGTTCCGGCACTCTTTGTCGGGTTCGGGTCGGGTTCCCGCACTCTTTTTCGGGTTCGGGTCGGGTTCCGGAATCTTTTTTTTTTCGGGTTCGGGTCGGGTTCCGGCACTCTTTGTCGGGTTCGGGTCGGGTTCCGGCACTCTTTGTCGGGTTCGGGTCGGGTTCCGGAACTCTTTGTCGGGTTCGGGTCGGGTTCCGGCACTCTTTGTCGGGTTCGGGTCGGGTTCCGGCACTCTTTGTCGGGTTCGGGTCGGGTTCCGGCACTCTTTGTCGGGTTCGGGTCGGGTTCCGGAACTCTTTTTCGGGTTCGGGTCGGGTTCCGGCACTCTTTGTCGGGTTCGGGTCGGGTTCCGGCACTCTTTGTCGTGTTGGGGTCGGGTTCCAGCACTCTTTATCGGGTTCGGGTCGGGTTCCGGAACTCTTTTTCGGGTTCGGGTCGGGTTCCGGCACTCTTTGTCGTGTTGGGGTCGGGTTCCAGCACTCTTTATCGGGTTCGGGTCGGGTATGGTTTGGGTCAAACAATTGTACCCGACCCGCCATCGGGTTCGGGTCGGATTCGGGTTGAAATTTTGTTCGACTCGGGTATCCAAATATTGGTAACCCGACCCGACGCTCATCTTTTCTTCCTAATACAGCTCTACCTACGTACACACAGAGATTGGTAAATAAACCGCCGCCCAATCGGAAAGATTGAAGAATACACTGCCATCGCAATATTGGGCAAACACTGATTTCCTGAAGTGCATCTGAAATGATTACTGTGACCCACCCTTACTAATTCAATCAGCATTTAACTTCAATTCGGTGAAATCATGGGTGCAGTTCCCAAGAACTCAGAAATTCCCTCACCTGAATGACTCTGTCGCAGACTATTCCCTTGACCTCAGGAGCAGAAAGGTCCTTTACAACGACGACGCTGGTGTTTTCAGCTTGCAATCCCAAAGCATTTTCCACACGAACATTCGTGTACAATGGGAAAACACCTGGAATGGAAAATGATGCGTATTATTAGAACGAAGAAAACTCGACCACACTACGAACGCTTTCTTCTGTGCATTCAAATATTGTCCACCACCAGGGAAAGTTTCTATGAATTTACTTACATCAAACATTTCTATGCAAACCAGTTCAGAACGAAAGTTTTGACGAGTTATGAAGTCATGCAACACAGCGCAAAATACAGTATATATCGTATCACAGAATGATATTCAATCTTACTTACTGATAACAAATAGTTAGCTATTATGAAGATTATGCATTGCTTTAATCTGAGATAGGAGGAAGTAAAATGAATGCAATAAAATTTGGAAATACATACAATTTTCCTCAAACAAGGTCTACACCACAGAAGCAAGAAATTTCACCTGGGGATCTCGGGAAAACAAATTCAAATCCGTCAATAATATTTGCCTATATTTCCCAATTGCCTACTTTTTCAGGCAGCATTTTGCAAAGAATTGATTGAAGAAGTCAAGACGCTTTGTTTGCTCTGTATAGAGAAGGCGATTCACATGCAATTCTTTAAGTCCTATTTACCGATTACATTTGAAGGTACTAGAATCATTGCTGTATGATCAGTGATTACATCATAGAGAGCAACCCAAGTTTCTTGACTTATGCAATCAAATTTCATAACATTTTCTTTATCAACTTGAGAACAAAAGAACTCACCCGGTCCTCGTTTGACCTTGGAGAAATCATCTTCATTAATTCCAACAAGAGGCACCAAGGACTGGGTCTGCTCCATCCAGATGCTGCTAGGAGAGGCGCTGATTGTAACTGGCACTGCTTCGGCGCTATCACTGTACAGAATCCTGTCTTGTAGCTCTCGTTGCGTCAGTCTGTAACAGAATGATTACAAATGCCTCCAACCTCACCAATGCCCTTCAATCCTCAACTTACAAGTCCAACACAGAGCACTGGCTTGATGTGTGAGACTGAAGGTAACCAGCCTAGCAGACAACTGATACTAGTAACTCTCCCAACCGTTGTAACAAGTGCTCTGACAGTCACGAAATGTTTCTTCCCAATCTCCAAATCAACAGGCAAATAGATCTGGCCGCTCGTCATTTCATCTGCAAGCAAGATTGACACATGAAGAGAATTTCGAAAAATTCTATATGTTAGAAGGAAGAAGTACTTCTGTTCTTTCCCCACACATTTTTCAAGTTTTCCAAATTCATCAAATTTCGCCAAAATTAGTCACATTGGGTTTAGAATAGACTTGATCTGTCACTGAGTGAAGTCACAACGACAGCGCCGACTGAGAAGTCTTAACTTTGAACCTGGATAAAGGAATGACCCTTGGATACTCAGTTAGAATACGAAGGTACAGCTGTGATCATGAACTTCGAGTGTGATGTTGCTACAGACAAATGACGAGCATACTTTCTGTACGTGATTCTGAGACTGCAAATGTTCTACAAGTCAGATGAGAAGAATTTTACACACTTAACGCTATGCGACGTTAGTGAGAACAAGTAGGAGCAAGAGAAGATCGTTGACGATGCAACACTTCAGGGTGTCAACAACAGAAATGTGGGGGGAAGAATAGAAGTATCTACAAACTCAATGATGTATTTATAACTTTTACAATTTGGTATATGTTGGAATCCCATGCAAAATTATAAATACAGCAGATTACGGACTTTTGTGTTTTCTATCTGCTTCGGTTTGCTAGAGAGTGATTAATACGAAATGGACGGCACATTGAGGACCCTTTTAAGTGGGCAAAAAGAAATTCCTAAAACCTCCAGAGATAGGAAAATAATCGTGCGTTGCTTGCGGATTAATGTGAGGTTCCAGCAAAGTGCTTCGATAGCTAAAATTCCTACAGAATCGATAGAGATTGGATCATTGCGCACAATTTTTCCCCCATAATGTTAGGCCTCTCCGATCATTATTAAAGAAAGTAGCAGGCGTACGAAAATTAGTTCACTTTGAAGATTCCACAAACCTCTCTCGGCATTCCGACAGCACTGTATAGTGCATACACTGAATCGAAAGACCAAAGTCCAAAACCCAATGTTCAAAGACAATTTTCGATAGTGACAGTGTGATCATAGTTCGAAAGAGTCGTTACACCTAAGTAGTCGGGTTCTTCTCCTCTTACCATCTTGTCCTGAGCATCAATGGTTCAGAGTAGAAGGTCCAAAAAAATTCATCACTCTCAACATCTCTTTCAGGATTGTTATGATTCGCAAACGAGACTGAAAGTTCAAATGTCTCCAAAACCAATGTCAGAATAAGAGTATCGTACGATCAGCGTCCACAGAACAACTCGAATTGTTCCCACCAAAATGCGGGGTAGAGCAGACAAGTCAGTCACTAACGAAAAGGAGTTTTCAGAGATTAATACTCAAGATTCCTAGGGCGAAAACAGCATTCGGACGATGTGTGTTTTGGTGTGTGCGAAGTGATATCACAGCACTACGCATCTCTCACTGCTCTGGTTGTCCTCTGCTGACAGCATTATTGAATTGCCATTTTCCAATAGCAAGCTATCTCCACACCGAATTATCCATCCTCGAGAAGGAGCAAGTTGTCGAATTCGAGAGGTTACTCGTGCCATTTCGGTATACTCTCTCTCAGTGTTGCACATAAACCGATCCTTCATTTCTATGAAACCGAAAGGCGCTCAGCAGATGAATCTAAATTCTGTGATATAAATGAAGATACGTTTCCCATAACTAATGTTCATATACCATAGGAACCTTCATAAATTTGATAATTAACTTTAATATAACCCATGATTGCCATTAAGAGGGCAGGTGGTACTTCCGCGAGAAGCGGCAGACATTCATGGTCGCAGCGCGTCCGATTTTCAGTGCATAGCCAACCTACTCAGTATTAGTCAAATTCCCAATGTGCATGCAGTTTTGATTTTGTTGAATGAACCCGAGTTCAGATGTAGTACCAAATGTGAGATGTGCAAATTTTTGCAGTTTTGAAAGAATTATACCGCGGAATTGACTGATACCATATCATTAGATAGATGTAGATATTGACTGCTTAGATACGATTACAAATCAGATCTTTGGAGCCTTAACTTGAATGATTTCTAATCAATTTGTAAACATGGAGTATCATAAGAATTGATATAAGCTTATTTTGTTCGTGTGAGCATGTCCGCACTTTTGTGGAACGTCCGCAATGTGTACAATTTCGAGAAATTTCTCCTTATTATCACCGGATCTCTCATTTTCAAATAATGAATGCAATCGTTAGTTTGTTATTGAAGATTAGAATGATCTCAGAATAATGATTATTGGAAAATACTTCATCTGCTTCATAATTTGAAAACTGATGACTTCTAACGGAGTCCCGGAGTCGTATCATTTTTGCTGTAGTCGGAGTCCTATTAAATGATAGGACTTCGCACTCCGGCCTATAACTAGACCCGAAATACAATTCAAACAAATTATTGATTCTCGTGCATGGCTGTCACTATCTTGATGTCATCTTTCTCCGTCAAACAAAAGTACAGAGACACTGCTGCATGCAAAGTTTGTAATAGTTGAGGCAATGAACCGTGATAGTGAAAAAGGGATTGTCTTTTCACTCAGTGATTTAGTAGAGAAGACAACCTTCATAGCCTCGATCACGCCTGCTTGCCAAAGATCACATCAGACACAAACATGAAATACTAGTTTGTTTGAGAACATTACCTCTCACCCTCACGTTAATCGTGTATGTGATGGTTCCTCTAAAGCACATATTAAAATCGAAGGTGTACTCATATTTTTTGGAGAAAGATGTGGGATTTTCCTGCCTGGTAGAGACTGGAGAAGAACCATGTGAAGCACACATCAAGAAGATGGGAGGAGCCGAGTCGCATGCATCCAACTGAAAGCGACATTTGATCAACTTTCATCGCAAATGATTGATAATTAATGCAACAGTGATCACTCAAAATAGGTTCAGGTAAACCTATAATGATCTATGATGTAGATCTATGATGTTCAAAAAACTAGGCTTTATATACTTGCCACCCGGAGTCGGAGACCTATCAAAATGATAGGACTCCGCATCCCTGCTTCGAACAACATCTTCTGGAATACATGACTTGTACTCACCATTCAAATTCACAATGCCATCTTCAGTAAAGCTCTGCACATCGTCGAGACCAGGCTCAGAACCAATTGCGAACTCGAACCTTTCAATTCCGTAGATTGGACTGATGAAATCTCGGAATGTGGCCACAAGTCGTCCACTATCGACTTGTTCTGTCACCTGTACGGCGGTGGGTCCAACAAAGACCTCTCCTGCTGAGTCATCGGGAACCACGAGGATGGGGAGAGATGTCTTTGACGAGCTCTTTAATCCTGCAAAGTTCTCTGCCTGGACGCTGATGTAGTAGGCAGGCTTCGGCTTCGGCTTGGCATTGAGATTCGACTCAGTAAGATGAAGGTCTCTGAGAGAAATGAACTGCTCTTCCACGAATTTGTATGACTTCCTCGCAGCGACATCAGAAGCACCTGAAAGAAGAAGAAACTTTACATCCGATGAAGAGCATGTGGTTGGTTACTGCATGTCATTACATTCTCTGTTAATTCTTCACATTTATTGAAACAAAATCTTCGACTCACCAGGCGATGTTCCTACACTGACCCACACAGACTTGACTTTGGATTCTGGGTCAAATGCCAACACAGTGATCGTCAGAGTGTCCTGATTCTGATGCCAAACGTATCCGTTATGAGTCTCCGCGTCTTGATTCATCAACGATCCGATGGTGATGCTCTCAATCTAAAAAATATGATTGTCTTATAAAGTTACGAAATCAATTACTTCAAAGAACGTCTTACATGAGGAGGTGTGACATCTACAACAATTCCCGGTGAGTCTTGAACAGTATGTAGACCAGCTCCATTGATAACGGTCAGTTCTAGTCCATAACGATGTCCAGGAATCAATGTCACAGGTGACATGGTGTACCGCATGGCATGAGACGTGTTCATCGTATTTTCCTTCCTCATTATCCTCTCCAGTCCTGGAATGCACGTTACAGCGCGTCAATATTCGACATCTTAGACAGCATACATTCCTTGTTTAAATGAGAAACTGACCTGTCAAATGACGTTGTCCATTTGCAAATTTGAAAACAGAGAATTTCCAACTGGAAACATCTGATTCAGCATCGCTTGTCATGTAAGTCACCGATAGTTTGTTCGTAACAGACTGAAAGATCAAATGATGCAACAGATGCAACGCTGTTATTAAAGAAAACGGACGACATAACAACGGCAAAGTTATCTGAGAAAGAGGACATCAAATAATAATAATACAGCTTTCTATGTTTCGCTGATTAAGTGGAAAGTACTGAGTCCAAAGTCAAGAGTTTTGGCATGGAACATCCTCATGTCAAATTCATTTTCCATGTCTTACTATTATACTTCTGATGGGAGACGACTGCGAGAATGTGGTTAAATGTGGCAATAATTGGTTAAAAGGTTGTGTTAGTTGACATTAGCTCTATAGTCGGAATTTTGATGACTTTCTTCAACGCACTGTGTTGCTTTTTGAGGCAAAAATGTTTCAACGTGTGTATTATGAAAATTGCCTTAAAAGCAATAAACTTCTCGGCTATCTACTGTGATGTACGGCTGCAAGAAATTAAGTGTTAAGTAGTCCAAATCGTTTGAAGTCTCACTCAGAGAGACACTCTGCTATCTCTTGGTAAGTCATTTTGCAACTAGTGGTTTATACCAGTGTTTCTCAACGTTTGACGTGCTGGGGCCCAGTTTTTCCTTAGTGAAAAATTGGGGCCCATTTTTTAAAAATCAAGCTTGTTTTTACAGGTCTTATTGCGAATATCAAATTTTGAAATGATTGTCCTCAATATGCTCATAGATCAAATACTTGTAAAACACTATTTGATGGAAATATTATATTTTTACAATAAACGTCTTTCGTTACCTTTATATGTAAGTTTTCTTTCGCCTTCTCATTTTCAATGACAAACCCTAAAAAGATAACCTAAAACTTGAAAAAATCGAACTTAGAAAAGATAAGTGTGTATTACTGATTAGCAATTATATCTCAATGATAATTTCACTAAATCACAAACAAGAAAAATTATCGTCGTTCTTTTCAAATACTGTCTTTCATTTTTCCGTCACTCACCCAGTACACTTCCAAAAGTCTGGGGCCCACTTTTGGGCCACAGGGCCCACCTTGAGAAACACTGGTTTATACAATTCCCATGGCGCTTGTTGGACTTGTCTTACTTAAATCAATAAATGTTCTGCATATTTCTGCTTCTATCAAAATATCTCATTCGAAGACAAAGTTGAATTTGAGAAAATAATCTCTACAATTATTGTGGAAACAAATATTATGTTTAGGTCCATCTATTCAACGTCTTTTGACCACTTATCTTTTTCCTGATTCAACTACGATGTCCAGCAAACAACATCATCCATCAGTTTATCGAGTGTACGAACACTTGCACACACGGAAAGTCAGGCGTTACATACCTGAAACTTCTGTGTCTCTGTTTCGCTGTCTCCGTCATACAACAGTGAAACTCGCGGAGGTGTGAAGTCCAAGGTCATGCCACTGGTCACTCGAAGAGTTTGCAGTCTTGCACCGTTGATGGACACCAGCTTAGCATGAAGACGATCTTGGTGACGCAAATCAAGTCCCGACACGGAATAGCGATTATCAGAACTTTTCAGCGGAATGTCTGAACGGAGTTTTTCTGTTGTACCGCTTGAGTGAGATCTGAAAAGTAGATTCATCACATCTTGGAGATATCGAAGAACTGCCCTAAAATATCGAATAACTAAGGAGAATGACTTAACTGTCTAGGAAAAAGTCAACAAAAGACAACTACACCCTTGACTCTCCGACCGCACTCGCCAGACCCAGGAAGAAGTCCGCGGTGGAGACGAGCTCGCACCTTCTTCACAAGGTCACGCTGACCGCACTCGCCTGACCGAGGAATCGAACCCATGTCCACGGTGGAGATGATCTCGCACCTTCTTCACTAGGCCACGCCGACCGCACTCGCCTGACCCAGGAATCGAACCCATGTCCACGGTGGAGATGACCTCGCACCTTCTTCACAAGGTCACGCTGACCGCACTCGCCTGACCCAGCAATCGAACCCATGTCCACGGTGGAGATGACCTCGCACCTTCTTCACAAGGTCACGCTGGACCGCACTCGCCTGAACCCCAGCAGTCGAACCCATGTCCACGCGCTTGTGGCAAAGATGACCTCGCGCACCTTCTTCACAGGTCACGCTGACCCGCACTACCTAACCGCCTGACCCAGGAATCGAAAACCGGAGTCCGCGTGGGAGATGACCTCTCCTCAGCCGGCACCTTCTTCACAAGGTCACGCTGACCGCACTCGACTGAACCCAAAATGGAATGCGAAAACACCATGACCGCGTGGATTGGACGATGACCTCCGCGCATTCTTCACTAGGCCACGCTGACCGCACGCGCCTGAAACCCAGGAATTGCGAACCCATGTGAGTCCGCGGTGGAGATAACCTCTCGGACCTTCTTCACAAGGTGAACACCACGCTGTGACCGCACTCGCCTGACTTCACAGCAATCGAACCCATGTCCACGGTGGAGATGACCTCGCACCTTCTTCACAAGGTCACGCTGACCGCACTCGCCTGACCCAGCAATCGAACCCATGTCCACGGTGGAGATGACCTCGCACCTTCTTCACAAGGTCACGCTGACCGCACTCGCCTGACCCAGCAATCGAACCCATGTCCACGGTGGAGATGACCTCGCACCTTCTTCACAAGGTCACGCTGACCGCACTCGCCTGACCCAGGAATCGAACCAGAGTCCGCGGTGGAGATGACCTCGCACCTTCTTCACAAGGTCACGCTGACCGCACTCGCCTGACCCAGGAATCGAACCCATGTCCGCGGTGGAGATGGCCTATTACCTTCTTCACAAGGTCACGCTGACCGCACTCGCCTAGAATCGAACCGAAGTCCGCGGTGGAGATGACCTCGCGCGTTCTTCACAAGGTCACGCTGACCGCACTCGCCTAGAATCGAACCGAAGTCCGCGGTGGAGATGACCTCGCGCGTTCTTCACAAGGTCACGCTGACCGCACTCGCCTGACCCAGGAATCGAACCCATGTCCGCGGTGGAGATGACCTCGCGCATTCTTCACAAGGTCACGCTGACCGCACTCGCCTGACCCAGGAATCGAACCGAAGTCCGCGGTGGAGACGAGCTCGCACCTTCTTCACAAGGTCACGCTGACCGCACTCGCCTGACCCAGGAATCGAACCCATGTCCGCGGTGGAGACGAGCTCCCACCTTCTTCACAAGGTCACGCTGACCGCACTCACCTGACCCAGGAATCGAACCGAAGTCCGTGGTGGAAGGCAGAAAAGAATAAAAAAAGTAGAAAAGGAATACGAATGAAGGCAGAACTTATCTCCAAGTGATATCGACAGCTCACTATTCTACTATTATTATTATTGGCAGAATTCATGTGGAGGCGAGACAGTATAACAGCATGTCATTCGACTACATCACGCAGTGAGTAGATTGACAACAAAGAATGGCTAACTATCAGTAAGCCTGCATATTCTGTGAAGTCACACTGTGAGTAGATTGACAACAAAGAATGGCTAACTATCAGTAGGCCTGCATATTCTGTGAAGTCACACTGTGAGTAGATTGACAACAAAGAATGGCTAACTATCAGTAGGCCTGCATATTCTGTGAAGTCACGCAGTGAGTAGATTGACAACAAAGAATGGATAACTGCCAGTAGGCCTGCATATTCTGTGAAGTCACGCAGTGAGTAGATTGACAACAAATAATGGCTAACTATCAGTAGGCCTGCATATTCTGTGAAGTCACACTGTGAGTAGATTGACAACAAAGAATGGCTAACTATCAGTAGGCCTGCATATTCTGTGAAGTCACACTGTGAGTAGATTGACAACAAAGAATGGCTAACTATCAGTAGGCCTGCATATTCTGTGAAGTCACGCAGTGAGTAGATTGACAACAAAGAATGGATAACTGCCAGTAGGCCTGCATATTCTGTGAAGTCACACTGTGAGTAGATTGACAACAAAGAATGGCTAACTATCAGTAGGCCTGCATATTCTGTGAAGTCACGCAGTGAGTAGATTGACAACAAAGAATGGCTAACTATCAGTACGCCTGCATATTCTGTGAAGTCACGCAGTGAGTAGATTGACAACAAAGAATGGCTAACTATCAGTAGGCCTGCATATTCTGTGAAGTCACACTGTGAGTAGATTGACAACAAAGAATGGCTAACTATCAGTAGGCCTGCATATTCTGTGAAGTCACGCAGTGAGTAGATTGACAACAAAGAATGGCTAACTATCAGTAGGCCTGCATATTCTGTGAAGTCACGCAGTGAGTAGATTGACAACAAAGAATGGCTAACTATCAGTAGGCCTGCATATTCTGTGAAGTCACGCAGTGAGTAGATTGACAACAGAATGGCTAACTATCAGTAGGCCTGCATATTCTGTGAAGTCACGCAGTGAGTAGATTGACAACAAAGAATGGCTAACTATCAGTACGCCTGCATATTCTGTGAAGTCACGCAGTGAGTAGATTGACAACAAAGAATGGCTAACTATCAGTACGCCTGCATATTCTGTGAAGTCACGCAGTGAGTAGATTGACAACAAAGAATGGATAACTGCCAGTACGCCTGCATATTCTGTGAAGTCACGCAGTGAGTAGATTGACAACGAATGTCTGATGATCAATGAATCATTTGATCACTTGAAAATTAATTTGATGATTTTGTTACTTGATAATTCAGCTATTATCAATGCAGTCAACCAACGACTGAGGAAAAACGCGTTTTCAGTGGTGGGCATGCACACCAAGGGTAACAATTACCCCGCTGTTCCTCACACTAAACAAATGCTGACTTGCTGAATGACATCTGTCATGATCACTGTGTAAGCAATGGATTCAGAATCAGACAATTCAGGGTTCCCGCGAAATTTTTCAGCCGAATAAAAGGACAAACAAGGACTGCGGATACCCTGCAATTCTCTGTTAATGACATTTACTCACAGTACAATTTAATGATCATAATTGGCAATTCAATCAGTTTTCCTCCTTCACATCATATTGGCCTACTAGTGGTAATTCAATTTCAAATATTTTTTCCAATCATAGCATTGAGGCATATTTCAGACAATTTTTCATTTCAATTAATTTGAACTAAATTCTATTATTGTCGAACGCTTATCAAGGACGGATATCAACAGGGTCGGGAAAAAATTCATTGCAAGTAATCATTGATGGACCATCTTCAATTCAATTAATTGATTGGATCAGTTGCCAATTATTCCAATTAATTGCAATTATTCACAAGTCGAAGAAGCAATTCATTGAGCGATTATCATAAATATTATAGGCATACACAGCCACTAATATGCTATTCTGTAGGCCTACTCGTTTTCAAAACGAAGAAAAGTTTGATTACAGCCTAATGTGAAACTTGTTCTCATTAATTATCTACGGCATTCTCTTTAACTTTATTTCATAAGTCTTTAAGCAAATATATCTGCTTCATATATTAGAACATTCTTAGATAAATTCAAATTATAGTAAACCTATAGTGACACACACACTAATTGCGATGGCTAGCGTGGCAGTGTTTCCGAACTGGAAACTGTACGCTCATAGAAGAGAGGAGAACATAAATATTAATCATCAGTCATATCTTAATATTGCTATCAGTACATTTAGTACTTATGGGTTATCTCCTGCCACGTCTTAAAGCCATAGAAATGAATCAATCGTCACAAAACTTTAAACACACGTAAGTGAGAATATTCTCCAGCCACATACCAATTTTTGGGCAAATAGGAGAAGTACTTTTTGAATTAGAAGCGATAACTTGAAGTGCAGCGATGCCTGCAGCTTCATTTGACCTCAGCAGAAAGCACATAAGGTCAACAAAGTCATTTCCCGACAACTGGTGAAGCGATGATGACCAGGCCACATCCCTACATTAATGTGCTTCTTAAAAAGGTGTGGCAAGGTAGTGGCCGTGGGAAGATTTCAAATGGCAGTGGATGAGACCAAGAGGGAGAGAGAACAATGCACACACGAGTAACAATGATGCGTCGAACAGACGAAGTCAGATCAGGCTGCTGACATCGCTACACTTCACGTTATCGTCTGTAATGCGACAAGTACTTGTCTGATCTGCATAAAATTTTGTATGTGGATAGAAAATATACTTAAGTACGTTTACCTGAAGTTTGGTGGCGATTGATGCATTTTTGCAGATATTAGACAAATTTGAAAATCTGAGGGGAGATAACTCATAAGTACCGCGCATTTTCATGTTTAGTCATGCAAATTACATGTGGCTCAACGAACACAGTGACGCGGAAAATGCAAGCATGTGATTACAAATTCTATTTCTGTCAGTGTGTAATGCACCTTCGTAGACCTGTGTACTATGGAAATAACTTTCTAATTTATCAATCAAGGGTCAATCATGCAACCATTTTCTGGAGATCTTCCCAGATTTGGCCATGATAAAAGCAATTAATTGATTACTAGCAAAACAATCATACCAATTAAAATGCAACTAATGCTTTACAAATCCTGATTATCTCAGATTGCAACAACTCATTTGCATTATAAACCCAACCCTGTTTTCAACCTCATAGTAGAAAAATGCGAAGAAAACTAACTGCTGGTGATGGAAGCTTTAATATGCTTGTCTGTACAAAATGCAGTTTACGAAAGGGACGTACAGACCGAAAGCGTGCTGTTATCAATGAGTTTGCAAGTCAAATTCTTCATCTGTGAAGTTCAGCAGAACGAGTTGATGGAACGGAACTTTTTCCCGCATTTTCGAACTGGGCACTTCTTGTTATGATTCGTGACGCGTACCAGACATGGTCGATGGAACAGATGTTGACAAGTATTCGGCCGAACCGCTTCGTCGCGAGATAATTCACTTTTACACCCGCTACATTGACCGACCATCACGTTCCTCACCCGTTCTCGAAGTTCGATGACCATTGAATTGTCTTGTGGTTCAGTTTGAGAATGTAGCGGAGGAATACGGGTCACTGAGGAGAATTGCCTTCCACAGCCGTCGACTGGACATCGTCGGATGAACTCCACTCCTGCATGTTGGTTCATGCAGCCCTCATGGACAATGTGAGTACCTGGACAATTTGTAGGCACCACACGAGTGAGAGATGGTCTGACTTGTCCACACAATGGACAACTCGTTGGTCTGTTCCGCTGAGGTGTTGAGATATCCAGGCGCTCTCGCAGGTCCGCGTATTGAGGCTGGCGAATTCGACGTTCATCCTGATAAATGATCGCATCCGTCGGAATTTCTTGGATGACTACAATGATTTTGTTGCATCGTCGGAATGGACAGCGGAAGTTTCTGGTTTGCGCGATATAACGATTAAGACACCTGGGATGATAGCGGTGTCTACAAGGCATAATATGAAACAATGGAATCTCAAAACCGCGAGGGCAAAGATAACAGTGACGAATGGAAGCGAGAAAGTGTTCCAAAGCTTCAAAGAACAGTACTTGTTGAAGTTCTTGTAGAAAGGGGTCAACATTCTCCTGTGAGTGGACTTCTTCTACCACGATCGATTCCATGTGTCCGTCCACATCCACAGTGTGTGAACATTCAACCAAGCAGACTGGACATGTATGACTGTTGTTCAGCCACTCTTTGAGACAGTCACGGTGACACCAATGACCTGCACAATTATTTGACCGCAGAAGATCCGACTTATTTCCATTCGGTTCGAATTCTTCTTGACAAACACAACAGAATTCAGAGATAACGTCAGACGCCGCCATCTCCTTCAATCCGTCTCGAAACCAGCTCAGAAATGATGAGAATGAAAATGGAGTCAGCTGAATTGGATTCCTAGAAAATGGGAATCCCAGATGTTATAAATAGCGCGCACTCACTCTCATTGGACGGTTAATTGTCGCCAGGAATAGCAACAGCGTCGTGTCTGGTTTTCCTGTCATTGTTTCAGTGAAGCTGTCAGCAGAGTGGCAATGCAGGGTCATTTATCGTTACAATCAGCACGGAATGAATGCCTGACACTCACACCACGATATTGTTGAAGTCATTGGTGTATCAACTGAAAACAATATATTCTGCTGTGCAGTACAGGTTGCTGCAATTCTGTGCATGAGGACACAGTCACAATTGCAATAGAGTGAGAGGTGAATATAACTAATTCTAAGAAATCAGCGGTTCAGAATCACTTGGAGACAAGTGCAAGAGATGGAAGTCAGGTCAGAATGTAAGAAATTCCACACATCATGTGTTGTCCTTCGGAAACATTAAGGAGATTAGATACTGGTTATTCTTAAATCTTCCATGAAATCACGCAGCGGTCCGCATTCGGCGGTGAACTAGGCTGACAAGCAAAATCAACCGCATATCAAGATGAAAAGTATCAGTGCAGTACTTGTGGACTAAATCTGAAGGACCTTTCTCAACAGAAGGAGCTAGAAAATAACAAGATTCATTGTTCAGTGTGTCATCTTTCATTTCATGTCATGAATAAGAATCACTAAAGAAACCTGATAATGTTTCCAATGAAGGGATGAGCCGAATATTCGGTCGAATGACAGCACTTTTCAGGCATTCGGCCAATATATTGATGTATGAAAATGAATGCTGTTATTCTACGATGTCTTGGGACTAATCTAATTGGTATTTTGATTGGAAACAGACCTGTCCTCTTATCATCTGAATGGGCAGACTGTTAAATAGGATCTTTTCAATATATAAGTGATAAACATAATTTTGAACAGAACGACATACTCGCCAATTCATTACACATGAGAGGAGAAGCGTTGTTTGTCCTTCTAGTAAGTATTTTTAAAATTTTTGGACATTTTAGGATATAAAACTTTTCATTTAAATCATACTTTGTACCTATTGAAAAGTAACTAGTCATTAGCTAGTTTTTTTTTAACTTTGTTACCTTGACGCACTTTGCTACGTTGAACTCATCTGTCAAGTATGTCAACTGGAGGTCAGCAGTGGTCGAAAACTTGCCCTCAGCAAGAGTACGAAATCTATGCGCCTGCAAACAGCACGAAATTATCAGCAAATCTTGCGAGCAATTCTATTAGAATATATTAATATTCAAAACACAACAATCGTTGACAGGATGAAACTGCGCGAGCTCAAAGAAACAACAAAGCAATTTGAATTAGATTAAGAGTTCAATGTCAAGTGGCTTTCGACCTTTGAGATATTTAGCTAACAGCTGCTTATCAAGCTGTGCTCTGTAGCCGCCTGTTACACGCTTTTGTTGCCAGCCTTGTGTTTTTATTTATTTACCTTTTTAGATATTTTTTATTAAAATATTAAAATATATTTTTTATTTAAAAATTTTTTACCAGCCTTTTTATTTACCTTGTGTAGTCGGTGCGCCTATTTAATCAATATTAACGTGTACAAAGGCAAAATGGTGGACAGAAACCGTATTCTGCATGAATCTGATAGTGTTTTCTCAATCTAGGGACACCCTAGCATCAAGGATTGGTGAACCCCTAGTCTGCCCGTGACACCTGTGTTGATGGAGTTCTTGCTGACATCCGCATCAGCTCTGAATTCTGAATAATTTGATTTTCTTGCTTCACTTGTAGTCTCAACCTCCTCCCACTAACAGCAGACGATCTGGTATCTCCCCTCTTCTGGCAGACAACATGATCAATCAATAGTCAGCCTATTCGACAGCTTCAAACCTCGTCTGGACGATTGCTGACTTTGGCATTGACATGATCTCTTCATCATTCACGCCTTACATCATAATCGTGATCATTTCACACAAGTGACAGCGATGAGAGGATCATATAGACAATCCATCAGATGCAGGACCTGAATGCAATTGGATAGTTCTTTTCTCAATTCATTTTCTCATTGAGAAAAATTTGAAAATGATTTCAAAAATGACTGTAAATAAAAAAGATTTGTAAGTTAGTGTACTCTAGATGAAATTGAAACTGTCACTTAGTAGTTGTTTCCAGAGACGTGATTCCAATATCCCACCAACAATTCCATTCCAGAAGCATAGAAAATTAACGCTGACGACATTAATTTATGTTTTCCCCTCTACAAGGACTCAAACAACGCTCATATCACTGCCGTGCATAAACGAGTTCTCAAATGTTCTGAAAATATGAATTGAAAACTCAATATGGCAAAATGCAAATCCCTGTTAGTCAAGAAGGCTAGAAATACTCTTATTGTAACTGATAGTCTACCGAACGTGAAATCTGTCGATGAACGTTCGATTTTAAGTGTTACATTTGATACTGCGGGAATCTGGAGTGCATATGTAGACAAGACAATTGCTGCAGACTCTCGTCGTGTATGTGCTATTCACCTCATCCGTCGCATCGTGCATCCTTCTAATCCTTCCAATAAGTGCAGTTATGTTTAATCCGATCGGTAATGGAGTATTGTGCACCTCTGTTCGCTTCTCTAAGTTCCACTGATTCCAAGCGCCTCGATTCTGTCCAACGTCGATTCAAAAATATTCGTGACTCTGTGTCTTGTGAACCCATTATCCTATCAAGTCTTCGTGATCGCCGCATCGACTTGCGTTTCCTGCAGAAAATGAGGTCACCTGATCACATATGGTATGATGAATTGCTCCTTCTCGGTACTTATGGGTTATCTCCCCCTCCCCAGGTTTTCAAATTTGTCTAACATCTGCAAAAATGCATCAATCGTCACTAAATTTCAGGTACATGTAATTAGGCACATTTTCTACCCACATACAAAATTTCACGCAGATCAGACAAGTACTTTTTGCATTAGAGACGATAGCGTGAAGTGTAGCGATGTCAGCAGCTTGATCTGACCTCGTCTGTTCGACGCATTATTGTCACTCGTGTGTGCATTGTTCTCTCTCTCTCTTCGTCTCATCCATTGCTATTTGGAATCTTCCCACGACCACTACCTTGCCACACATTAATTAAGTTGAAAATGGTAGTGTAAGGGATGTGGCCTGGTCATCATCACTTCAGTTGTCGGGAAATGACTTTGTTAACTTCAAATGCTTTCTGCTCAAACGATGAGGGCAGAAGAAGTCAGATCAAGCTGTAGCAACGCTTCACTTCAAGTTATTGCCGCTAATTCAGAAAGTACTTGTTCAATTTGGACAAGTTTTGGTATTTGGGTAGAAAATATCCTCACTCACGTGCACTTAAAGTTTTGTGACGATTGATTCATTTCTACAGATTTTATACAAATTTGAAAACGTGGAAGGAGATAGCGCATGAGTAACCCCTTCTCTCACGATTTGGCAGGTTTTTGCTCCCTCAAAGGCGCACTGTCAGATGTAGCAATTCTTTCTTTTCGCATGCCTGCTTTATGTATAATGATCACACCACACGCTAATCACTTATTGACTTATTGCAACTCATATCCTGTGTAAAACTGACGTCTATTCTCTGAATTCTGTGACTTTAGCTATTGCATTGATTTTCTTTACAAAATATAGACGCTTTATCAATTTTAATTAACTTCGAAAATCAAATAATGTAAAATCTCTTCTTTGTCTACAAGGGTATTTCCAGCATGGATTTCTCCCATGCGCTTGTACCTGGAAAGCGGATTATACAGTACGTGAGACTCAAATTCAAATCTACCTTTTAAACACTGAGACTTTATATCCGGAAACAGATGACTCAGGATCAGTAGATGGTCTCCATTGAAGACGATAGAAAGACCGATCTGACGAGAAATGTCTTTGCACAAGGTCAGGAAGGGATCCATCGACGACTTTTCCAGCGATTGGAGGTGTTTGATCGAATACCACTACAAATGAATGAAATTGTTGAAGTACAGAGGGAAATATCTTAATGAGGGTGATCACATTAACGTTTTCTATAGAATGGAAACGGCATAATAAACATTTCGGGTATTGCAAGGCATTGGCATGTTGCATACTACTGCAATATGTACATTATGCTTAAGCAACTTTCAAAATCAATAACTCTTTGCTTAGAAATTTCAAATGCTGTCCCAGATCATACTAAGAAATTTATCTCACTACTTTCAGTGGGAAGTTGTTAGTAGTACTTAATATGGCTATTCATCATACAAGTAAGTGACATGCGATGGAAATAATAACTACACATTAGAGGAACGGTAAAAACCCAAGAAACAGGACAAAAGTAGAAAATAAATATGCCAATGCATTTATGTTTACTACTTTCTACTTTTATCGTTGGAATGAGTAGTAGAATCTTTACTCACTCTCGGATGAATTCACTGAGACTCGCAGACCTTCACTGCCCCCATTGATCGCAGTGACGACTCCGAAATAGCTCTGATTATGTCTCAGTTTGCTGGCATGTGTAGAAGGAAGACAATAGACGTCTACGGTTGGTTTGACATTTTCAGCAGAGAATAAGTCATTACATCCTTCACAGTTTCCAAATGCGATGTTGTAGGAGTCAATGCCAGATTCTGGATCAGAGAACCCGCTCCATGCGATGCACAACTGCAAGAGAAGGAGGCATTCAGGTGGAAATGAAGTTGAATATTGCATCCGCCTTGAACGTGAACACTGTACAGCATTCTCATGTGCAATATTCTTGTATGACATTGTCGTGTCATCAATTGAAACATTTCAAGAACCGGGACTCATGAAATAACTTTCAAACATGAAACATACATGTATACAGCAGGAGATGCAACAACAAATGAATTCTATAAGTCAGCAGTAATCATTAAGAAACTTGTGACCTTCACAGCTCTAATTTTCAGTTATAACCTGTTGTCTGTAGAATTGCCATTCGCTAAAGTATTAACCACATTACTTCCATGCCATTTTGTGTTCCGAAGACTCTGGGAGCTCTTGCATCCCCTCTGATGATGATGTTCCGGTCAATTACTTTTCTTTCAAAAATTGATGTCTTGAGTTAGAAATCAATGGTCGGTGACTTTGATAAGCGCTATGCTTTGATCAGTTATCTTATGAAAACGTCTCAAGACAATATTTGAAGCATGTTTGATTGCATTGGGACAGTTCAGCGGTGGTGAATACAACTCAAGCAGAGATTTCTATAAATTATATATTGTCTTTGTTATATACCGTACAGCAACTGTGTCCAGATGACTGAATGCAAGAAGCACATTGTAAGCTGTCCATTTTGTGACTTTGAATCCTCAATTTGTACTACAAAACTGATAGTATTACTTGTAAATCCATTATGAGTAGTGCTTAAAGTATATTGCTATTGTTCATAAAATGATTCCATAGATGCATTCATGGATGAGGAACATGTCAAATTACTACATTTGTCAATTGCCAAACTTGGTTCAAATCAGCTGGAAGGGTTGCAGATTATGATGCTTATATATAGTTGGATAGAACCAAGGTATCTCAGAGAGGAAACGCATGTCGCAGATTTGGTCAGAATTGGTTGGCATTCATTAATCTTCCACACCTCTTCCCGTGAATAATGGGAATAAATAATTTACGAATGATTCATACATCGCGAGAATTCCACATGATAGATTACTGAGTGATACACATATCAATATCTTCACGAAGATTCAGTCTAAGACATTAAATCATATTTACCTCTTCTCGTTGGCCGAAGTATTTCGAATCAATTCCGACCTTCTTGCCCAAGAAAACTCGGCCGGGGATTGGGGGAGTTGTATCGACAACAAACGGCCGAGCTGATGTAAACTCCTCCTCCATTTCTACGTTGTTGTAAACAAGAAGATGAATGTAGACCTTCTGACCATTGTCTATCTTGAGGGGCGCCTGCAATTCACCATCAAATGTGTCGATAGCGTTCGGTTCTGAAAAACAAAGGTTATTTGAGAGAATGCTGATAGAACCTCGCGCATCAGACATACTATTCGAGAAAGTGTGACTCTCTCTCTCTCTCTCTTGCATCTGACTCACTATTCGGGAAAGTGTGACTCTCTCTCTCTCTCTCTCTCTTGCATCTGACTCACTATTCGAGAAAGTGTGACTCTCTCTCTCTCTCTCTCCTGCATCTGACTCACTATTCGAGAAAGTATGACTCTCTCTCTCTCATCTGACTCACTATTCGAGAAAGTGTGACTCACTCTCTCTCTTGCATCTGACTCACTATTCGAGAAAGTGTGACTCTCTCTCTCTCTCCTGCATCTGACTCACTATTCGAGAAAGTATGACTCTCTCTCTCTCTCATCTGACTCACTATTCGAGAAAGTGTGACTCACTCTCTCTCTTGCATCTGACTCACTATTCGAGAAAGTGTGACTCTCTCTCTCTCTCATCTGACTCACTATTCGAGAAAGTGTGAATCTCTCTCTCTCTCATCGGACTTACTATTCGAGAAAGTGTGACTCTCTCTCTCTCTCTCTCTCTCTCTCTTGCATCTGACTCACTATTCGAGAAAGTGTGACTCTCTCTCTCTCATCGGACTTACTATTCGAGAAAGTGTGACTCTCTCTCTCTCTCTCCTCATCTGACTCACTATTCGAGAAAGTGTGACTCTCTCTCTCTTGCATCTGACTCACTATTCGAGAAAGTGTGACTCTCTCTCTCTCTCTCTTGCATCTGACTCACTATTCGAGAAAGTGTGACTCTCTCTCTCTCTTGCATCTGACTCACTATTCGAGAAAGTGTGACTCTCTCTCTCTCTTGCATCTGACTCACTATTCGAGAAAGTGTGACTCTCTCTCTCTCTCTCTCTTGCATCTGACTCACTATTCGAGAAAGTGTGACTCTCTCTCTCTCATCGGACTTACTATTCGAGAAAGTGTGACTCTCTCTCTCTCTCTCTCCTGCATCTGACTCACTATTCGAGAAAGTGTGACTCTCTCTCTCTCATCGGACTTACTATTCGAGAAAGTGTGACTCTCTCTCTCTCTCTTGCATCTGACTCACTATTCGAGAAAGTGTGACTCTCTCTCTCTCTCTCTCTTGCATCTGACTCACTATTCGAGAAAGTGTGACTCTCTCTCTCTCTCTCTTGCATCTGACTCACTATTCGAGAAAGTATGACTCTCTCTCTCATCGGACTTACTATTCGGGAAAGTGTGACTCTCTCTCTCTCTCTCTCTCTCATCGGACTTACTATTCGGGAAAGTGTGAATCTCTCTCATCGCCGCAATGCTGATATCATGTCGAGTTTTTCCAGCGCCGAGTGAAACCTTCATCAAACCAGAATGAATGTCCTTGGTGCGGATCAAGAACCTAAACCGCTTCGTTTCCACATCGTACCGCATCCTGCCTACGAATTCGATCTCTGGCGGTGTTGTATCGATCACAAAGGGGACATGTCGGCTGACGGTGGTTGCAAAAGGTCCTCCGCGTGACACTTTGTTGATGGCAGTGAGAGTGAGATAATATTTTCCATCAGGGAAGGCCACATTGTGCTCCTTTACGGCGAATCCCACATAATTCCATTCAGCAGGCTCTCGGATTGCTTCGTGAGGATCAAAGACAGGGAATGCATCGCAGCTGCCGATCGAGGTTCCAACACACATGCTGTAGCCTCTGATTTTCGTCTCATTGTCCTGCAAAGCGGTGAATCTTCCTGCAATGAAATGGCTGTTCATCGTCCAACGAAGTTCCGGCTCATTTGCTTTATGACCATTCCACAAGACTCCACAACTTGGACTGTCCACTACCATACGATGATTGGGATACCGTTTTGCAGATTCACAGAATCCATGCCATTTCTTGAGGGTATAATCACGACAATCGTCTTTGATAGTTCTGTCTGAGGTCGGATTGACAATGAAATTTGATGTTGGAGGCGTCATATCAACAAGAACAGGTCTGGAAGAGATTGTTCGGTCATAGGGAGCTCAAAGGAACTTCAATCAACACTTTACTCACCTAGACGAGATGATGGCGGAATAGTTGAGAGAATTCCTCACCAGAAGATTCACAAAATGAAGTTGTCCATGGATGAGGTTCAAATCTGTAAAGCTGACCAGCAGGCGGTGAGGATAACCTGAAATGTGGAGAAGTTTGCCAGGTCAGAGCATCAACGCTAGTTCACATCGAGAGTGAAATGTCAAAGAAACTGACCTAGGATTCTACTGGTTTGTGTGGTGTTTTATGACAAATTTTATGAAGGAGGACACATAGAGTAGGTATATTAGGCAGAGAGGTAACTCCGCATTTATTAAATCCCCAATGTGTATACAGTTTCGATTGTATTAAATGAACTCGAGGGGATATAGTTGGCAATTGTTACCAAATGTGAGATATGCAAATTTTTGCAGCTTTGAAGAAATTGCCTCGGAATTTAGTGATCATGATTGTAATGCAGAAGGAATGATGGTATTTTACAGATTCTCAGTGTCGTGACAGCCTTGGAGATTTAATGTTTGTTAAATTAGCAATTCGATAGGTTCCTATTACTTTCCTGCTCAACCTCATGAGTATTTTCTTAAACGTGATCATATCATAAGCAAACTGCAAAATCACATAATCAAAGACAATGACTTCATTTAACTTTGAAAGAGGTAAATGGGTCCACATCACTATTCAGATCCATGAAATGAAACATGAATTTAGTGAATCATAAAATCATGCCGGTGAAAATTGAATTAAAACTTGAAATTTCAGGAAAGAAAGCACGAATAATATCATAACTTTTTCATGAAGACTTCCATTGTAATACGGATCATGAAATTTCCTTGATAATCAGCTTAATTTCCGCTTAGTTACGATGCTTATTAGCAGAGATTCATTCCTTTTGATATCCAACTTGTTTCATACTACTTATATCGAGGAGTCATCTCGGTAGTATATAAATTGGCAAAATTTTGACTTATTTAAAACTGCTCATATAATTTTTTGGACGACGGGAACGTAATCTCCGCAGAAAACTGAATCTTTTCATATAAAAATTTGCACTGTATACAGATACTTATTTGAGTCGACACTCTACCTATATATCCCTACTATATGGTAGAACAATCCTCAGACCTATCATTTCAATGCAATGACTTACACTGATTGAGGTTGTCATTGTTTGTCACTACAAAGATCGAATTGCAACACTGAATATTCGAGCTTTAATTACAAGAAATTCGTCCAGCCCTAATTATGAGGAAACTATCGGACGCGTTTCTACGGCATTAATGTGATCTTGGCATAACTTGCAGATATTCAATAGAATTCACTCTTTCATATTTCAGGGATTCACATCAATTCTTACCTCGTGCATCAGGAGGCCCGGGGATTCGCTGTAAGTTCACTCGATGCCAACGCTTCACAGAATCTCCTGTCATACCAACACCATATCCGACACCCAAGAAAGCCTCCGTAATCGGCGAGTCTTCATGAACAAGTGCCTCCATTTTGAGAGCGGTCGGATCACTTGTCATATAAAATGATGAAGTGAAGACACCTGTGGCCGGCGTCACATCAAATACTAACAGTTTGCAGAAGGCGCGAGAAGTCAATCCTTGACTGTTTCTTGCAGTTATCGTCACGTGCAGGGGTCCTCTAGTCCCGAAATTCTGCAAGTAAATGGAAAATAAAAGACTTATTCAATACTAAGGTATCTGAATCGCCTTTGATTTGAAATAATGCAACGTAGTAGGATAGTTCAGTTGGTTAATGACCGGAATTCAATGCGAAGGTGCTGAAGGCCTAAGGTTCGAGTCTGTCCACCTGCTGAGGTAGCAGCTGTCTCACCAGAGGATAGTGGGCAACAGAAAGTTGATGAGACAATTACCTACGCCAAAGTTATCACCGGCCAAAAGTTTCGGAAAGTTAAAATACTTTCTAGAGTCCTTGGAAACTATTATACAGCAGAAGTAGCGGTAGTCACTTTGATGATAGTAGGAATCGATGAATCTGTAGCAAAATCTGCAGTGGAAATGCATTGGTAGGATACCCGTACTTATGGGTTATCCCCCCCGTTTGTCTAAAATCCGCAGAAATGAATCAATCATCACAAAACTTCAGAGCCACGTATTTAAGTATATTTTGAATACTTTTTATGAATATATTTTGAAGTGTAGCGATGTCAGCAGCTTCGTTTGACTTCGCCTGTGACCTGATCGTCTGAGCAGATAGCACTAGGTGAACAAAGTCATTTCCCGACAACTCCTGAAGTGATAATGACCCTGACCATTAATATCCTTTCTAGATTAGACCATCCTTTCCATTAAAATAGCAATGGATGAGACGAAGAGGGAGAGAGAACAATGCACACGCGAATAGCAATGATGCGTCGAACAGACGAAGTCAGATTAATCTGTTCACATCGCTACAGTTCACGCTATCGTCTCTAATGCAAAAAGTACTCGTCGGATTTGCATAAATTTTTGTATGTGGGTAGAAAATATACTCAAATACGTGTATCTAAAATTTTGCTAAGATTGATTCATTTTTACGGATATGAAACAAAATTGAAATCGTGGGGGAGGGAGATAACCCATACGAACCATCAACCAAAGCACAGCAATAGAAAAGATAATGAGAGGGAGAAATTTAGAAGACAATGAAAAATTGATAAATTTCATCCTTCTTTGCCGATTTCTCATGTCAACCTACTTTTCTGATGAGATTTGATGGATTGTTCATTGAGACGATCAGTTCCTGACACTCCAAATCATTACTGATAAAAATCAATAATATATATACCTTGCTTATACTTGGGAGAATATTAGACAAGAGCTTTCGGTGAACTTACACGAAAATTCAGCTCCTTGAGCGGAACGGCAAAAAGTAAATGCATGTTAAATATACTCACAGCTTCTATAATCGACATTGGGCCTTGGAATCTCATGCTTCTGACCAGATTCACTCCTCCTTTTGTTGTTCCAATGGAATAAAACATTTCAACTTTACTGACGTCATCAGTAGGATCTGATTCAAGAACAATAGCCGGTTGTTCTATTGGTCGGTTTGGAACTTGAGTTACTCTGCAGCCTTCATCAGTGGACACCATAGATCGCTGAAAGGTAATCAAATATTCCTACTCAGATGAGAATTATGGTACAATGTGAAACTCCTGTCTAAAAGTCATTGAAAATATTTAGCGAAGGTGACTGTGATTATTTCAATGAGACTTGATCGTGTTATCATATTACAGAAGTCTTTCAGCATGCTCTAGCATCATCGATAGTGTTTACTGCGCGCATGGTCAAAAGCATCAATCGCAACTACTTGAGAACTTTCTTGTTATGCAGTGCAAAATGATAATTGTATCGATCACAACAGCATGTCTGTACACAGTACCCTGCAAGGATGAACTGAAGAATTGAACTTTCAGACATGCTCAAGAAGGCTCTAGTTGACATTCAAGAAGATATAATGGAGGCATTGAAACCACAGGTAAAGCAGGGCATTGTTTTGTTGCGAATTATCTTGATCCTGCTGGTCACCGCTTTCACCAGAGTCTCATTTTCTTTCTTCCTCCAGCAAGCAGGGGCACATTCCCTAATTGGAACTCTTATTTCCATGATTGTTGTACTACATCTTGTAGACGATCGTATATGCAAACGGAAACAAAGGGAATGTCACCGAACTTCTCCGATTTCCTATTCGACAAAAACCAAGTCAAGGGAAGTCACATGATCTGTCTGACATCGAATGACGTGTCACACACATCATGCGCGTCATGAAGGTTTGTTAACATGGTCTGACAAGAAACCGCACAGAAACACTGTTAAGCTAACAAATCTCTAACAGCACTCACCCATAGAAATAAACTGTTTATCTGAAGTTCGCTAGAATTGAAATTGACTCAAGGTCGCGGCACATCTGGGGGAACTAAGTTGGGGCATGAAGAACCAATTAAAAGCTTCGATTTACTCATGTGACTGATTCTAACCCAATGATACAGACGTTGGCAGGTGCATCTAAGTGAAAATGCGTGCGATTTATGTGCCGTTATTGTGCATTGCAAGAAGCTTTGATTCCATTCTAGAGGTTTTATTGTTGTCAATTTCTATGCATTCACCTATTGGAATTTGCTTGTCACTAACAGCTCACTATCTGACACTGTTTCTGTGCGGTCCCCCAAAATGTCTAGCACATAGAAATAGATATATCTGAGCTTGGGTTCGTCTAGAGCGGACAGAATTTTGAATGAACAATAAACTTTATTCAAAGAGCAGGTACATCTGAAGTACATGTGGTAAGAAACTGAATATACAGCATTTAATACAAAAAAACTCTAAAAATTACTCATTTAAAAATGCTCGCAGTCTTTAACAAATGGAATCAAATTAAAGGAAATTTGATCAAGGGGAACTTCAAAAGTTCCTTTCCCTCTGAATCCCCTGATAACGATTTAGTCCGGGAGCTAGCGTGAAGTTGTGCAGGGAACGAGGTAGTACATAAAACTTTCACATAGCATAGTACACCTCTAACTTACTGCAAAACTTCGTGTCTGCCGGATCAGATCATTTGCTTTTCAGAAATAGAGAGGATAACACAATCCTATGTATTTCCAGTGGTGAAATTGTGACATTTAAGGTGTTGACTCCATTTTTTCGAATTTTTGCTCATAAAAGTTACACAAATTGGTATTTTGTTGAACTGGTTATTATAGAAATCATCTACAGATCATGATCTTTCAAATGAGTTATCATTCAGTGACAGAGGATGAAGTAAAGTGTACAAACAGACACTTTTCGTTAAAGTATATCATCAATTTTCCTGAAATTTCTATGTTAAAATTTGCAGTTACACCAACGAAAAGTGTCTGTTTGTACACTTTACTTCATCCTCTGTCACTGAATGATAACTCATTTGAAAGATCATGATCTGTAGATGATTTCTATAATAACCAGTTTCAACAAAATACCAATTTGTGTAACTTTTATGAGCAAAAATTCGAAAAAATGGAGTCAACACCTTAAATGTCACAATTTTACCACTGGAAATACATAGGATTGTGTTATCCTCTCTATTTCTGAAAAGCAAATGATCTGATCCGGCAGACGCGAAGTTTTGCAGTAGGTTAGAGGTGTACTATGCTATGTGAAAGTTTTATGTACTACCTCGTTCCCTGCACAACTTCACGCTAGCTCCCGGACTAATTACCACACTTTTAATTATGAAAAAGCAAAGCTGCGTTCTATGGTGATTAACGACATCTGAGCATTTTTCATTTCTCTTTTCCAATATTAAAGAGGCAATTCTAAAGAGCCAAATATTAAAGGCTGCAATCCCATCCTAGTCATTGTATGCAACGGTAGCAAGCGACAGAAATTGACATAGATATTCGCCTCTCTTTGGCTTCTGTGATTGGCCAAGCGCGCGCATTGCAGAAGTAGCTTGTATCAGCGAATACACGAGCCTTAACGCTCAGATGGCAGATCTGCCTTAAAGTGATGTTTGACTCAATTTTTCTCCATTAGGGTAAAATGGGGTGATATGGACACTTTTTGCTTAGGGTCTAAATTCTAAGTAATAAGCGGACGAATGTATACATTTAATAAGCTAAATTGTAGCTTAGGGCACTGCCTTTCTATAACATTATGTCTCAAGGGAATGAAAATCCATTATGATATTTATATATAGCATCGCGTAAGGGATACAAATTTCAAGAGAAAAAATGAGTCGGGGTGATATGGACACCAACGAGTAATTCTTTATTCAACATAACAATCTAAAAAAAAAGTAGTCTATTAAAGGTGAGACAAAACCAGTCTACCTAGAAGGCTCACATAAACTTTACAGCGCATTTATAGCAATGGAAAGTGCCGAAACAGGATTCACAACACCACTTGTTGCAAGATTCGCATTTCATCCAATCTTCTGTCGTTTCTTCCCAAGCTGCGTCGCAGCAGCAACATTGGTGTTCCTTGTTATCAAGTTTTCTTTTCGTTTGCTTTGTAGAATCCTTTTTTAGAGATTTTGACGTTGAGGGCTGCAAAATACTGTCTTCGATATCTCTGGATGTGCATGACGATTGTTGTCCATCGTTTATCAAACGGCACAATGGTTTCTTCTTTTGATCAAATCGCATTCGAACTACAAGTTTTTTCTCCCTAATTTCTGGAGACGTGATGTGAATCTTATGGACTTTAGTATGTGTAGGATTCAAAGTTTTCTTAGGGCTGCAAATTATAGATCTGATTAAGATAGCTTCAGAATTATTATCTTGAACATCCTAAGGCTTGACTGAATCAATTTCCATCTTACTTTCAACTTCTGAAAGGAATGACTTTGAAACGGAGAGCTCATGATCACTGATTGTATTTTGCAATGGATATATTCCGCAATGTGCAAATGCGTCAACAACAAGACCTCTTTTCTTCTCAATTTCTTTGAAAACAGCACAAAAAAGCGAAGCGAAGTTTTCGGTCGTAATCGCGGAGACTCCGCTCTCGTTTAGAAAATTTTCAAGGGCCTTGCACCACGCGCGTTTGAGGACTGCATTAAAATGCGTGTCAAGCGGTTGTAATTTATGGCTTGAATGAGGTGGTATGCAAACTAACTCAATGTCATGATTAATACAGAAATCAATAGCTTCGATGGAAACATGTGAAGCATGTCCGTCCAGAAGTAAAACACACTTCTTGCCTGGAATTTTCGTCCTGTGTCTATCAAAATGATTCAGATATCGAACAAAAGTTTCTGAGTCATTATAACCAGACTTCGTGGAGGCGACGCCGATATTATGAGTTTCGTAGATGTTCGTGCAGTCATCTTCACATTGCCCCCTTTGCAAATGACGAAAGGTGGCAGAATGTCTCCCGATGCAGAAACAGTCGGTATGATTGTTGTTAATGTTCCTCGCTCACCTGTGCGAACAGCTGCACACTTCGAGCTCCTTTCTGTGCAATCACTTTGCTGGGATTATTAGGCACTGTGGATATCCCTGTCTCATCTGTGTTGTAGACAAGCTGAGGAAAGTCTCTCAAATTGAGAAGATCAAACAGTTCTCTTAAATCATTGAAATAACTATCAACTCTTTCCTTGTTAAAGGCCTGCGCACGCGCAGTAGAGAGTCCTTCAGGTTTTCGTAACGAAAGATCTGGATTTTGTTTGCGGAACGACTCCCACCAGTTAAGTGATGCCCGCTTGTTCTTCTGCCAATTATTTGGAACACTGGAATTCAATTTTCTGCGACGATCAAGAGTATGTGCGTATTCATAAGCCGCGAATCGAATGTTAGAAATAGTCATAGGAAATCCACGCTCAGCTGCATATAGAATGCGTTTACACAAAATCTTTTCTTGTTGATAAGTGAAAATAGTTTTCCCACCTGGGCGTATAGTTTCGTTTTTCACATGTCGACGGAGAGTATTTCGAGGAACGCTGAAACGATGAGCAGCCGTTGAAAGAGGTGTACCCTGTTTTACGAGACAGATCGCATTTAACATGCTATCGTTGCTGTAGTTAAGACGAGCGTTTTTTGATTTATAGGTTCTAGGCATTGCAAATTAGATGCAGCAATTAGTCACAGTAACTATGAATGAACTAATATGAATTTGAGTAGAAGTGATGACAATGATAGAATCATAGAATTCAATTTTATTATCGCATAGGCAGCAAAAGTTTCATCACGTTATCAGCCAATCGTATCGGGGTGATATGGACACGTGCGCCTAGCAGTCTATGATAAATCAGTAAGCTATGCAGTCAACTTCGGTGACGCGATCTCGACTTGCATAGATATTCCTCTATATTATGATTTGAGTTTTGCAAATATTTCAGATTGTATACTGCATAGATAGCGTCGATCATATTTCACCAAATCAATATTTACAGCGCTAAATCAAGTTATTATTACATTGAAATATTCAAATTCCTTGTACGGCTGTCTAAAGTGTTCGATTATCTTTATGAACTCATTGTCAATCATGTAAAAGAAAATTGGCTACTAACTCTGCTTCAACCATCCACTTTAGGTATTCAAAATATGGATATCGAAGATGTCCATATCACCCCTGCTTCAAAAACAGTTTCGATTCTCTTCTTATATTATTTACTGTAACTTCATACAGGTTCAGCTTTGCGGTGGAATATTTAGAAGCATTGTGAATCATAAAAAAACATGTGGCATTATGCAAGGATACTTTTATTCCCCAAAATTTGAGTCTGAAGATTAAAGCGATTATATGCAAAAAAATTCCTTTGTGTAAATAGCCCACTGGATGCCAGAACACCAATATATTGGCTACAAATCACTGATATTAAGAAGCACCAGATCATTTCTTAATAATATAAACCAAATCGAATAGAATTTCATGAATATGTTAGCATGGAATTATCAACGAAAATTAGATCAAAAAGTGTCCATATCCCCCCGTGTCCATACCACCCCATTTTACCCTATGCATTCGTCAAGTGGAAATATTATTCACACCGTTCGGCTCCTCTCGATCAAAATTCACTGACTCTATACGTTTCATGTGGTGTCACTCTTCTGGCTCGTCAGAATTCAGGCTTGAATTCGAGACTAGTTCTGGCCGTGACCTTCAGTTTTGAGGCATGTCATCTCTAGACCCAAACACGCAGACACGGCAATTTATCTGTGGTCTAGCAGCTACATGGCTCAGCAATATCTTCATGCTGATAAAGCTTTCTGATTAAGCTATAAGGTCTTGTTTGCTAGAAGTCATTGATCATAGCCCCTGGCCGTTAATTAAGAAACTTTGATAATTTTCATCTATTTTGTGGTCGTAGGATATTGATAAAGACCGTAGAACTCTGAAAATCTGCAAATTCTCTTTGAAACACGGAAATCCTCAACACCTACCTTCATTCGGCTGCTGTAGGTATTGAATGTTGGAGGGGAGTCATCTCGTCGTTTTCTCTTCCTGTTCACGATTCCGGGAATTCGCCATGGTTTCATACTCCATTCCCACAAAACTTTTCTGAACAACACTTTCCTGAAAAGAAACATTTTTCGTTCAATTAAAATCAAAACTTTTATCGCAACTGACAAAACTTGATATTCTTGCTTTTTTCAGATAATGACATCAACTGTGACATATTGGCTTTGAAACCAGCCTTCATGCGCGTGTTTTGATGATGTCGAAATGAATGTAACAGTCTCGAATGTCAATGTAATATTGTTCAATATAAATGCATGTATCAACGTGAAACACAATTGTCTCAAAACTTCACTTTTAGAAATTATCTCATAGAAGTGCTTTCAAAATTAACTTGTGAACGCGTCTTTGAACAACGCTTCGACATGAGACTTTAGCCGCGCTTTTACAATGCGTCATGTCTAAACCTTATTAGAGATCCCAGTTTGATGAGTATGATAGTGACAAGTTCAAAGGCACCATGAAGTGTGCCAAGACAGTGAGCCAATGTCTTGTTAGAGCAAATGTGAAGGTTTAGAATGCTTTTATGAAGCTGAATTGCTACCGGTAAGTTGTATGATATATCTGTGTCATAGAGTATGTCAGACAGAGTAGCAAACTGACCATTAACTGACCACATAGACATTATCTACGAATATGAATAGCATAATAGGTAATGCGTAGTATTCATCTCGACAAATCAATTAGAAACCTGCATTGTTTCAGAAAACAATTTTGAATATTCACTCAACCAATACACAAGAAGTTGCATATAAATTCCACGAGGTATCAAATGCACGAGCACATAGGATGAATGCTTTTGTCGCCATTAAGGTGCATGTAGGCCTAACCATTTCAATGGAAAAATATTCACATCCAGAGCAGTCGTGCTGCGATCTTCATTGCATGTTGAAAGACATAGCAATTTCACCATACTACTCATGGTATAAAAGGAATGCATGCGAATGCCCAAATACAGATGTAGGCACTAAAACGAATACCTGCACTTGTTTTCAAATTATCTGTAAACAGATCCCTCGCCATGGATGTTGTTTATTCGGATACTCGCTCATGCCAAGAAAAAACGGGCATTTATCGTCACAAATTGCACGAACTTTTTAGGCACCATAGCTGTTACAATTTGTACATTTCTATACTAATACGTTGGGGCTTAGAAAATATTCCATGAGACAAAACAATATATTGTTCAACAATATTTCGCGTGCACATAATGATCAATTAATTTTACTGCACATAATGACTAGATTACCGGCATAGGTGCAAATTGCAGTATCTGATGCTTAATTATGCATGAGTTAAACAATGTTAATTTCTTTTGTGTATCTTTGCCATGGCAGAGACACCCAATTCCACCGCCTGATCCTCTTCAACCCAGTTCGCGGCTTCCCTCTGGCAAAAATAAGAATTTCATTGGCTAAGAATTTGCGCATTTTTATACATAAAATTCGTGTATCCATCTGAAATTTCGTGCATTTGTGCATACTTCCTAAAATTCGTGCATGAATCCAACCACTGGAGGTAATGTTTGTTAAATTAGCAATTCGATGGGTCACTATTACTTTCATGCTTAGCCTTATTAATTAGAGAATTTTCTTGAGCGTGATCATATCACAAGCTGCCTGCCACCAGTGGTAGGAAGAGAAAAATCAAAGACAATGATAACAGTTAACTTTGAAAGATGTAAATGGGTCCACATTACTTTTCATATTCAAGAAATGAAACATGAATTATTGAAACATAAAATTATGCCGATGAAAATTGAGTTAAAAACATGACATCTCAGCCAAGAAGCACAATAAGATCTCAACTTTTCCATGAAGACCTGCATTATGTTGTAGTTGATGAAATTTTCTTGATAATCAGCTCAATTTTTGCTTAATTAAGATAGCTGATAGTAAATACTACTCATACAGATAGCTTTCATACTACTTACATGTGTATAGTGGTTTCACGTGGATAGTATATAAACACAGGAAAAATTTTCGAAAATTTGGCTTTTTAAAAAGTGATCAAATATTTTTTTTAGACCACTGGAAAGTTATCGAAAAGACGAGTACATATGCATTTTCATTGTTTGATTAAAATCCCATTTGTTCACAATGTGTTGATGTGCACATGATTCTTCTATCAGCAGTTCGTTATAACAGGAGTGTTTCTTATAACCGTGCTCGCGAAATTCGACTGATTTCCTATATGTTATATAAAATTTTATGGTGACTTTGCGTCACGCATGCTCCAAGTGAGTTCCCGCTATAAGTGGATTATACTGCTAAGGTTCTAAAAGATGAAATTGTAAAATAATTGAATAAGAGCAAAACATATTTTTTCGTGGTAGTGTCAAAAGCTACACATCTCTCCCGAAAATATCATTTCAATTGAAAGTTAAATGATATCAAATGCAAAACGCACAGGACCTTCGAACGACCGTTTGATCTATCTTAGTTACAGTATCTCCACTAATAAACGCCGCACTTAAAAGTAGGTGATTGTAAATAAAAGCCAGAAATACAGAGGAAATACGGCAGCACGTTATTGTAAATATGCCCATTCAAGTCAAGTTCGTGAAGCTCACCATTTGAAGATCTTCTTGACGAGGTCTGCGACGAATCTCACCACACGTGAGATGGCCCGTGCTACACCTCGCACAATCCTGCGGAATCGAACACGAACTCGGAATCGTCCCCATCTTCTCTTTCGCTTCATGAAGAACATCACTCTCATCTCTACTTTTCCAATCAATTCGAATCTCAATGGAATGATGACAATATCAACATTCAAGCCAATATCCAGGGGGAATTTGTAAAATCCAACCTCCGCAGTGGATGGCAAATGTGTCTCCATGATATATCCATTGAGTTGCAAAGTTCCTCTGAATACGATGCAGTCAGCGGAACCTTTTCCATAAGCCTGAAATCAGAAGAGGATTTCCTGAAAGCCTTTCTTGAAGAAAATAAGAAAATGCTTCTTCACTATTCCTGATTCTGTTTATCTTATATTATGACAAACGTATGATAACATTGCAGTGTGGCATTGAGCCCAGTCCTCCACGCATCCGGTTGATTTTGAAAGTATGAGAAAAAACGTCTTCGGATACCATACTATTAGTTTATTGTACGACGTTTCACTCACCGAGCTTCATCATGCACAACGCAGCAGTAAAAGACCAGCGCAAGAGCACATATTGCCTTACGAGGTAAGTAAAGTCACAAAAACCAATAGTATCCAATCTCTATGCTTATAAAACCTATACTACTAAAATTGAACTGTAAGTAGGTAGAAGTAGGCTAAAATACATGAAATGTTTTGCATTATGCAAAGATGTAGCCGTCATTCTTGTTTATCAGATTATCACCTGCATTCACTATGTATTGCCTTTCTGGGGATTTTCTTTTTGAAAACTGATGCTGATGGCGGTGTATAATTTCCAATTCAACGGAAATTACAGCACCAGCATGGTCAGAAATAAAATGATCTTTGATCGCCGATGGGTTCATCATGGAAACATGCTCCTTAACCCTAGTACCAATCATTCGTGAAGTTTCACTGATGTAAAATTTTTGGCACAATCTGCATTGGATCTTGTAGATCAGATTCTTCTCAAACCGTGAGCCGCGGCCATTTTTGGAGATTTTGCAACTAACACAGTTGGTCGGACACTTTTGTCTCTCCTTTGATGGGTGGAATTTGCGTTTTAAAGTTCTCCCATCTTTCTCTTCTTTTAAAGTTCTGTGGTATGATGCTGGGAGAACTTAAAAACGCAAATTCCACCCACTAACGGAGAGAGAGACAAAAGTGTTCGGCCAACTGTGTTAGTTGCAAATTCTCCAAGAATGGCCGCGACTCATGCTTTGAGAAGAATCTGATCCACAAGATCCAATGCAAATTGTGCCAAAAATTTGATGTCGGTGAAACTTCACGAGTGATTGGTACTAGGGTTAAGGAGCAGTATGATAACATGTCAATAAGACAATAATATTTGGTTTCCGTGGATAACTGGTTAACTCCAGGTGAGACTGAAGCGCAGAGCTTTTGGCAGAGCCCAACTATGAGTATTCTAAAATTTGTTGATTATATCAACAGCGATCATCTTTGTACAGCATTGTAGATTAACCTATAACCGGCATAGCATCATAGTTTGCGATGCAACTTGGCCGAACTGCGAAGCAAATTCGAACGTGTGTAGCAGGTAAAAACAATGCAACTGATTGAGAGCGCTTTTATGTGCACTTCATTTCAGTACTCATTATTATGTTACAATAAACAGTTTATATGCATAAACTAACACATACCGCGTCATTTAGTCTAACTTTATACCAGCGATTATCCCAGCACGTGAGCTTCTGAATTTTATAACAATTTCTGAAAAACTTAAAATAAGTGAGCGTTGTTTATTCTCAGAAGCACATTAAGCACGAAGCCTTAGTTCCATGTGGCCGAGTTGTCATTTATCACACTCTCATTCTCTTCGTGTGAGTGTTTGGCAAGAATGCAGAGTGTACCTATTTTAAAAGTCTTAGGTTTGACCCGACCAAGATTTGAACCAAGGTCTACCGGACGCAGAGCGAACGCTCTATCACAAGGCCACGGCGACAGGTTTGAACCAAGGTCTACCGGACGCAGAGCGAACACTCTACCACAAGGCCACAGTCCCAGGTTTGAACCCAGGTCTACCGGACGCAGAGCGAACACTCTATCACAAGGCCACGGCGACAGGTTTGAACAAAGGTCTCCCGGACGCAGAGCGAACACTCTACCACGAGGCCACGGCGACAGGTTTGAACCAAGGTCTCCCGGACGCAGAGCGAACACTCTACCACAAGGCCACAGCGACAGGTTTGAACCAAGGTCTCCCGGACGCAGAGCGAACACTCTATCACAAGGCCACGGCGACAGGTTTGAACCAAGGTCTCCCGGACGCAGAGCGAACACTCTATCACAAGGCCACGGCGACAGGTTTGAACAAAGGTCTCCCGGACGCAGAGCGAACACTCTATCACAAGGCCACGGCGACAGGTTTGAACCAAGGTCTCCCGGACGCAGAGCGAACACTCTACCACAAGGCCACAGCGACAGGTTTGAACCAAGGTCTCCCGGACGCAGAGCGAACACTCTATCACAAGGCCACGGCGACAGGTTTGAACCAAGGTCTCCCGGACGCAGAGCGAACACTCTATCACAAGGCCACGGCGACAGGTTTGAACCAAGGTCTCCCGGACGCAGAGCGAACACTCTATCACAAGGCCACGGCGACAGGTTTGAACCAAGGTCTCCCGGACGCAGAGCGAACACTCTATCACAAGGCCACGGCGACAGGTTTGAACCAAGGTCTACCGGACGCAGAGCGAACACTCTACCACAAGGCCACGGCGACAGGTTTGAACCAAGGTCTCCCGGACGCAGAGCGAACACTCTACCACAAGGCCACAGCGACAGGTTCGAACCAAGGTCTCCCGGACGCAGAGCGAACACTCTACCACAAGGCCACAGCGACAGGTTTGAACCAAGGTCTCCCGGACGCAGAGCGAACAGTCTACCACAAAGCCACGGCGATAGGTTTGAACCAAGGTCTCCCGGACGCAGGCCACAGTCCCAGGTTCGAACCCAGGTCTCCCGGACGCAGAGCGAACACTCTACCACAAGGCCACAGCGACAGGTTTGAACCAAGGTCTCCCGGACGCAGAGCGAACACTCTACCACAAGGCCACAGGCTCAGATTCGAACCAAGGTCTCCCGGACGCAGAGCGAACACTACCACAAGGCCACAGCGACAGGTTTGAACCAAGGTCTACCGGACGCAGAGCGAACACTCTATCACAAGGCCACGGCGACAGGTTTGAACCAAAGTCTCCCGGACGCAGAGCGAACACTCTATCACAAGGCCACGGCGACAGGTTTAAACCAAGGTCTCCCGGACGCAGAGCGAACACTCTATCACAAGGCCACCGCGACAGGTGTGAACCAAGGTCTCCCGGACGCAGAGTGAACAATCTACCACAAGGCCACAGACCCAGATTCGAACCAAGGTCTCCCGGACGCAGAGCGAACACTCTATCACAAGGCCACGGCGCCGGCACTTCAAGCAAAGCTGTGATTCAAAAGCTTGAGAGCAAATTACTCCCTGCTATAGGAAACACCAATAGACTCTTTCTCCTACTTTGTAAGGTGTCTGACCTTGATTTAAAGAAATAAGGTCATCTTGGGTAAACTGCTTGTCCCTGTTGTGTTTGGTATGTGTGGTCAGGTGCAACGCATTCTGATACAAAGTTGAATTGCACATTCCTCTATCAAAAACTTAAAGATGTTGACACCCTTGTACAGCTAACTACAAGAAATTTTCTTGAGTTTTGAAAATAAAAGTTTTCTATTTAGACTATGTCAAAGGCACGATTTCAAGCCAACTTCGCCGCCGTGCTTTCGACTTCATAGCCGTGTTCAGAATTTTTCATTCCCTTACCGCATGTGATCTCGGCAAGTTCTTCAACCCTGTAACTTCAAGGACTCGTGGCCATGACTTCAAGATCTTCAAAACCTTTTAAGGGATCAAGCCCGTGAATATCTTTCATAGTGTGTATATGACGACTGGAATTCCTTATATGTTCCTTATAGTAAACTCTACATCCCTACCGAACCTCAAGAAGAACTTGCATAATTTTCTATAATAAAAAACAAACTTGGTTACTTTCCCAGTAGGCCTACTTGTCTATGTGATCATTAATCGATTTGTTGACTTTATTTTGTACACCTACTTGTCGTAAATTTGCTTTACCTTCGTGCTATATGCACTTATGGGTGTAATAAAATAATAATACTCAATGAAATTCTAACATGAGATCATCAGTATTCGTTTCCTTAACTTTATTCATTCGTATTAAATCACTTATCGTCGACAAATGGTGAAATAAAGCTGAGAGATGAGGGGGCTACTCACCATCATTCCAATGTATGGATCTAATTTTCCAATTGCAATCATTGATAGAATGTCGAATTGCATATAAAAATCAACTCCCCAATATCCAGTCGCTCCAAAAGCTGCAATTCAGAGCACATAAAGTATCATAGTTTTACGGAGTGACTTCTTCATACTGAACTTACCCAGTGTGAATAAACAAGGAACAGGGAATACAAAGAATTGATATTTGTATTCAAAATATTTGTAATGAACTTGTGGGAATTTTATTTGTCCTCTCATTTTGTAGTCGAAGGATTTAAAGAGAGCGTCGTTCATTTTTCCATCGAAGACAACATCAACCAACTCCGATATCTGAAATGATTGATTTGAATATTTTCATGAATGAATAGCAGCAGCCTCTGACGCATTAAACCTGTGCAATGTCAACAATGCATAAGACGGCCAATCCATACGAAATACGTTCTATTTTAATATTATTCAGTCACTCAGAATAACGTCTACTAATTTGTAAATAATTAGTAGTATTAAGTATTCGTTAATTCATGAAATAGTGTCCAAATTGCACTGACTTGCATTACAAACTTCACAACCATATAATCATAGAGTAATCTATGCATTCAATGCTTTCATGTACCTTCTCCCACGCCTGTACACTTTATCATCATCACCCAACCAACTCACCAAATGGAAATAAAGATCGCGCATCTGAGAAATCATGTTGTAAGCCACAACTGGATCAATATTCTTGAAATCCAGCAACGATTCCAGGTCACCAATCGTCATATTGGCTATAGCATCTCCCAAAAGAGCAATTCCGGCTTGCGTTAAACCATCACCGACGACGAACTTCAGATCTCCACTTTCCCCACGCGCAATTTGGAAGAGTTCTGCTCCTCCAGAAGGAGGAATCACCTCAAAGTTCCAGGACGGACTCGGAGGCTTAATCAGAGCAGCTGATGATCGGATGTTGTCATCAGTGTTCGTTGGAATCATTAGAGATCTTTCTATCGGGTCTTCGCCGTATTTCTGAAATGGGAAAGGCATGACTGGGAGACAAGCATCTTGAATTTTGAGGGAAGGAGAGATATCTTGAATTTTGAATTTTGAGAGAAAGAAAAGTAGACGCCAAATGGCAATGTTTTTGATCATTAAAATCAGTAACACTACAATATAGCATAGAGTAAGCATACAAGTTAGAGTAGCGACTCTTTTTTAATTCAATCCCCAATATTACACACAGTTTCGATTTTGTTAGATGAACTCGAGTTGAGACCCAGTACCAAACATGAGATATGAAAATTTTCGCAGTTTTGAAGAAATTACCACGGATTTGACTCATCATGATAGTAATACATAAGGAATAGTAGTATTTTACAAATCCTTCGTGTGGTGACAGTCTTGTATCGGCAATGTTTGCTAATTTGGCAATTCAATGGGTCACTATTACTATGATGCAGAGGCTTATTGAGAGTATTTTAAAGACAATGATTATAATTAACTCTAAAATGCATGAATGGATCTACATTGCTGTGCAGATTCAAGAAAGGAAACATAAATCTAGTTCATCATAAAATCATGCCGATGAAAATTGAATCAAATACTTGAAATATCAGTCAAGAAACACAATCAGATCTTAACTTTTCCATGAGGACTTCCATTACAACGTGGTTCATAAAATCTCCTTGATAATCAGCTCAATTTCCGCTTAATTAAGATACAAGTTAATAAATGATCATTCTACTCATATAGTGGTTTCACGTCGCTACACTAGGTGACATGCCACGCGTAATTCACGCGTAATTACGGAACACCCCAAACATCCGTGGTTAAGGACATTCTATTCTTCTACACGCGTACATATGCGTTGCACTAAGAGTCAGAAATCACTTGATCTGATGCTGCTAAAACATGGGGAATGTTTATGAATACGCGCGGGCGAGCGTTTATATAAGCTTAGTTTGCGCGTCGTCTACGGTTGTCTACGTTGCCGTTTGAACCGCGGATGAACCGCTAAGCATGTTCTGTCTTCCCTGAGCATGAAATTGAGGTCCTATCACATTGTTTAGCCTCTGATACATGCAGACACATGAGACGCAAAGTCTATATAACAGGACTGCCGACAGATGTTGCAGCAATGTCACGCATAGTCACGGATGTTTAGGGTCATGTGTAATTACGCGTAATTGAGCGTGACATGTCACCTAGTGAAGTCACAGAATTCAGAGAATAGACGATAGTTTTACACAGGATATGAGTAATAATAAGTCAATAAGTAATTAGCGTGTGGTGTGATCATTATACATGGAGCAGGCATGCGAAAAGAAAGAATTGCTACGTCTGACAGAGCGCCTTTGAGGGAGCAAAAACCTTCCAAATGTCAGGCATAGCTACGGATGTTTAGGGTCATGTGTAATTACGCGTAGTTTATGCGTGAATTAGGCGTAATTGAGCGTGGCATGTCACCTAGTGTAGTATATAAGTACAGGAATAATTTGCAAAAAATGAACTTAAAAAGTGATCAAATCTTTCTTTAGACCGCAGGAACGCAATCTCCGTAAAAAGACTGAATCCCTTGATATAAAAATATTCACTGTACGCAGACATCTCTATGAGTCGACACTCTACCAACTATCTACTTCCTCTATGGTACATAGTGCCAGTATAGATCTTCACAAACCTCTTTGAAAGCAGCTTGAAGCTTATTCTGAATTTCGATGTATTTCTGAGTGGCCTTCTCCTTGCCTTCTGTTACCAAGTCGTCAAATTTCTTCAATAACTTTGGAAGTTTCTCATCCACCTTCTTCTGAAGTTTGTCAACCAATGATCGACGGTTGCGGCGTAAGATGAAGCTTTCTGTGTGAACTGTTTCTATTAGATTATTCATATTGTCTTCAATCATCCCTGCTGAACGCTTCGTTCGATCTGAAAGAGGAATGATTTCATCCGAGTGCCTCATCTTTCTATGAGGTTTCCCTAAGGGGTCCATAGAGATAGCATGCAGCAAAAAATGTAAAGACGTTCAGCTCACTATATTGAAAGAATTTATTTCCGTGAAGTTGTTAAAATCGACTAAAGTTCAAATCTGTGTAAGATTGCATGACAGGGCAGACGGCATGATTTTAAGCTTCAGGCATCGATTAGTAGCATGAACTACGCATTCAATTTAACAGGAAGCAAAATTTACAGAAGAAAAAGTTCATCACGGATTGTTAGGCAAGAAACCAGGTGCTTGAAGTTTTATTATCTGTTTTGAAGCAAAAATGAAAATGTTCGAAATTATGGACGCCCTTTGTTTTGAATAGAGCTACAAATGTACTTTGCAGATTAACTTTAATCTTGAGGAGACAATCCAGCCAAGGTGCCTACATAAAGGGACGTGTACTTCAAATGCACTCTAGTGTCAAATTCGAAATGGTTTAATAAAGATTTAGCTTATCAGGAGATAGAGATTCTCAAGCAAAATGCGTAGCAAATGCTCCCCAAATAATTTAAGGTCGTCGATGTAATAATATTCAAAGATAGAACTTGTAACAGACAGATCTTCGGCATCCCGCGCATTCTTTGGTAGATCTTACAACAGCGTCCTCATGAGATGCCCAACGAAAGCGCTGGACGCCGAAGATCTGTCTGTTTCAGGTTTTATCTTTGAACATCAGTACATCGACGACCTCAAAATAAATTATTTGAGAAGTTTTTGCTACTGTTTTTGTTTAAAGGGTCATCACATGAATATCTCAGAATTATCAAAAGTCTTCGACTTTTTTTTCAGTTCGGTGAAGTTTAAAATGATAACCGGAAGCTAAGGAACATACAATAGCATTGTTTCGATATAAACTGACACTTCAACTCTGCGGGTGTGTCTGCATATTAAAAGAGGACTGATAAACGTTGAATTTCACCAGAAATCGGTTGAATTCTAGTATCAGTTAATAGCAGTGTAGAATGTAAATGAAGAAAAATGTGGTGTACCAACGAAGAGGCATCAATTCGAACTATCGCCGAATATAGATGAGATGACTGGTTGTATCCTCACTCACCTTTGCTTGACTTTGATTCATCACATTTCACTTCAAACAGCGTGTCTTCCAGGATATTCAACCATCCACACTTCACATCGCAGACATGGACGCGGAAAGATAACAGCAAGCCTTTTCCCTCCGGATGTTTCTTCACAAAGTACCTGAAATTGGATATCAGAGTGGTTGTTTTTTACACCGAAATTATAACTTGCGCCCACAACGGAAATTGTTGTGTCAAGTAACCTCGCTATTGATCAGCTCATCAAATCTCAACAAATGTAACCACTACGAGACATACATACTTCGGCCTGATCGGTCTCATCAGTCCTGGGTGGGCTCGAACCAGCGACGTTGTATCTAGAGGACGTGCAAGCATACCCTCTAACCACAAGGCCACCGGACCATCTGCTGAGAGCGTGAATTAGCCAGGTAGGCACTCCTCTAGCGCAGTCACGAAGAGGCATTCTGCAACCACTTAATGCCGCCCCACGAACATGTCTCGCAATGGTAGCATCTGTTGAGATTTTATAGTAAGTTACAACAAGATATCAATCTACTTGTTTATTTGTTGAAAACGATATGTCATCACGTAATGAAAGCTTTACAGCCTCCAGTAACTAGCTTAACGGAGTTTTCCCGTAGTTATTTCAAGAGATATTCCCTTATTATCTTTATTAATAATAATTATTGAGATTATCTTTAATAATTCCGCACTTAATCTCATTACGAAGTCAATCAAATGGATGTATCATTTTGAAAATGATCTCCATGCTAGTTAAGGCACCTCGAACTCTTCACTGACTATATTCCGACAATTCAAATGCAAATGAAACTTCTCCTCACCAGAATGTCACATTTTCATGGAAGATGAAACTGACAGGTCTCCCCACGACCACATGTTTCTCCTCTGCTGTACATTTCTCAAACCCTGCACGGAGGCGTAGATTGCAGGGATCAAATTCATAGAAGAAAGATAATGAGCCTTGCCAAATCTTGATGTCAATATCAAGACAACAACTGACTTGTCGACAATTCGATGAAAATGCACAGCGCAAGTTCTTGCTGAGTGCAGGAAGACCGCTGATGGCTGGACAGGCTGGAATAGAGTTCGAAACATTAGCAAAAGCGGTAATCTGCAGTCATGGACCTAACAACACACCATTAACAGCACACTGGTTAAATTGATGAAGCGCACACTCAACAACTTGATGACGAAACAAATGCCCTACTCATTGCTGAACACCTCAAGCTACATGCAAACAGCTTCTTAATCACGCAACCACAATCGGTATCCCATCACGCGCGCACACTCAACAATTTCATGAGGAAACAGATGCCCAATAGAATTTGATTCATCAGCGCCCGTGTCTTCGGTTTCTAGAATGGAAGTATCGTATCTGTCCTTAATATCGAAATGGCACATCACAGAATTAGACAACTTGCTCCTTCTCGAATGGATAATTCGTGTATCGCTTGCTATTGGAAATGGCAAACAATAAGCTGTCAGCTGAGAACACCAGAGCCAGTGAGAGATGCGTGTGTGCTGTGATATCACTTCGCATACACCAAAACACACGTCTGGCTAA
The DNA here is from genome assembly GCA_907163375.1 of Prostheceraeus crozeri. Lineage (NCBI taxonomy): Eukaryota > Metazoa > Platyhelminthes > Polycladida > Euryleptidae > Prostheceraeus > Prostheceraeus crozeri. Next base: position 592,781 of record CAJQUW010012721.1, read on the forward strand.
CATTCGATTCAGTGTATGCACTATACAGTAAGGAATGCTGATGAGAAGACGATGGTGAAATCAAGTGAACTAATTTTCGTACGCCTGCTATTTTCTTTAATAATGATGAGATCGACCGACATTAACGAGAGAACTTGTTCGGAATGATCTGAATTCTTCGAATCTGAAAGAATCGTGGCAATCAAAGCATTTTGAAGGAATTCACAGCAATCTGCAAGCGACGCACGACTTTTTCCTATCTCTGTAGGGTATTAGGAATTCCTTCTTGCTCACTTAATAGGTTCCTCAATGTGCCGGCGATTTCGAATTAGTCTTCACTTGTAGCAAACTGCTTGCCCTACCCATTGTTGAGCACCTCACACTGCATACAAGACAGCTTCTCCATCAAGCAATCTGCATCCCATCACGCTATAATAAACTCCTCTCAGAAGACCACACCACGACAGACTTACTTCTTCGCCATCCATCGAGACTGACTCCCGTCGGAAGGACACACGTCTGATCAGTGAGACACTGTCTGATTCCAAGATAAGACAAAGCTCTATCCACAGCCAAACGGGCAACTGTAGTGGTTGTATTAACTCCAAGCCATTTGAGGAACTTCGGAATGGAACCGCCTGTGAAATGAGATCACAAAATTGTCAATTCTATGAAGAAGCTTTGAATTTATTTGAATATTTGAATGTTTGAAGCAAATGACAAGATGAAGCCATGAAAGTGACATAGAAATTACCTGGAATATTCCTCGTAAAGTTTCTATCACAGAATGGCTTTGAAATTTCCATTTTGTCCATCACGTAGGTTGTTGGAGTGCATTCATTCTTGTAACAAGCCGCTACCCCGAACTGCATTTTCAAGGTTGTTTTTGTGGATCCTTCTTCGTACTTGTAACTGGAAAATGTTGAAAATTTGTTGCACGTTAAGTCAGTCTATAATTAGGATCGATAATGTGGCGATTTTGAACAGAAGTTAATCCAAATTTCAAATTTCTAATTCCTGAACTTTCATATCACTGCAACTATTCTATCAAACTCGTGACTTCATTGACATCCCTTCTACATCTGAACGAAGAGAAATTCAGTTCTTACAAGATGACTCTCTTGAAGATTAACTCTTTAATGTACATGCAAATTCATCTGAGATTTTCTCTACTTCAATTATTTCAGTACTTGCGTGACTATCCGAGTAAGTTAACATTGGCCGCATTTTTTTACAGCTTTTGATGAAAGACTTCCATCGTCTAAGAAGGTGAAAAAGTGCGCAAAATTTGGCGTCATGATTCTACAATCTACTCACTAGATCCGAAGTCCTGAGCCAACCCGTATTTCGTTCATTATTCCCATCCTGTACTTCATCAAATTGGTGCTGTATTTCCAGGAACCTAATCCAAGTTCCAGCTCATAACTGCAAGGGTTGAAGGCTACCCAAGCGCAGATGTCCTTCTTCATTACAAACAAATTCAACTTGAAATTGCATTGAAAACGCCAGCAAGGTAGTCCAGGATAACAAGTCCTTTCCAGAGTTGGAGTAAGATCTGTAGTGCACGCTGGAATGAAGAAAATGACTTGAATATGAATTTTAGCTGAATCATTATCCAGTGAAGCAAAGTGTTCCACCATTTAGTATATTTATATTGGACAAAGCGAATGAGAACACAACACATTACAGTAGACCGCTCACCAAGGGGACTTGTCAAATTTGGCCATTTTGGAGAGCTGGCTGGTAAAGCGGCACAAATAAGACAGAATAAGAAACCAATTAGATAGTCAGGTCAGATTACTCATTTAAGCCGGAAGTAGAAATCTATTTGTCGTTTGCTAAGCGAAGATGGGTCACTTGTCTTTGAAGTGTTTAATTTTTCACAAGTAACCTGGCAATTGATATTTATTGAATCTCAGCAGCTGTAACCACCACAAGACATGTTTCCGCTTGTTCAGTCTCATCAGTCTTAGGTAGTTTCGACCCTGTGACGTTGGAGCTAGAGGACGAGCAAGCATGCACTCTAACCACAAGGCCACCGGACCATCCGTTGATAGCGCGAATTAGCCATGAAGGCACTGCTTAAACGCAGGCACGTGGTTCTTCACAAGTAACCTGGCAAGTGTCATGGTGGCAACATCTGTTGAGATTTTAACGATGCGTTAAAGTCAGATCCGCAGAGATATTGATAGCTGTCGTTGAACTCGAAATTACAAAAATCAAAAACTGTGGTGGTAGAATACAGAAACATCTCTCGAACCACCTACCTTCTCATATATTCTTCTAAATCTATGATTTAACTTATGCAGAGCAGTCAGCTATTTGACTCAGAGACTTACTCTTTGCTGTTGGACATCCATGATTCGCCAGAAGATATTTTTCAACTTCAAGACATCGCAGAACGATATTCATTGCATCCTTTGTCACTGCGACAACGCCTTTGTCCATCAGAGATTTGAAGGAATAATCCGCTGAAATGCAAGTTTATCCATCAGATCAGCATCACTTTTGTTTATGTGAATATCTAACGTGGTCAAACCATTTCTCACACTCTTCGTTGCAACATGCTCGGACTGAATACGTATCAAGTTATTGGGGAGAACACAATCTGATGAATTTCGTTAATAGAACATTTCTGATGGGACAGTAATGAGTAATGGGCAGGATAGCTCAGTTGGCTAAGGGACGCGCTTCGGTGCGGCAGTGTAGAAGGTGCAGAGTTCGAGTCTGTCCACTTCGGGAGGTACCACTGCTCTTACTAGGGGGTTACGAAACCTAAGCCGGTGAGAGATTGAGAGTGCGTGAAGGCTGCACCATCCCTAGCTTTCCAAAATAACTCTGAGCCTTGATTGGGGCAGGGATGAGTCAAGAAACTGATTACCGTGCAGAGAAATGACTACTCACAGCCGAAACATTTGGTGAAATTTTGGTTACACACTGGAACAGGAATTCGATGATTTTCCAAAATCCATTTATCAATCAGACATTTGTTTTCTCCGGGGCAGACGGATATTCCATACTTGAGAATGAAAAATTTTGAATCCTCCGTCTTGTCGATGACGTACCTGAAATGCAAACATCAGTTAGACTTCTCCTCGAGAGCCAAGAGGCTTTGAAAGAAGCGAGTCAAACGTCAAAATTCTTGCATTGACTATCTTGAAGGTAGAAGACACTCACTCTGGGGTTGAAACCTGCTTTTAAGCGATCCATAAAATACGGCGGTGCAAAGTGTAATGTAACCAATAGGAAGGTGAATCATGAATTGTATGTTATTTGCAGAGCGTTGACGCTAACTGGTAATAAATTACTATATGAAATGATAATAGCAATTATTACTGATAATACTGATATTACTGATAATGAATCACGAATTACTTTAAGATTGTAGAAGCTAAAAGTTAAAAGCTAATGCGAAAGTGAATCTTACCAGCTCCGTGAGGCAAAAAAAAGCAACTCAACCGGTGAGCAGTCTACTGCGGCCAATGATATTTATTAGATATATTTATTAGCCACCTAATATTTCGACTTTAAGTCTTCGACAGTGCATCGAAAAAATATTTGAAGATAAAACCTTACCTTAAGACCAACAGGAAAAATATGGATGGAAAAACTAACAGACAGGAATCGGACTATGTGAATACAATTGAAATGTAAGAATGAATAAATCAAGAAGTAGACATAAACACGAGAATATAAATGAAAAAGCATTTAAAACCTCAAAAGAATGCAATAACATACATATTCCACTATCAAGTCTCACCTACGTCTACCAGGAGAATCAGCAGTGGCTGCGTCGATCATTTATGATCAAAGCTCTTTGAAAGCCGTTGGCTACGCCTAATGTTGACAGTTATTGGAATGTTTTACAGCGTAACCTAGTGCACATTCCATTTCCACAAAACAGATCCACATTGTGAATGAGTCTTTTAAACGATATGTATTCATTAACCTTTGCAATTAGCGAACAGCAAATATTTGTGGCGAGGTGCTGACACGCTATTGATGAAATTTGGGGTATGAATTGACCCCCATTGTTCTAAAATTAATCCTGTCTCAATAGCACACTAAGAATCAAGAGAACATGGTAAACAGATAGGACATCATGATCTCAACTCACTTGATTTTCACTGCTCCAATATTCCACGATCGTTCAAGACCCCATCTATAATCAATCAACAGTTTTGTCTTCTTCGAATGTTCAAATCCGTAAGTCAAAGTGAATTTGCACGGATCAAAATGAATCAAAGCGGACAAAGCGACAGTTTTGTTCAGGACCGGCAAGGAGACATCCAGACAGCAGTCAAGATTGTAACAATCTTTAGATATTCGGCAATACAAGGACGACGGCAGCTTTGGTAAAGTTACCGCATCGCACTTTGTGGACGCAGTTTTCAGTTGTTCTTTCAGCTGTGTAGTCGACGATGTCGATGTTTTAATGCCCAATGCTGTCAGGAGTTCTGCGCGAGTCATTCGTGAGGGTCGGCTGCAGAAGACACTTTGTTCCGCTCGCAAAAATCCCTGAAATGAATTCAATGGTTGTTGAAGAAACATCCGACTATTTCACCTTGGACTGAGATAAGATTTTTCAGTGTATGGCTGTAGGTAGATCCTAATTGCAATGGTTTTCGCTATGGAAATAATTTCTTAAATCACAGGATGTGATTTGTCTACATAGGTAGACAGCTGAAAGAAATATGATGGCAAAAAGTTGAACGATTGAGAGTTAACCTTCACCCCACTGGGGGATATATTCTAAACCAATCAAGCTATGGCCACCAGATTTCTAGTAACCTACTTTCTACGCATTATGCAACTCTTGACAGAAGGATAATAAAGTTGTCACAATACTTTTGGCGTGAGAGCTATTCTAAAATATGAATGTTTGCAATATTTTGGCTGATTGCAATATATACAGATATTCACAAATGCAAAATCTTTGAAAGTCTCTGCTTATTATGCATGCATGTTTGAAATTTGAAATATGATTTTTTGTTATTTTTGTACTTTTAGTTCTGCATCTGATCAGTAATTATTGACATTTTTCAGAATCATGTTGCTTTTAGCCTCTGTGCCTCGATAACAGTCATCGAATTGGCTTCTTTCTTCACCTATAATAGGTATGATAGGTTCAAATACAAAAAATATGCGATTTCAGTGATATTTGAATTATTTGACCTTTGACCTCATCTAATACAATGATGTAGCCTCAGAGCGATTAATAATCACTATTTTGTTAACCATCTTAACCAGATCTTTCCATCAGTGCATGGTTTAGCCTATTAGTTTTTTCGATGAAAAATCCTCCGTGATTGATCATTCTGAATATGTGTAGAGGAGGATAGCTTTCTTTGGTGGTAAGCTGAATATCCAAAAAGTTCAAATTCCAAAAGAGTGCGATGCATATCGTGCAGCTACGCTGCCATGATTATAGGCTTGTGGTCGTGCAAAGGAAGTGGTAATAAAGTAAAGTTCTCGGTTGGACAATCTTGGTGTTCGGTTCTGCCTGATACGTAACTTGTCTTGATCATTTTGCTTATTTTCCATTTCTTATTTTCTATGCTTTTCTTTTTTTAAAAAAAATAGAAAAACTAATAAAAAACTAATAAAATTACTTATTTCTTTATTTTCAGTAGTGTGTCTTAACTTCTTGATTTTATACAGTTAACGAATTATTGATGCTGTCTATGAATAGTTGATTGATTTCTCTGCCTCATGAACTGTGTTTGTCTTCGATTTGTGTCAAAGTTTTCATTATGCGTGATCATGGCAGCGTAGCTGCACGAAATGCATCGCACTCTTTTGGAATTTGAACTTTTTGATATTCAGCTTACCACCAAAAAAACTATCCTCCTCTCCACATATTCAGAATGACAATTAGTTTTTGTTGTCATTTTCCATTTCAAATAGTGATCTAATGGAAATAAGTTTTAAAATTGGAGTCTTTTGACCTTTCACCTTCCCCTCATCCCACGGATGACCTTAGAAATAAAACTGATGCTGTTTTTCTGAATCCGATTTGGACTTGCGATCTTGAGGTCGTGTGTTCGAGCTGAAAGTCTGACCACATCCGCACCTCCCTGTACTGCTTATTTCAAGTAAGAATGTTGCTCAGTCGCAGCTGAGAGTATACACAGAAACCCAATGGCTCAAATCATTCAAATTCGAACTCACCGAAGGAAGCTTCAGCTTCTTCTCCACATATTCAAGAGCTCTCTCCTTGGCGGACTCAGCGACGTTGGTTTTGATCTTCTTCAGCTCTTTGATGAGATGTTCCCGACTGAAAAAGTCTTTCAAATTCACGTCTGGCCAAACCACTTGACCACTGGCTGTACAGGAAGGCACAGGAAGCAGCATGTCTTTCACCACATCGATGTAAGGAAGGCAAACTGATTGAGATTGACACAGGGTGGCTTGCAGGTCCAAAAGTGCTGTGGACTCATCGTTTGAGAAGAGATACTTGATCTTCATTGTGTACAATTTGCCAAAAACATCAACTTTCAATGACGTGAAAATCTCCTGTTCTTCTCCATACGGAAGTCTTCGTATTTGGATGGATTTCGTCCATTTCCGGGGGTAGAAAGTGACCCCCATCTCAAGAACTTGCGTACAAGGATCGATGCTGGCATACGCCTTCAATGCTTTGTAGAAAATACCAATGCGATAATCGAAACAGCATTCAACACCAAGACAGCCACGGTCGAAGACACAGGAAGACTTCTTCGGCAGCGAAATACCCCACATGGGACATTCTGAAATGAAATTCAATTTATGATGAATGAAAACGCAAAGTCTTCAGAAATCAATGCAGTAGATAGACTGATTTGTTGTAGGCCAACTTAAAAAGTACCATTCTCGCTTGTTTTCTAATGAGACCCTTGAAAGAGAGACAAGTTGGCTATCAGACAACTTGGTGAGACATTTATCAAAATCAGCTGTCTCTCTAGAGCACACTCAAAAAGTCGCTGCTCTTTGTCTTGAAACTAGCCTAGAACTCTCTTACTGTCTGTCTAAAACTCTGAATATTCAAAGCTTCAAGCGCTGCAGATATCAATTTGGTAGTAAACAGTTTCTTCATCAGGGTGGGTGTAAAGTAAATATGTAGTGAACATTAGCTATAATTTTTCTAATTTTTATCTAATTTTTATGTACATGTACTCCATAAAGTAGGAATATACATGGAATAAGTTTGATCAGGAAAGATTCCTTTTTTCCAGAAATTGTTAAAAGAATTTTTATCTTTTTATCGTCTAGAGATAAAATGAAAATCAGCTAGGCAAGGAAAATTGAATATTTCAATGAAGAACATGTTCTCTTTATGCCTTTAGAGCACAGAAATATGTTATCTCTTATTCATGGTTTCTCTGAACAGTTATGATAGCTGAAAGAAACTTCGAAAACTTCATTGATTGCGCACGCGCGCCTTCTGACCACGCATTTCGTTTCTAACTTAAGTAAGATGAGCGAGCGGCTGACCATTACAGAGTGTGCGCAAGTTGTTGCACGATGCGAAGTCTGGAACTCAGTGAGAGCTGTGCAAAGGTGGTGGCGTTCGGTTAAAGGGAGGAATGAGTCCATCCGGCCAGCGGCTGTCTACTTTATAACCATCCTATATTCTTTCAAGTTGTGTAAGCTTGACTAGTGATGAATTGATAAAACAGTGGATCATTTATCGAATAAAATTCTTCTTCTAAGATCTTGAATAATATACTTTAGGGGGAATTCGAATAATCCGATGTATGAAACATTAACGAACGCAGTCGTGGAGGTAAATATCTCCAAATTTTATTATTTATTTATTATTATTTATAATTTATTAATAATATTTATTAATTATTAATTAATATTTATTAATTATTTAAAATTTATTATTACCTCCAGTGTTTCTAAGAGCTGTAAAGTTATTCCAACAAAGCAGTTCTGTTTCGAAGCAGTATAAACACGTTTCGTCGATACATACCAAATCCGCGTCTTAGTCTTTTGATCTGCTTTTAAGATGCGATCATGCGAATGTTCAACCACAGTTCATAAAAAGGCCTTAGTGTCAGAAGTTACCCCAGTTCAGAATCACTTGTCTAGAACCATAGTCTTTGACATGGGATGTCTGCAGGTCATTTCCTATCAAGTGCATGTGTTTTTATCATGTTTCTAATCGGTGATATTTGAGAGGCTAATGTGGCTAGAATTTAATCAACACATTGTGGTTGACGAAATAAAGATACTTGCTGAATGTAAATGTGTTTGGCCTCGTGGCTAGAAATTATGGCTTCAGACCTAGCATTTTGCAAAACTCTTGAGGGTCATTCCACAAGAAAACGGCAAATTTCGGAAAGTGTGTGGCGAAGGTTCTCCGATTCTTCAAACTTTAACAGCTGATTATTTACGGTAGGAAACCGTCAGAAATCAAATATTTCTGCTTAACTCGTCGTACTTCCCGGACTGCAGCCTTCTGAAGAAGGCTAATAAAAAACAATCCCTTATTTTCATTTTTTTGAAATTTCCGTTTGTTTGAGGACCTTTATCTCAAAAACCATGTTAGCTATCGCCGCAACGTTTTACATGTTTATTATGCCAGTGTAGGTAAGTATACACATCAATTACCAGCCCGATGTGGTCACTCAATCGCGGAATACAGCTTCTGAAAGTTGAATAAGACTGTAGCCATATTCTAAAGTTCAAAACTAACTCAATTTCATGCGCAAATTTCTATCTAAAGATTTTCTCCAAACTCAATGATTTTTTCGCTATACATAAGGCCCAATAACTGATAAGAGCTTCTACCAATAGAAAGTTTTCAGTGCAAGTCGTTGTCAATCTGGAAGTCGACAAAATTTGAATTTTTTTTGAAAATAGCAGAAATGTTCATTTTTGATTATCATTTCCCATTGACTGACTACTCCGATTTACATTTGTTTTTGTCAACCACACTATGAAGCTGTTAATCAACATACTCAAAGCTGAACGTGCACATTGGCTTCGTTTAGGATGATCATTTTTAATTATTACTCATTTTTTCAGATTCTACTCTTAAAAATTCATGAGTAGTACATAATATATGTCTATGTGGAACTATAATTTCTTCCATGCCTTGCTCAGAATCAGTGTAACTTTTTTTGCAGTAATTGTTTTCAATTCTATCGCTGATAAAAAATTTTGACAACATTAGACATCGTTTGCATTGTGATATTACAAAGTTACAGGCTCTTACATTATCTGTCAAGTTTGCAGAAATATATGTATATGGATGAATGTGTGCCTTTGATGATACTTTCATTAGACTTTCAGAAACAGCTATGGATCCATTTCATCAGTCATAGAGTGATTCTTTTCATTGCATCTTCATCACGCTGGATGACCTATACTCATCAATTAGCTTGCTGTCATTCTAGAATCCTTACTTGGTGAGTTATTGTAATTCGAATGATTATCATATAGGTATATGCGCGCCCGGGCCGTAGACTTGCTTGACTAGAAGTCTGTGTATAGGTCAAACTCACTATCTCCAGAAATGCGATCTTTCGATTAGTAAATAGTTTCAGTGATAAGGCTCTACGGTGACATTAAAATCTAGACAAGTAAAAAACTATGCAATAAACATTCACTAAAATACCTTTTGAATACAAGCATTAATAACTGATATTGATGAAGGAGGCATTCTCGTCTACAAAACAACGCCGCAAATTGATGGCTCATTAAGTAGCAGATCAAAATTAATGAACACAGCTATCGGAATTGAAATGTATTTACCAAATGATCAACGTAACATCACGATGACCTTCTACACTCAACTGACCAAATACTCGGCGGCGAATATCGTGCTTATCATTAAATGACGATGTTCAGAAGAGCTCAGATCAACAAACTCTCAACATGATCAATTAATATGACGTAATCGCAGAAGCATTACGCAGTCACACTTCGAGCTTGGTATGAGATTGAAGTTGAGCAGATAAGAGATAGATGAACATTATAGCATGAGTGCTGGCCATCTAACACCGGCATTGGACTGTGTGAATGCAAAACTATCATCACTATCTTCACACAGCAGTTGTGAGAAGCAGGAAAGAAGGACTACATTGCTTCCAATCCATAGAGATGAATGTCTAGAGATGACATGCCTCAATACTGTTGGATGCCGTCAGACACACGATGGGCAGGAAAGCTAATTTTCCATTGAACGTATTGCAAATTGAAGTCTTGACTCTGAAGAGCCAGAACATTGACGCCACAACAGACGCCAACAGTCAGTAAGTTTGGATCGTGAGGAGTCGACCGGTGTAGATAATAATTCCATTGATGAACACAGAGAGATGGATTCGACTGTCGCGGTTACTCTAGAGGTTACTCTATCTCAGCCATTGTAAGCAATTGTAGCAAGACGTGGAGAGACGCGTCTCCTTTTGGCTTACGTGATTGGCCAAGCGCGCGGAATGCGTGAGGAAAGTTGGATTAGGGAACACACGAGCTGTCGATGTCATAATGAAGACTGAACATCTGCTAAGTGAAAAGTACCTATCCTTGACTCAATGTTTCCTCGTGATAAATTCATCAAATGGAAATATTCATCACACCATTTGACTCTTCACAATCTACATTTACTGTGTGCGCTTCATGTGTCTTGAATTTGCATTGCGCTCAATGAAAAATTGATCGTCTTGCCCTTCGGGACTAGTTCCATGCATGATCATCAGTATAAAAATATCATCTCAAGACCAAACAACGCAGACAAAGCAATTTATCTCTGTGGACGAAATCATCATGGAAATTGAGTTAGATGCATGAACTCTTTGCTTGTCAGATGCTTCAATCTGACGGTTGAGGCCAGCAAGTTCCCTAAATATACCAGTACTGTTGCATTGCTAGTGCTTGGCCAATCACGACGCAAAAGAGAGACGAATATTTCCATGTCAATCTCTATCGCTCGCTACCATAGATAGCCACAGCAAAGTTGTTACTTGAATGCCCGTTAAGCATTGAAGAACGGTCAGTCGCAAACAATGTCACTTACGTGAAGTTTTCTGATAATACGATTCCATCATCGCTTCTCTGCTTCCGTCAACACTCACTCCCCTTTGAATTAGGGAAATTCGAAGCTCTTCATCTGTCATTTGTTCAGGACGAATACATTTCCCGGATTTCGTCAACTCCTGCAAGTGAAGAGAATGAATTATTCAATGAATCTTCTGCTTCTCGCAAAGTTCAGTCTATAAGGTTATCCCGTTTGATTATGGGGATTTATTGTCATATGATACAACTTTCTGAATCACACAAAATCATCCAGGGAGAGCTTTCCACAGAATACGATTGTTGAAACGCTTCATTTTATGAGAGGTGCAATCTAATAGAAAACGATAGCACAGTCAGGAACTTCCTATGAAAGTAGAAAGAAAATTTCAATGCATTGTTTGAATAGTGAAAAGTCTATTCCCGCTTGCCGATTGCTTTGAGTTCACTCAGAATGCTCCTTTGGTCACATTTCCTTCAGATTCGAAGACTTAAACTCATCATGCAGAAGTCTTGTCGGTGATATTAGACCGTCAGGTGGCTATTTCAAAACTCAGACGGCGAAAGAGTTCGCAAACTTCTCCGTAGAATTCAGAGATGCTTGTGAACTTCGATGTGCGTCTGAAATGATGGAAGGTTTTCAGCCATCGTTACTGGCTTAGCTATGTTTTTGCACCCATTTTATTTCTATAAAATAACCATAGAAATAGCGCACAAACAAAAGGTGTGCATTGCAATGTCAAACTATGCAACAATACCATTGCAAAGCACACTTTTAACATTTGGAAATCCATGGTCTATCGTGTATGGAAATATTCTGTGATGTAATAGAGATCAGAATTAGGCAAGTGCTGCTCGTGAAAGTAGAATATAGCTAAAGTAACAACAATAGATTGTTGAAATCAAAATCTATGTATCAATATCTTTGTTCAGTATCCAAAAAACATGCAAGACACAGAATTAAAAGTCAGTGGTGAAGACATAACAATAGCAATAATTTTGTACGCAAGGCCTCCTGGTAAGATATGGAAGTCCATTTGTTGTTCCGGATTGCATCAGGTTCATGTCCTGGAGTTAACAGAAACTCCACTTTTCGTTCAACATCTCTGCACTGTTAAGACAATAGAGGTCGGATTGTCAGCTATCTCTGCTATCCAATATAGCTTTGATATCCGAATTCTATGTTTAAGGTCAAAGACAGAATGTGACACAGTTTTTGTCGAGATGACTGCTAATTCTTCAGTAGAGCGTACCAATTCATCAGCCTTGTAAAACACTAAATTCCCTTCTCGGAAGCGAAGATGAATGAGTTACGAGCATGTGAGTATATAATTGTGCTGACAATGTGAAGTGTAATACCCACGACATTCTCAACGTGTTGTTAAACAGGTCTCCTCTCCCATCAGGAGTATATCTCTTAATAGCACGGCTGCTATCCCCTGCTCCTATCCCAACACCCTTCTTCTGTCACTACTGTTGGAGAGGTCTCATCAACCTGATGGTAGACGTGACCTAAGCTGTCCCTCCAACAGGAAAATTCATCTTCTCATCTTTCAAAATTGCTGAAACTCCAAGGAAAGGGAAATGGCCCGGCAGAAGGTGAACAAAAATCCTTTCTTCTGTCAAATATGATGACTGTTTGACGTCACTACTCCCCCGCACTGGGGGCTTAGACGGTGCTGACATAGGCAGACTTCAATCTGGAGCGTTGTGATCTTTTAGTCAGGATGCCCTTCCTGACGACTTACAATGACACTTTCGGGGTTCGACCTCTGGACCGAGTGATCGTTAGGCCAAGCACTTAACCACTGTGCCACGGAGACCTCCTCTGTCACTTGGGTTCTATTAACCTTTGCATAATGGTAGGAAACTGCCTCATCAGCCACATCTTTGAGATATGACCCGGTTATTTCACTCAAAAGGTCTCAGTCACATTGGAATCACGGGAGAGATCAGTTATCAGCACCAAAATAGGCAAACAAAATAGCCTACATGAACCAAAGAAAAGCATCTAAGTCTCCCCACCAGAACCTATTCGAAGATTGTATTGGTCATGAAATATTGACTGTGGAAGTTGAAAGGTAGCATCAAAAAAAATTCAGCACAGTAAGCTTGTAGATTGCATATTCCAGATATAATTAGCATATACCATATTATATGCTATATTATATAACATTAACAACAATGAATTAAATAGACGATTGATCAAAGCGCCATGCAAAGATGTGCGAATGGTATGATTCGAACCTACGACCAAGGTTAACTAGACCTGTGCTCTAACCAACTGAGCTACGAGCCACTGACGCGACTGTGTCAATTGGCAGGATCAAACCCTCACCACCACACATCAGTTGTCAAGGCAATAATAATCAATGAATAAATAACACGTCACAATTGTGACCGCCGACATTCAGGCAAGTAGCGGGGATCGATTGTCCACCACAGCATCTTAAACCATGTCGTGAATGCAATTAACAACAATTAATATAGCATATTCCAGATAAATGCTCGTCAAGTGAATAAATTATCAGATTTCAGTATCAACAGTCTCCAATTACTCTCTGAGATATGATACTGAAGTACTTATCCAAGCACGTACCAGATTTCATCAAGATAGAAGTTATCTGCGGACTGCACTTCCTACATGTCCTCACAATCTCAAGTTATCGAAATAATTCCTTTGAAGTTATTACCATCGGCCACAATATTCACAACTCATTGATAACACGACGAATAGCCGATGGCATTTGCATTACAATGGAATGACCTTTGATACTTCATATTTACACCTGTTTGCGACACTCGGAAACGATATGACATACTTTGCATCATTTATAGTCTTTGAAATATGTAAAACTATTCAATCTTTGCAACGATTTCCGAAATTCGATGAAAGTATTTCTATTTTTGTCATAGACTCAGAATACATCCGCACGGTTATGATGTCAGTTCAGTTCATTACAAGTTTTATGATGAAGACTTTGAAACTTCTCCTTATATTTCACAATGCAATAATCTGTGTGATTATTGCTTCCACAATGCAGCATCATATCATGGGGCAGAAATATCAGACATAGACGTGGCTGTGTTAGTTGCCGAGACTGTCTGATATTTCTGTCCGCAAAATCAATGATGTAATGATAGTGTGTTGCTCTTAAGAAGTCTATGAATATTGCTATTCTTGACGACTGCTAGTAATGAAGAGATGTAGAAATCTTTGATGGAATTGAATTTCGGATTTCTATCTAAAAACGATTTGAATTCCTTTTTACCAATTCATTTATTTGGATTCTCAAGTTGGAATGACGGACGACGGTTCATGGCTATCTGGCACGGTGAGAATGCTATGGGAATTTGGCGGGCATGAAATGGTGCATTATTACCCTTCAATGCCGGGCAGGAATGCATTTCAAACTCATTTCAATCATTCAATTGTCTTCCATAGCCATCGAGAGTGACATACAATACAGTTTATGCTTTCCAAAGAGTGCAATAAACAGTCTTTATTGCATTCCTGCATTGAAATACATTAGCACATAGAAAGTTTTTTCATTATCTAAAACAGTAACTTCTGCATGGAAATCTGCAATTCCATAACAAATAGAGGTGGATTTTTGACAGCTATAAAACTCTGATGGTCATAGATTCTGACGATCGTCTGAAATATAAAGTTACTTCCGCAACTCCTGCAAAGATCTACTGAACTCGAAAAATGCAATAAAGATGGATACTTTGCACCAATTACGTGAGTGACTATTCTTGTCTATTGAACTGCTTTTCATTGCCAGGGAATTTGTAGTTTTTTTTGATAAAATGAAATTAATTTATCTTTCGACGCACAAACGTCTATAAAAATGTCATAGGAGAATGGGGGAAGATAATGAAGTCAACATAGCACATTACTGTGCAAACCATCATCCACAATACACTTTCATGCACATCCACCTAATATTGTAGAGTTAATTCTGGCAAATTTGAGTGGTTTCATTCTGTTTTGTTATTGATCAGTTTTATACTTTGTTCATTTTTATTTCTAATAATTACGGCCTCAGCTATTTGCCTTTCCACTGCGTTATTGTGATGCATTCCTGTAACGTTCATGTTGAAGTTTTCCTCAATTCCTTCATGCTGGTTCTCACCGTCTCCACAATACAGATGATTCTTGTTTTTCCTTTCATTGTTTGATGTGTTCATTCCTCTTATTCTTGCATTTCTCGACGTTTCAATAGGGGAAGTCGGGGAATGATGAGACATTTTTCTTTTTTGCCGTCTAACTCGTGAAAAAATGAAGTTAGGCAATCGGTCTTTTATACTTTGTAGCCCCTTTTGATCAAGATCAATATACAACAAATGAATTTTCTTGAAAATACATCACTCGTTCAAAATTTTGAAAATTTGAAATTATTGAACCAAGTGAATTGTTTCATCATGCCCTTATAGTCGGGCAAGATGAAACAGGCTTGGGGCACTAATCGTTAAAAACGATGCTGTAAATAAATGATGGAATACGACTGTAGTACAGGTGCAGTGTTAGCTAATAGAGCATATGAAGAGGTGAAAGAAATCACAGGAGTCATAATCTTTTCATCAACTTTAAGTTAGCCAGCACAGTTCGTCACTCACCTCATTTCTGGCAGAATTCAGATCAAAATGAAGTTTCCCTTATCTGCGTCGAGTATATTCACGCACCGATGATGAGAAATAGCGAGGTTTCCCCTTACAGTGATACGATTGGCCAGACAAACGATTGGTCAAAACGTCAGTGTATCCGATCACAGAGAACTGCACCTGTTTCATCTTATACAATCTTTCATCTTACCCCCGGCTTCCCCTATATTACGAAATAAAAACAAATTGTCTGTACATCGAAAGATAAATTCATTTCATTTCATTTGATCAAAATGTTATCTAGATCTTTCATTATAAGCTCGGTTAATATTGCTAGAAATTGTAGTTTTTTAAAATTGAAAAAAGTCAAAATCGCCGAAATGAAGCATGAATGAAAGTCAGAGCATCAGATGGATGTACTCACGATGAAATTGTGAATCAGTTTGATCAGACTCGTCTTGCTGTCATTCATTTCAAGTCTGTTGAGAAGTCCAACCATCGTCCCCAGACGTATCTTGCGAATACTGAACTCTCGGAAGAACTTGGAGAAGCCAAGATCGGAGGGTATATCGAAGAATTTCAGCATTGTATTCTTAACTGAAAATAGAAAGCAGTCACAGATTACGACACATGTGCGGTAAGCAAGATCAACAAGGCATTAAAATTGGCGGACATACAATCGTGATAGAATATGGTAGGTGGTAGGATAGCTCGGTTGGCAAAGTTCCGAGCTTCGGAACGGAAGTGTAGAGAGTCCAGGGTTCGAGTCTGCCTGCCTACTGGGGAGGCATCACCGCTCTCACTGTCGGTGACAGGATAGCTCAGTTAGTTAACGGCTGCGCTTTGGTAGGAAGTGTAGAGGGTCCAGGGTTCGAGTCTGCCTGCCTACTGGGGAGGCATCACCGCTCTCACTGTCGGTGCCAGGATAGCTCAGCTGGTTAACGGCTGCGCTTTGGTAGGAAGTGTAGAGGTTCCAAGGTTCGAGTCTGCCTGCCTACTGGGGAGGCATCACCGCTCTCACTGTCGGTGCCAGGATAGCTCAGCTGGTTAACGGCTGCGCTTCGGCACAGAGGTACAGAAGATGCAGGGTTCGAGTCTGTCTACCTGCTGGGGAGGCATCACCGCTCTCACTGTCGGTGGTAGGATAGCTCAGCTGGTTAACGGCTGCGCTTCGCCACAGAGGTAGAGAAAATGCAGGGTTCGAGTCTGTCTGCCGTGGGAGGTACCAGCGCTCTCAGTCGAGATTACTATCACTAACCTGGTGAGAGCAATCAGCGCATGACAGCTGCCCTTTCACTAAGTTACTTGCATTGCTTCGTGCCTTGACTATGAAAGAAAAAATGTTGCATGTAATACAATTTCTTCATCATAGAAAGATAAGCGACTCTAGTGGAAAATTGATAACATCCCGCTATTGTATGATGTGCTTACATTTATTGAAATTGGAGGTGACAGTGTTGACCACATCCTTGACATCTCTCTTTCTTCGACGTCTTCTGCGGGCAGCATCGACAGCTTTAGGATCCGGCAAATCAACGTTGGTTGGTTCAGATGTTGATCGTGAAGGACTGGTGTCCACTTCCCTTTTATCCTTCAGGATATTCCCAATTCCACGAGTCCTTCCCTGACAATGAGAAATCACCAAATTAATCGTCTCTTGACAAGGAATTTCAAAAAGCAATTACGTAAATATCAACAAACTTTGTACAGGAGAAAAACTGAAAAATGATGCAAAGATTAGCCCGACCTTTACATTCGGGCTCGGACTGTTAGAAATAATGGCTTTGTCTAAAATACGCAGTGGGAATGTTAGATTGGTTGTCCAGAATGCATTCATCTACATGCGAATATATGTATGTTAGTTTTGCTACCATATGCAGCGTAGACAGTTCACAACAACTTCAGCCTCCTTTACTGAGCTGATCATAAAACAGACATATCTGAATTAAATTAAAATTCAATCGATTAGTGTTTGATGGCGGTTGGCGGGAGGATTTTCATAATCAAACCGATTTTTTAGAATCAAAAATTCACCAAGTCTCTCCCGATGTTTATTAGCCAAAATGAATAAATGAAGTAAAATAAGGAGCCAGACGTTTCGCGCCCGGGCGCTTGTTCACTGTTCACAGAAGAGCAATCGATTAGTGAAGGCGCTTCTTTGTTAATTGACGCCTCATCCACTGCAGATGCTCACTAATAATGTTCGTCCATACATTGAATGGTATCGTGAAGGCGCTTCCTTGTATTTTCTCGCCACATTCGCTACAGATGTTCACTGACTGCAGGTAGCAGCAATTGAATTACGTAAATACCCTAACAGAGCGAGCAGTCTACATACCACAAAGACTTTCATTATAATACGGAGCAAGAATTCCCCCTTTGATAATCTTGATGATTCCTTATATATTTCATGTTTAATAGCAAATATAAATTCTTTTTTTATCCCCACTGTTTTCATACAAACTTATTTAGGAGTCAGTCATCGTAGTAATATATAAATTAAAAAAATTTTTTTTTTTTTTTAAAACCTGCCAAGGAACGATATCACCGCAAAAAGCTGTGATTTCCGATGATACTGTTATTTTGCTGACTTGACTGTACCCTAAATGCATGCGCTTGATATCAACTTCACTTAGGTGTTGTCGAAAATTCAATTCACTTACCAACCAGACGAGTTTGTATTCGGAGCACACTTGCGTCCATTTTGGCATTTTCATCTTCCGTTGACCTAGATATCTTGTCGGGTCGATAGTTTGACCGGATTGCTTCATGGAGACGTGAAGATGGTTCACGCAGTCAGTATTTTTGACGGTCCCCAGGATGTCACCGCTGTAGATCTGCATCTTTCGAGGCGCTCTCGGTATCTTAGAATCCGGTTGAATGTTCGTCACGTAGACTGTGATATCTTCGAATGTATTGCCATCTGGTTCGATCACCAATCTTCCGTCAGAATGAACACTTAGAAATCCAGAATAAGGCGATTTCACTTTTGCACCCGCTGGAGCCTCTAAATCAACCCCAGAGTCGTGATATCGGCCACCGTTCGTAGTTGGATAAGCTCCCTCACCGCACCCTGCACCGCTGCTTCGGAGTTTCTTCGGAAAATTGATGTAAGCTTTAGGACCAAAGAGCCGATCGATTATTGAGCGACCTTCACGGTATCTGTAGATGAGCAAAACATGCATTTGGGGAACGGGATTAAAGTAAAATGAATATGTAAGTGTGGAAACCGATTTGTACCGCAATTCTGAACAGTTCAATAGAATACTGATTAAATTCAACTAAACAGGCGACTGACATGCGCAAGAATTGTTGCATTGAAACAAGACTCAAAATTCCTATGAATTCTCTAAGACATAGTGTAAATGTGTAAGCCCAACCCGTCACCCATCCGAATTTTGAATGAAATCTACTAGTTATCGAATTAGAAAATTTAAGTCACACTTTACCATGCGATAACGAATGAAAGTTTAATGTTACTACTCTCCATGCTGACCGTTCGGACGGTGCAGACACAGTCAGACTTTCATCTGGGGAGTTGCAACCACAGAATTAGATTGTTTAATCGTATCACTTTGCTAGAAGTGCAAACTGATTCAAAACGATGGCACATGCAGGAACTTAATAACTGGGCAAAAAGAAATTTTTAATGCCTTGCAGAGATAGGAAAAATAGTCGTGCGTCGCTTGCCGATTGCTGCGAATTCCTTCAAAATGCTCCGATCGCCACGATTCCTTCAGATTCGAGGAATTCAAATCATTGCGCGAAAGTTTTCTCGATCATGTTGGGCCCTCCGATCATTTTTAAAAAAGTTAGCAGGCGCACGAAAAAATGTTCACAAACTTCTCTGTAGAACTTGACATCGTCTGTGTCTCTTTACTGTGTGATCCGGTTGACAACAGTCACTGAAACTTCGCACAATTTGGCGTGTTTAATGTTGAACTGGCTGCTGATTGTTCGATTGCTATGGTATAATGTCAGCAGATTGAGCCATTTCATTTACGTAACATGTTCCAATGCTTCCATTCTAGTCAAACGGAAGAAGAGACGACCTGTCTAATTCTGTGGTTGCAGTACTTTTAGTCCGGATACCCTTCCTTCCGGCTTCCAATGACTCGGGGCTCGACCTCTTGACCAAAAGATCGCTAGGCCAAGCACGTAGCCACTGTGCCACAGAGACCTTGGTGGTCAATCTACAAGAAGTGGCATACGTAGCGACGATCAGGTTTCTTTAGTCAATAGCTATTTGGTCTGACACACATACTGGCAAAAGTGTCTCAAATGATTAAGTAGTGGAAATGTAGCACCTGTTGCTGCTATTTAAAAGTTAATTGATGAGAAAATAAGTAAACAAATCTTACATAAAATCCAAATGCAAAATGATTACTGGAGAAAAGATAATAGAAAACATTGCTTCAGGCAATCCATTTCATACTAGGAGTTGACATGCTTTCCATTCAAAAATCTTCTTTCTTATTTCATCTATCCTTTTACACATGTACTGTTTATTGCAGATTCACAATGGGATGAAAGATCGAAATACATAGCCTTGAAAACAGACAAGTTTCATTTGATTACATTTCTCCTGAACATTTTCGAAGAATCACAGATTTGGGTGATTCACAGTGCCTGATATCGAGTTTTTGATTCAGGAGCGGAACATAGCCTCCGAGCATTTCCAATAAGCCTATTCTTTTACACTCATCATAGCTATCTTGGCAGCCGACTGTCGTACAACACTGGCATCTTCCCGCTATTGTTCCTGTCTACATAAATTCGTCTTGGGATAACCTGTTTCATGACCAGGCCGTTGATCACACAGGTTTTATTCATCAACTCAACTTCAGCGCAATGATCTGAGTTCTTCGAATCTGAAGGAATCGAAACTCTTGTGTTATGCGGAACACTCTTCGTGCCTCATTAAATAGCTGAATATGAACACAGTCAGTGCAGTTGATGGACACTTACGCGGTTTTCAGCTGCTCCCATGCCTGTTTGACTTCTTCCAAATCGTGTGCGAAAAACAGCAAGCCACTGTGGAACGGGGCCGCTAATCTCTCAAGATCTCGGAATGGAGCGATGAGTTCATCGTGAACCTCTAAAATCAAGCGCTTCGCTTCTTCACGCATCTCATTCTGCAAATTATGAAGACGTTGAGTCAGTACAAACAAAGAGGGTTGAATTGTCAGGTGAGCAACAGACTCATTCAATAAGACAATACAAAACGAGTAAAACTGGGATTGAGAAGTGAGCATCGATGAAGTCTTACTTCAAAATTGTCGACACCTTGCTTCACCCAGCTTGTGTATCCACGCTGAAACGTCTGAAGTGCTACACGAAGTTCTTCGCGAATTTCTGACAGCTGCTTCGAAAGATCCCACCAATATGGTTTGTCCTCTGAAATCAACGTAATGGTCATGATTCGTTGTGAACTTTCCTTGTACCTATTGTATTTAGATCTATAGACAGTACGACTGATATGTGTATGCTTTACCATCATGAACCCAGAAATAACTAACAAACATGCTGGTTTATACTCGTGAAATCTCTAACTACAATTCATATCATACAATGATATGTTGATTTAACCATCAGTCATTCAGCTTTTTCACCATCATATTTTGTTCACCTGTCAGCCCGTGATATGAACTAGATAGCCAATATTCATCATATCCCTGTACATTTAATCATCATGAGACATGCTTCCTCCTGTTAGGTCTCAGACGTGGGTAGGCTCGAACCAGTGACGTTGGAGCTAGAGGACGTGCAAGCACATTCTCCAACCACAAGGCCACCGGACCATCTGTTGCGAGCGTCAATTTGCCAGGAAGTCAATGCTTTAAAGGCGGATTGCAATCAGCAATTACCAAACACAGCACCCGAAACTGATGCGTCGCACGAAGATTCGCAAGTAACCTTGATATCGATAAGTCCACAGAAATCTGACTTTTCACTTTGTTATGGTGATACTAGAATGGACTGCAGCGGGCTGTTGATGGCAATTTCGCCTGCTCAATGAGGCACCGATCTAAGTCAATGTTTCTATATCTTAAGAGGAATCAAATTACTGCAACATACCATAGTTGTAGATTCCTTACGTAAAGCAGCGTATTATAGGCTATTTTATCAAAATGATTTTAAACTTAACCGCCTTTTCTTGTCAGTGAAATATTAGGGGGGAGAGGTTATGCCCCCACACTAAAATCTTCTAAGTCTATTCGATGGTGGTATCAGTTTTTCATTCCAAGTTGATCTTGTCACTATAAATATCATTTTAAAATTCAAACAATCATTTTTTCAAAATTTCGCGATTGCATATAAAATAGTAGACAGAATTTCATGAAAATTAAAGTAAAACCTTTTTAAAAACATTTTCTGTCTGGTGATGCTTTCGATTTTGCATTTTAAGCGGTTATTCTCACTACAAATAGCATTTTAAAATTCAAGCAATCATTATTTTAAAAATTTCGTATTTACAAGAATTATGTATAGAACATACGCAATATATTATTCATCATAAAGAGGTAAAAAGTATCTGAGTATCAATTAACATAATTACGCGACCATATTTCCTGAACGGGCAGTTGCAATTCAACTTAAAATCTTAAATTCTTATCAATAGAGGTGAAAATCCAATGTGGATTCACGTTGTATTGTGACATCAGCTGCTGATAAGGTTCTAATTATTATTACAGAAAATCACATTAATTATCTAACTTTATAGCACTATCAATGGAAGAGCACAGTAAATGTAGTTGAAAAAATGTTACATAGGCCTTGTATTGTAAATTATTGTCCGTCGATCAATGGGGACATTTGCAACGCCAACTACAAGCTCTGCATGAATGGTATCTCGACATCTAGTCGAAAACAACAACTCCACATTTTGCAGTGTTGTAACATGTAATTGTTTCAGGAATCCTTTTTGGATGCTCGTTCGAATTCTTGATAAACGAACAACGCTGGATCCGATCATTGCCGAAAGCCTTTCCCTGCAGGCACTTGTTCATGTTCCAAATCACAAGAACAAATATCCATTCAGGCCTTGAACATAATGCTACAGAAATTCAGTTGTTTCGTGATCACTTTTATTGTCACTGTCAGAGTAGTCCTCATGCTAGTCACTATTTGTATGTCTTCGTCGTCGTTCGAATCATTCCAATCGATTCTTTGCAACTCAGTCAGTATCTGATTAGCAATGATCCTTCTTGGCCACTTATTGCTTCGATCATAGAAATAAACTGTTTATCTGAAGTTCGCTAGAATGGAAATTGACTCAAGGTCGCGGCACATCCGGGGGAACTAAGTTGGGGCATGAAGAACCAATTAAAAGCTTCAATTCACTCATGTGACTGATTCTAACCCAATGATACAGACGTTGGCAGGTGCATCTAAGTGAAAATGCGTGCGATTTATGTGCCGTTATTGTGCATTGCATGAAGCTTAATTTCCATTCTAGAGGTTTTATTGTTGTCAATTTCTGTGGCTTCGACCACCTTCAGCCATGCGGTTGCTAATGAAACAGTCATGATCAAAGTAGGTCATGATATCTACACAGTCACTGACTGATGAATTCCATGACCTTATTCATCATCTCCTCTCCACGGTTCTTGGTTGCTTGTTTGAAGACATCAATGAATGTTGATTGTTGGTATACCAAAGGATTTTGTGCAAAATTGAAGCAAGAAATGATGATATTCAGTACGTGTTTCTGCATATCGAATTTTCATGAAATTGTGAATATGCGGGATTTTTGGAAATGAATCGCCATGGTTCAGCAGTAAGAAAATAGAAGTCAAAGGCATAATATATTATGCGTAGCCCATGTGAAAATCATTACTCATGCGATACAGTTCACTCGCCTTTGAGCAATTTCTCACAATGTAGCAATCTGGTCTGAGACTACACGCTTATTCCAATGTCTATTCGAAAATTGAATTCAAAGTACAAAGATTCTAAGCGATATTAATAAGCGGTCATTTTTGACCGGTCCGGCCCTTGTAGGTAGATACACATAAAACAAAGAAAGTAGTAGGTCCAATCAAATTTTGATGCGACTAAGATGAAGCCACTACATATTCAAGAAAAGTCAAGACAAACTAAGTCGGAATATCGAATTTCGAATTTCATAGAAGCTATAACACTTCATAGTTTAGCAGCGGTCAAAAATGACGGGTCCGTCCTTCTAGTGTTAATCCAATTGATCGTAATTAACAATAAATCGTATAAATGAGCATATCATTTGAATGTTTACCTTTCAAGCTGTCAAAATGCTTCTGAATGTTCTTCTTCGCATCACTCAGACCTTCAACTCCAATCTTGATTTTGAAAATGGCTTTGAACATTCCAGAAATGGCCTCTTTGGGGGATTTGAATAACTTGGAGAGGGATTTCCCGATCGTGTAGACTCCTTGTCTGATCTGTCGCCAACTTGTTGGAATTTCAATGCGAATTATGTCAGCCAAAGTCTGAAATACAAGATGAAAATGAAATCAGTGATGAGTTTGATAGAATTTGAGACGTGATCAATTATTCAAACCAATTCAAGCATTCACTTGTCATCTGCAATATTCGACCTTTTCAGATAAACGACTTTTTAAATATTCATCACCGCCCAAAGAATGATGAACTTGGAATGATCTCGGAGTCTATGATACAACCACCTTCGGACAACCGAAAGCTTTATTGTTCATGCATGAATAGCGGATGAACTTATATCGAACGCTCGTCCATGCTTCAAATGGAAGTGATGGTTTAATATTCTACAAGACATTAGTTGAAGCAACCTGGAATGACAACATAGATCAAAACAATAGCGACAACGTAGAACGTATATGCGAGTCGAACGATGACAAAGACCGGTTATATAGAATGATAATATTGAGCGACAATATCGCACGGTTATATAGGGGCAATACATAACGGTGATACGTAGCGGTAATATAGAACGGTAATACGGAGCGGTAATATAGAACGGTAATACGTATAAGCGGTAATATAGAACGGTAATATATAACGGTAATACGGAGCGGTAATATATAACGGTAATACGGAGCGGTAATATAGAACGGTGATACGTAGCGGTAATATAGAACGGTAATACGGAGCGGTAATATAGAACGGTAATACGGAGCGGTAATATAGAACGGTAATACGGAGCGGTAATGCAGGACGGTGAAATAGAACGACAATATACATACAACGATAATTTAGAACAGCAATACAGAAAGGTAATATACATGTACGTTAGACGATGATACAGAGCGATAAAACATAAAGGTGATAGAATTATAATTGTTGACATTTAGTGTGCATCCGATTTGATTTTTATTATCGATCACTAAATATGCACGCGCTTATGCTGTGAATGTAGATTCCCGGATATAGATCGCTGATACACCTAAATCTAGCTCATTTACATCGGTGAGAGAGAAACATGCACATCACCACACACTTACATTGTAGAAGTTCATCACATCAGTTTTGATATCATTGTGAAGCTTGATGACTCGCCAGTAGACTTTGATTAGTGGCTGAGCGAATGGAGGAATCGCATTTCTGTCAATTGCACCGATCTTCCTTGCTGATCGTATGGCCACATTTCGAAGATTTTTCACCTGAAAGAAGATGATGAAAAGTTGTTGCATCTGAAACACCTCAGAAACACTTCTTGTTGATTTTACAACTTAAATTCGTCCAAATCACTTCGTACCTAGAATCGTGATATCTTCAGCTGCAATTCACATTAACTTGAACTCTATGCACCTCAACTAAGCCTTCTACTTGACTGAAAGCAGCATTATAATACAAGTGTAGCACTAATGTTGGGATATTAGGAGCGATTTTCAGGACAAATTGGAAGGTCACCGTGGCACAGTGGTTAAGTGCCTGACCTTGCGATCTGTCGGTCCAGAGATCGAGCCCCGACTGTCATTGGAAGTCGGCAGGAAGGGCATCCTGTCTCCGTGGCACAGTGCTTAAGTGTTTCACCTTGCAATCTTTCGGTGCAGAGGTCGATCCCCGAGTGTCATTGGAAGTCGGCAGGAACGGCATATGAGGCTAATAACATCACAACGTCCAGAGAAGTCTGCAGCAAATAAGGTATCCATGAAATCTCAGAACTTTAAAGGTATGATAATTGTCAGCCCACTTGTTCCTTTTTTGGAACATTTTGACTGAAATAAAGATATTCAGAACAAAGAACAAAGTAAAGTGGTCCAACCCAAAATGTCCTCAACGTCGTATCCTTAAGCACATACAATGAGAGGCTTTCTAAGGGCATATTTCATTTCACAACCCCGTGCTACCCTCAGAATGCTGGTGTATTTGAATATCATTTTAAAAATCAATCTGAGAACAAAATGGTCAAGTTTTCAAAGCAGCAGGCTGCAACAGCACTCACTGATGATTATATTGACTTGATTCAAACACACTCAAACGCAAGTCATCAATAAAAGGTTGAAGGTACTCCACGTATCACGTAAATGTTGAAAACAGGTTCCAATAATTTTTCTTCATCGGATGCACTTCGTTACTGCATCACGCAGACGGATAGTGGCAATATAATGCAGCTGTTGATTTAATATTATTGGAACCTTTTCTCTATCAATAAAAGTACAGGGTGTCACAGCTAAACATTCAACTATTTATCTAAGTCTTATCTACATGAAACTATTTGCTTATATTAGCTTATATGTGCCATTTTCTTAAATTTGATCACTAGAACAAATAATTTTGACGACCGTCGTGGTAGAGTCTTGCATCAGTGATCACTTAAAATGATTTCCTTTAAACTACTAGGTCAGGGGTCGGCAAACCCCTGCCAGTGTTCCACTCCGGCCTCACGGCTCCTTGATTTTTTTAACTGCATCCGGCCGAACTGACTTGCAGCAGCTTTTGCAGAAACAATTGCGCTAAAAGCATGTGGTAAAAAAATTGATAATTCTATATGGTCCAGGCGTCCACGCGTCCTTCAAAATGCCCCTCAAAATGGAGTTAGTTGAACTGCAAGTTTCCGACGTTCTTTCGTCTAAGTTTTCTTCATGCACCACTCTCATTGACTTCTACCGCTCTCAGTTTCCATTATTGTTTAGCAGCACCTATTCGTGCGAGCAGCTCTTTTCGAAGATGAAATTTCGTGAGAACAAGTTGCGATCTCAACTCACAGACGAGCACCTGACATTCTGTTGTTGATCCTGATGTTGTTTCCATCTCGAAGTTCCATGTTTCCAATTGATCGTGTCACATATTTCAATAAATTTATCTTTTCTTGGAAACCTTACTTTCTCCGGTCTAGTGCGGCTTCTAGACTCCCCGAAATGGCCTAGTAGTCTAAAACGCTTGCCGACCCCGGTACTAGGCAAACGTTTTAAAGCTCTAAAACTACGAAATAATCTGCTTTAAACGGAAGGATGAATTGCAAAATTTCTAAGAGAACGAATTGTCATCAGACTCACCTTCCTCGGAATCGCTTCAATGATTTCGTCAAGATTCTCAATTGTTTTACTGAAATCCTTCACCCCAGACATGAATATCCTGAACTTCTCCACTGCCTCCTTAATGTTCCTGACAACTCCATTTTGAAATCGATCCCAATACTTGACGAATTCAGCGACATCTTTGAAGCCGAATTCCTGGAATTCAAACAGATGAATACTTCTCGTGCATTACCGCTGAAACACTTGAGAGAATTACCTGTAGAAGATTCAGCTCATAATCAGCGTATCCAATTAGACAAACTCTTGCATTCAGGAATTCGAAGTTCTTCCCCAATAATCCAATATGAGCGATAGCGTAAGCATGATCATCCACGTTGACCCGAACATGGCCACTTGTCAGTTCTGTAAGATGGAATTTCATTTCCGTGAAGCTATTGAATTATAGTTTTCATCGACTTGAAGTCAAGATACTTTATTGTCGGCTTGCGGCCAACATAAATAGTGATTCATTTAAAAATGAAACAAAATGCCAGTCTGATAAACATGTAATGAGTAGCGCCTGCGTGAAGAGCCTCAATCTCGGATGCGGCATTAAATGACTTTTCCACGTACGTGCCTGCGCTAAAGCAGTGCCTTCCTGGCTAATTGACGCTCTCAACAGATGCTGCAGTGGCCTTGTGGTTAGAGGGCATGCTTGTACGCTCTCTAGCTCCAACATCGCCGGTTCGAACCTACCCACGACTGATGAGGTCCACCTGCTGTGATTGATTAATGGATGAGATGAAGTAAACTGTTGACGTATGGGATTGATCCCTGCTGATACATGGAAGGAGAGATGTGCATTTCTGAAATCATTCGTTTATCACAAAGCAAAATCAACGAATTTCATAATCAGTGGCTAACTAATTTAGGTATGCCTACTATCCGAGTGGTGATTTATCTATTATTTGGTGAGAGGGTTGACAAAGACATGCAAATAAATTGTCTTTGCATTGAAATACATCTTTCACTTACTGATATCAATATCCAATTCATTTTGAATTTTCAGCCCCATCGACGCTCCAATTCTGTGATCTCCATATCGCTTGGCCCATTCTGCTGATGGTGTCTTCAAACGAAATCGAAAGCCCTTCCAAACTGATCTCCTCAAAATTCGATGATGATGCGGCATCAAAGAGTATTCTTCCTCGTCAATAGGCTTTGGACATCGAGGAAAACTTCCATTCTGATACCTGCACAATGAGAATTGTGGTCTTTAAAGCAACGATGCCAATAGCAATGATCCATTGTCAAAAGTTCAGGTCGTACTGATATTGCGAGGTTACATATCGTACATGTGGCTGCATTGAAATCCAATCATTCATAGCATCTGCTATGTTCCAAGCATGGAGTAAGCAAATTAGGTGGAGTAGCAACTCAGCATTAATCAAATCCCCAATGTGTGTACAGGTTCGGGTTTATTATATGAACTCGAGTTGAGACCCAGCATCACATGAATGATATGTAAATTTTTGCACTTTTGTAGAAATATACAAGAATATGACTGATCATTATAACAATACAGAAGAAAGAATGGCATTTTGCAAATCCACCGTGTCATGACAGCCTTGGAGAGGCAATAGTTTGTTAAATCAGCAATTCGATGGGTTACTATTTCTTCAATAACAGCCTTATTGATAAGAGTGCTTCCCTAATAAGAGCGCAACAGCAAAATTTCGCAATCAAAAACAAAGATCATAATTAAATTTAAAAGATGTAAATGGGTCTACATCACTATTTGGATTCAAGGTATGAGACATAAATTTACTGAATCATAAAATTCTGCCGATGAATATTGAATTAAATACTTGAAATCTCACCAAAGAAGAACAATAGGTTCTCAACATTTCCATGGAGATTTGCATGGATATTTCCCTGAAATCAGCTCAATTTCCGATTGATTAAGATATATTATTAAATATTCATTCCTTTTGATATCTAATAAGTTTCATACTACTTATAAATTGTGTTCATGTCAATAGTATATAAACACAGGAATCTTTAAAAGCAATCAAATAATTTTTTGGACCACAGGAACGTTATCTCCGCAAAAATGAATCTTTTGAGATAATAATTTTCACTATATACTGACATTTATTTTGAGTCGACACTCTGCCTACTAAAAACTTACTCCAAGTGTATAAACAACTACGCCAAACAATGCAATTATTCAATAGGCTATAACACACAAAACAAGAATAAACATGAAGGTTCAACTAGGCTTCAAAAAGAGACGTGCAAGTGTCGATTTTAAAGGTCGTTTTCGTAATCGAGATGATATCAGAGCTTCATGCTTCTCAATAAATTAAAAGGAAATCATCCCATGTAGGAGAGTAATTCAGATGCTACATTGAAATAACTCACCCTTGAATTAGCTGACGATGAACATCATAGAAATTCGCTGACAAGGGATGTCTCTGATAAACATTTAAAGCATCTGAGCGAATGTGCGCCTCCTCATCAAAGAGGGCGGCGTCCAGAAGAATTTCAGCAGCCTGAAAGTATGGAAATCATTATCAACAGAGAAAAACACATGAAATTGACGATATACGACGTCCCAAAGTGGACATTCTACCATGCCGTCACGCGACGTACATCGACTAATAAATCAATTAATATCCGACTAAGATTATTGAGATGACTCACCGCTTGTGTATGATAGTTCCTCAGAGCGTGCAGACCAGCACGCTTCAAGGAGTACGGTGTCTCAGAACTGTTGACATGAGACAGAATGTGCTCGTACGATCGATGAAGTCCTGCGTTACCTAACGACTCCACCAGACTGACTTGATCCATCTCGCCGTGATATACTCCAGGCTCAGTTGCCGATCGTTTGGTTCTCCAGTGATAGGGATCTGCAGACATGTCAAATCAGATATAACGTGATGATTTTAGTGACAACAAGTCACTCATTCAACAACTGTCTTATGAAAATGCATGTAAAAAGCGCAACTCTTTTAGAGCTTCGTTTCATGAAAAACTCATTATCTAAAAGCAGAAAAACAATTCGAGGACATGGAAAAGGACTTCTGACTGATGCTCATCATTATAGAATAGGAAGATGGTTAAATCCAATTTAATCCACAACATTTGACGAAAATGTGTCTTTGATTTGCAAAATCCATATTTCTGAACCGATTTCAACAGTTTTTTTTAATCCAACCGTCAGGATCTCATCTATTATGGCATGGTTTTTAAAAAGTCACAAAGCCAAGACCTTCTTCACAAGTTGCCGTTTTTTGCTGAAAAGAGACCAAAAAAGCATGTCCAAAGTTACAGCATTCTCACTTCAACACAGATTTTCGATCACCTGCATTCAAATACACCCACTAATATTTATATCATCTGAAAGTAGAAGATCAGTTCTGTAAGACAGTCTCGTTTTAAATATTATAATCAATATTAATCATGGAACTTTCACTGGGTTTCCATTGTCCAATGAAAATAATGTCCTCTGACCGAGACGTTTTCTGTCCTCTGACCGAGGTACCTTTTCTCGAAGAATATTGATTTTTCCATCAAACGTTTTGCACCAATTGAATCCTCTAGTGTGCTAGTTTATAAATCCGTAAAGAAAATTCAGTTTGGTGACGTTACAAGGGAGCAATATTGATTTAAAATTATTTTTATCAGTTTTTTCGACCAGAGTATTTGAATATTCACAAAAAATTTCATTTGGATGCTGAAACCAGAAATTTTGTCAGGAATCGATGAAATTTCGCGGCATAGGAGGGATCCATGCTCTTAACGTCTACACTCTAAGCTAGCACCTCCTAAATCACACACTAAAGCAAGACACTATTCGTAACTAATAAAAAAATCCTAAAGCAAAGCAAAGCGTTTTAGGAGGCTAGCGCACTAAGGTTATTGTTCTCTTTAGTAAGTCAACATTCTATTTCACGCAACCTCCTAAAATTCTAGTGTGTGGCGCTTTAGGATGCAGCTTTCTTCGATTTTAGGAGGTGCTAGTTTACAGTGTATGCAAAAGAAATTTTTCATTTATATTAATTAACCCTCTCAAAATCTCCAAAAGCTACAAGAATGTCCTCTGACCGAGACCCTAAAAAATCTCGGTCGGAGGACAACGTTAAAATTGAAGATCTCGGTCAGAATACAAGGGTCTCGGTCAAAGGACATTATTATGTATGCAATTAAATTTAGATCACTTCGTCTTACGCATTCAAGTATTCGCCTTAAGTTCCCAGTCTCATGAACCCAAATGCTGAAGTTCACGTCTGAGAACATTTCCTACTCTATAGCCACGCGAACTGTCACTGCAATCTTTATGATAATCAGCCGTACGGTAAAGCCAGGATAAATACACGCAGAGCAGCTTGTTGTGCAGTCCTTCATTTTGTTCAGTCCTTCTAGATATTTTAAGCTATCTTGGGCCATTCCCAGCCGTATTGACGAGCCCTTGTAGGGCGAAACGCAGCGTCTACAGCTGTCAATGAATTTTCGTGCTTAATTTGCTAAAGTCTGAGAACATTTCCTATTCTATGTCCAGGAGAACTGGGACTCTGCAGTCTGTACGATGCTCGTTGTTGTTGTTTTATTGAATGAGAATTTGAAAATGGGTGAACATGAACAACACCCTACTTACCATGAATACCAACTTTTTGCTCCAGCTTTGTCGCCATGGCATGAACTTTCTCCTTTTGATCCTTGGTTCCGGTATGATGATAAAGATTGATCATGATACCATACGTTAAGACTGCTATTCGTTGGATATCCTTCTCTCCGGGTGTTTCAACTTTCGTAAAGAATGCCATGTCTTCAATGTAATCCACTACATTCTGTTGAGAATAAAAGATGAATGACTACCTGATTCAGCGTGTTTGTTTAAAACATCGGTAATATTTCATTCGTTTTTCAAAAGTCGTTACATTTTATGCTACAGATGTTTAATGAGCATATGCATGCAATTATCAGCGTTTCAAGGATGAGTCATCACCGCCAAGAGAAAATTCACACAATCAATTTTTTGAACCCTAAACGCGGAAAAATCAGCAATTATTCTTCACAAAATTATTTGATGTTATTATAATTAAGTATTTATTATAATTTTGAAGATATCATAACATCATACTACTATCTCATTAGTTGGAAATCAAGAACAAATTTCTCTGCTTTTCCTTATTCTATCCATCAATTTGGCCCAGTCAGACTAGCTGTGTTAGTTAGATCATGTTGATACATGCCATCACACATTGTTCAGATCTGTCACTGTCAACTGAATACTACCCACAGCTTATGCGGATTCTTTGGCATGAAACGACATTTTCAAAAGGATGTTACAGGCAATATTTTCACACGGACAACATCGTCTTCTCATGCGGAATTTTTGAATGCGTGAAAAGTCTCAAAATAGCGCTGCATGTAACGCAGATATAAATATTCATGTACTTGACCAAGCGGCGAGAGGTTAGGCATTTTCCAAAGAGTTCAAGACAGAACAAAAGTATCAGGACTCTCTCGGTAAAACATTTATTGGTCTATCACTTTAAGTTGAGATTAAAAGAAAAACAGGGCCTTCGGCGTCCAGCGCCTTCTATCGGTCGATGTAAGTGCTAAACGGCAGCCTTTGTGAAGGTTTGTTTATAAAGAGGTGAGTGATATTAAGAAGTATGTTGTGCGTCGAATGTGAGGTGGTTGAAATGTGAAGATAGGCTGCATTGCGATAGCCGTTTAGCACTTAGATCGACCGATAGAAGGCGCTGGACGCCGAAGGCCCTGTTTTTCTTTTAATCTCAACTTAAAGTGATAGACCAATAAACGTTTTACCGAGAGAGAGTCCTGATACTTTTGTTCTGTCTTGAACTCTTTGGAAAATAAATATTCATGAATATTGTCATCGTGGACTGATTCTCCTGCAATGAGAGGTCTGCATGTATCAGAGGCTAAACAATGTGTTAGGACCTCAATTTCATGCTCAGGAAAGACAGAACATGCTTAGCGGACATCCGTGGTTCAAGCGGCAGCGCAGACAACCGTAGACGACGCGCAAGCTAAGCTTATATAAACGCTCGCCCGTGCGTATTCATAAACATTTCCCATGTTTTAACAGCATCAGATCAAGTGATTTCTGACTCTTAGTGCAGCGCGTATGTACGCGGATAGAAGAATAGAATGTCCTTAACCACGGATGTTTGGGGCACAGAATTAGACTGGTCGTCTCTTCTTCTGTTTGACTAGAAGGGAAGCATTGGAACATGTAACGTAAATGAAATGGCACAATCTGCTGACTAAATACCATAGAAATCGAACAATGAGCAGCCAGTTCAACATTATACACGCCAAAGTGTACGACGTTTCAGTGACTGTTATCAATCGGATCACACAGCAAAGAGACACAGACGATGTCAAGTTCTACAGAAAAGTTTGTGAACGTTTTTTCATGCGCCTGCTAACTTTTTTAAAAATGATCGGATGGCCCAACATTATCGAGAAGACTTTTGCGCAATGATCTGAATTCTTCGAATCTGAAGGAATCGTGGCAATCGGAGCATTTTGAAGGAATTCAGAGCAATCCGCAAGCGACGCACGACTATTTTTCCTATCTCTGCAAGGTATTAGGAATTTCTTTTTGCCCACTTTTAAAGTTTCTGCATGTGCCATCTGTTTGAATCAGTTTGCACTTCTAGCAAAGTGATACGATTAAACAATCTAATTCTGTGGTTTGGGGTTTTCCGCAATTACGCGTGAATTACGCGTGACATGTCACCTAGTGTGTTGAACAGACACTTTTCGTTGGTGTAACTGCAAATTTTAACATAGAAATTACAGGAAAATTGTTGATATACTTTAACGGAAAGTGTCTGTTTGTACACTTTACTTCATCCTCTGTCACTGAATGATAACTCATTTGAAAGATCATGATCTGTAGATGATTTCTATAATAACCAGTTCAACAAAATACCAATTTGTGCAACTTCTACGAGCAAGAATTCGAAAAAATGTAGTCAACACCTTAAATGTCACAATTTTACCACTGGAAATACATAGGATTGTGTTATCCTCTCTATTTCTGAAAAGCAAATGATCTGATCCGCAGACGCGAAGTTTTGCAGTAGGTTAGAGGTGTACTATGCTATGTGAAAGTTTTATGTACTACCTTGTTCCCTGCACAACTTCACGCTAGCTCCCGGACTACTGGTGTGGCCTCACATCGTTAGAAGAAGTGATCAGAGAGCGGTTCGGTCATATCAAACGTCGAAATGTAGATAAACCAATCAGGCAGGCGCTCGACGTGACGGTCGACGGTTCCGTCCTCGTGGAAGACCGATGAAGACATGGCTCCAAATCGTCAATGAGGACATGGTGGAGCTGAGAACATCTCCGAGTGATGCTCAGGACAGCTCTCGATGGAGAAGTCTCACATCGTCCAACCCTCAACAGAAGAGTAAAAGAAGACGTTAAGAGGAGAAAGTAAAGAAAAAAGTAAGTAAGCAAGAACATGCGATATCAAAGAATGATGATTACAAGTGACGAAATGAAGAATAATTCTCGCAACATCTTAGCTAATTATAATTAGAAAATCCGAAAAATGTCATGCGTAAAAATCGAGTTGAAGTCCGCATTACTCACTTGAATGGGTGCTTTATCAAAACTTCCGAATTGCATCATAACTCTCTGATGATCCTCCAAAGAAATTGTTCGATTAGGACTCAAAATGTAGCTCAAAATAAGTTCTTGAGACAGTTCAGTTCTCAGTGAGATGATTGCATCCATCATGATCAATCGATTCTGCCGCTTGAAGGTGGACGGATGCTTCCTGGAAGGCAAGTGAATTCTCGTTGTTGAAATATACACTCTTGTGCTTACGGGATTGTATTTTACAATGAATAAACGTAAGATCGCATTCCTATACAGATGATGAGCGGCTGTCAGGACTCGAACATACAATCTCCCATGCATATGATGAGCGGCTGTCAGGATTCGAACATACAATCTCCCATGCATATGATGAACGGCTGTCAGGACTCGAACCTACAATCACACGTTATCTATATTTGTTGCTCTACCAACTGCGCCACTGACGCTTGCCAGCGACTGATGGCAATTGGTAGGATCAAGTCTGAATCATCACACATCATTCGTCATTTATTTTATAAGAAATGAATAGCAAAAAATCAGATTTGTCAGACCTGCTATAAAAATAGAAGGATGTGACTAAATGAACCCGATTGATTCAAATCTGACATTCGTTTTGCTCTATCTCCTTAAGTTTTAACGTCGCTACTCCCGCATACTGGAGGCCTGGACGGTGCTGGCATAGTCAGACTTTTGTGGAGCATTGTGGTACTTTTAGTCCGGATGCCCTTCCTGACGACTTCCAATGACACTTTTGGGGTTCGATCTCTATGCCGAAAGATCGCCAGGCCAAGCACTTAACCACTGTGCCACGGAGATCTTAAGGTTTTGCGCAATTAATCAATAAGACTCAGACATTGAAGTCCAAAACTGAAGATTGTAGTCTGACTGAGATATCAACAAAACATGCATCATCATTTAAGCCGGTCATTTAAAAGGATGTTCCATGGTTCTCGACATCGTCCAATCAGAATAGAGTAAGATTAATTCATGAGCAAACTAGCAGACCTGAATGTCAGAAGGGAAATTTGAAACTTCATTTGAAGGATTAAGTACAAGAAGGAGTGTGGTGTGACTCTGAGCTTACCCAGTAACTTTAAGCAAGTATTCGGAGCTGTTATCTCCCAATAAGAAAGGAATCACTGCTATTCATTGTAATACAAATTGTGTCTACAGCCTGACAAATTTCACACCGGCGTTTAGAACCTTCTGAATTAACTCTTTGTTGAATCCTTACTAATTATTTGTTACGTCAAAGACACGAAAGACCTTAATGCCTTCATCCTATCGTCCGCCCATGCACAGGTGCATCGCTACATGCAATAATGATAGGATTTGCCAGCATCATCGTTTTTCTCACTGAAAATCACAAACATTGTTCTACATTACACTCTCCTAGAAACCAAGTCTACTATACTTTTCCAAACAGAAAGCCACAAACACGACGGATGAATGCAACACAACTTTCTCTCTCTTCCAAAGCTTTCGTCCTTCGTTCTACAGACAACCAGTTCATAAATTCTCCGCTGAAACGCCCCTTTATAAAGACCTCTAACTGAATTCACGTCAAATAGATGTGTAAGCGAAATCTTACTCGTTTAATTCCAGATGGATATAAACAATATCCGAAAGGAATTCGTCGGGAATTTCGGTAAGAATTGATAAGATGTTGTTGAAACAGTCGCTCTTCTCCGGAACATCTATAAAAGGAAAAATATGAGTTTAAAAATCCCCGCACTCACTGGCTGACTTTGTCGCATTGAACTCACTCTGTCGCATATTTCGGCGAATACAAGTGAGATTTGAATTCAAATTATTATTAACTTCCTCCGCTTGCTTCGCATAATCATTCTTCCAAAATAATTCTTTATATCCGTCGTCCTGCAATGATGTTAGATCATTTCTCATTATGTAAATGACATATAATTCAGTTATTCATTATTATAAAAAGCTTCAGTTATTATTGTTATTAAAGTCTGTACTTACTGCAGAAATCACCAGCGAATCATTTAGGAGCCCAGAAGGTACTTCAATATTACAAGGTCTTAAAGAAGCGTCAAGAAGTTCCATCTCTCCCTTTGCATCCATCTTGATTCCCGGTATTACGATGTCTTTAGGAACCGGCTCAACAGAAAGATTTCCTCGTGGTCCCATTGGAGGTCTTGACATTTTATAACTGAAAATAGAACCAATCATTTAACATGGATGGATCTATGCATCAGTTGTCACATGATAAATATCAAGAAAACCTTTGACTTCATCGGAGCACTGCTCTCCCTATGTACAATCCATGATTTCAGTACGGTGTCACTTCTAGGGGAAACATCATGGGGTCATTGTACATTCTATGTCTATAACACCCGAAGAAGATACCTCCTAGTCAAATACTTCTTGTCAAACTTGACACACAGTCATCACATTTAGTCAACCACGTTACAGTAGAACTTTACTTTCCTGATTGATTAGATGCTGCAATGTGTTAAACGTGAATTCGACCTACTGAGAGCCATCTCAGCCTTAAATATTGCACAATGTACTGTACATGCAATCTTGATATAAAAAGTTTCGAATATGTTCGAATGAGTTTCGATTTTACAATTCAGCAAGCATGAACACGATAACGGAACTCCTTATTCTAAGCATGAGCCAATCAAATAGCCGGATAAAGAACATGAGATGATTAAACGATTGATATGAATCACGCAGGAAAATCTCCATGAAGGAAGACGATTTGCACGACTATTTTTCCTATCTCTGTAGGCATTGAAAATTTCTCTTGCCCACTGCATGTGTCATCGTTTTGAACCAGTTTGCACTTCTAACAAAGTGACAAAAAAATGAAGCTTTGACGTCACTACTCCACCATACTTGGGACTTGGACGGTGCTGACATAGTCAGACTTATGGAGCGTTGTAGTTCTTTTAGTCCGGATGCCCTTCCTGCCGACTTCCAATGACACTTTCGGGGCTCGACCTCTGGACCAAAAGATCGCTAGGCCAAGCACTTAACCACTGTGCCACGGAGACCAGTCTTAATGACAGCTAGCAAAGTGACACGCTTAATCAATCTAATTCTGTGGTCCAACTGAACCCCACTCCGCTCATTAATCGATATGAATCATGAAGAACTCTTACCCAGGCTTCGGTTTTGAAAAGCCGTTGATATTTTCTTCCATGACAATGCGGTGCGGAACACGCATCTCATGACTGATGTAAGTCGTCTTGGATGACTTGAGCTCCGCGTGCTCTGCAGCCACGTGAGTGTCCATTCGTTTTCTCTTCACATAAATGGCGTCAAAGGAGTCGGTTTGTCTCTCATAATCGGCCACATGTCTTCCTTCTGTTCCTTCTTCCACCGCCTCGTATCTTTCAGGCTGAATAATGAACAGATCCATTTACTTGAGAAAGAGTATCGTTGAATTAGTCCGGGAGCTAGCGTGAAGTTGTGCAGGGAACGAGGTAGTACATAAAACTTTCACATAACATAGTACACCTCTAACCTACTACAAAACTTCGCGTCTGCCGGATCAGATCATTTGCTTTTCAGAAATAGAGAGGATAACACAATCCTATGTATTTCCAGTGGTAAAATTGTGACATTTAAGGTGTTGACTCCATTTTTTCGAATTTTTGCTCATAAAAGTTGCACAAATTGGTATTTTGTTGAACTGGTTATTATAGAAATCATCTACAGATCATGATCTTTCAAATGCGTTATCATTCAGTGACAGAGGATGAAGTAAAGTGTACAAACAGACACTTTTCGTTGGTGTAACTGCAAATTTTAACATAGAAATTTCAGAAAAATTGTTGACATACTTTAACGAAAAGTGTCTGTTTGTACACTTTACTTCATCCTCTGTCACTGAATGATAACTCATTTGAAAGATCATGATCTGTAGATGATTTCTATAATAACCAGTTCAACAAAATACCAATTTGTGTAACTTTTATGAGCAAAAATTCGAAAAAATGGAGTCAACACCTTGAATGTCACAATTTTACCACTGGAAATACGTAGGATTTTGTTATCCTCTCTATTTCTGAAAAGCAAATGATCTGATCCGCCAAACGCGAAGTTTTGCAGTAGGTTAGAGGTGTACTATGCTACATGTATGTGAAAGTTTTATGTACTACCTCGTTCACTGCACAACTTCACGCTAGCTCCCGGACTAAAAGCTTCAAATGATAATAACAATGCATGCAGATCTAACAGTTAACATGAGAAACTTTCATTCGTGTGATCGGAAAATGTGGAACATGACTTAATTCCGCAACCAATAGGATTCTCTTTATCACCAAAACTTGAGGTATTATACTGCGATTTCCTTAGCAGGGATGTCAAAATTTAATTGCAAATAAATTGAGTAAAAAATTGAGTACAAATTAATAAAACTTGTAGTTCTAAGTACAGAAACAAATCGCCTTTGACAGTCAATTAACCTCGATGTGACTGCTGTCCAGAGGGCGTTGAAGGAAAGTTGTGGACGGCGCTATAATATGCCAATTCTCAATCACAGGAGCACCTTGCAGCTTTGCGAGGGCACCTTTGAGTTTTGTGATGCCACCTCGGAGCTGCTCTCTACCTAGACAGGGCGAATTCCGACTGGATTCTACCCAAAATGAGGGTAGAAACCATAGAAATTGACAACAATAAAACCTCTAGAATGGAAATTAAGCTTCATGCAATGCACAATAACGGCACATAAATCGCACGCATTTTCTCTTAGATGCACCTGCAAACGTCTGTATCATTGGGTTAGAATCAGTCACATGAGTAAATCGAAGCTTTTAATTGGTTCTTCATGCCCCAACTTAGTTCCCCCGGCGGTGCCGCGACCTTGAGTCAATTTCCATTCTAGCGAACTTCAGATACAGTTTATTTCTATGGTAGAAACAGACTATCAGTGGAGTCATTTCCCGATCTTCTAGTTTTCGATCTCACGATTACTGCTCTACGATGAGTTGAGACTGCCCTGATGAGTTGTATAAATCCGAAAGGAAATTTATTTGTTACATGGAGTCATTCGAAAACGTTCGAAAATTCCATGATAGCAACTCATCGTGTAGCGTATTGAAAGTGTTTGTTTCCTCCGCGTTCCATTGACATGAAAGTGAATTCCACCGTCCAAAAAGCTATTGGTAAAAAGATCAACCAGGAAATCAACCGACTTCTTCACTTACCTGGTCCAGAGATTTCAGTTTTCCACTTAGATATCCCGCCAACGTTTTTTTAATGGCAATCACATCATACGATTCATGCTTGGGATAAGAAACCGATGTAATTTCTCCATATTTTCCAATACGAAGGGAGAACCAATTGCCGAAGTTGTAAGCAGATAGAAGATTAACTGAAAACATAGACAATAGATAGCAAGGATGTTAGCACAAGAAGGATGGTGAGAAATTAGTCATCGGAGAAGACATCC
Organism: Prostheceraeus crozeri; assembly: GCA_907163375.1. NCBI lineage: Eukaryota > Metazoa > Platyhelminthes > Polycladida > Euryleptidae > Prostheceraeus > Prostheceraeus crozeri. The sequence goes on from CAJQUW010012721.1 coordinate 632,867, forward strand.
CCTGCATAAGTACATTATGAATTCCGTCTCAATTCCGCCAATTAAATTTAGTCAGGGCGCAGTATGTGCCTGAAGTGATGACTGTTCAAGTTCAATCTCGTGATGAGTGTTCAAGCTCAATCTCGTGGTGAGTGTTCGAGTAGTTCTTTAAAATGTTGAATTCAATTAATTGTTCTTGCAAAATTTATCCTCTTTATTTTGTTCAGAAGCATCAATTTCCTACATGTGTGAGGCAAGTTTGTGCTGACGATGTTCAATGGTGGCTGTCACAACCACTGCTTTCTGAACATGAACTTCCTCGTGCATTGAGTGTCTTGGAGTAGCATTTTGTGGAACTTATGAAGCTCTTCCATCAAATAGCTTTACCACAAAAGTGGTATAATTGATATTCTAATGCATGATTCACTGCTTCTACGTGTTTTCTTTCTAACAAATCCATCAAAAATGATGAAGTCAACGTTAGCCTTTTCATCAGATTTGGACAATTCAAATTCCCGTGTTTGAGATGAGACAAGAACTGATGCCTGAGTAAGAAATATGCGTGATAAGTGTTCTGCTTTCTCAGGTGAACACATCCGGAGACCTTTTATGCCCGGGCATTGATTCCGTAATATAAATTAATTAAGTTTGAAATGAATACAATTGAAAAATGAAATAAATAGTGTTTTCCTTATTTGATCATTAAGTTCTCTATGCTTTAGAATTTAACGATGTCACTCTTTGAAATCACGATTTAATAAGATTATGACCAGTAAATACATGAATAAAATGGGTTCCACTATAATAATACCAAAATGACCATTGATGCAGGATCACTAATGCAGCGCTACTATAGACACAGTTTCTAAAGAAATAGGCTCACCTTCTTCGCCACCTTGCTGCATGCGAGCGTTGTGAATTCGCAATAATGCTTCATAGTGTGTTTTGTTGGCCAGAAATTGAAATCCAAGCTGGAAAAAGCAAATGCATCATTTCTTTCAGATATTCACTGGCCTGAGATACTTCCCAATCATTCTTATTCATTCAATTCATGTCTTAATAAAAGGAAGTCTGTTCATTAAAAAAGATTTGGGGACTTTTTTCGGAAATTAATCTCCGACCAAGAGGGTATTCAAACTTCACCTATCAACAGCCCTGGTCTATCCAATAGGAAACATATTTCTATGCAGACCTGACAATGGAGAAGCCTCTCGAGTTTACAAATCCTGTTGATTGCAAAATGAAATAAATTAATTATTTGTTGCAATTTATATCTTTCCATATTCAGAAGATTTCGTTGACTTGCTAGAGAAACGACTGAAGATTATTCTGCTGAAATATTCCAGGTGCAGCCGTACAGCTGAAGTATTCCAGATGCACAGTCCGTTTCCTAAATCGTTCCACAACCCGAAAAGCTCTTTTATCTCTTGTTTATTCTCATGAAATTTAATCGTAAGTTCTATTGATTACTAAACTTATTCACTTGGTCAACCGAGATACAGCAAAAGTTGTTAAGCTGTGTGCACTTATAAACATTAAAACATTAACCCTTAAAAACATTGTTAACGCGAAAGAATCGTAAAATTAGGTAAAACGGTTTAGAAGTTAAATGAAATTTCACAGATTGTTGTCCGAATTCGAAAAAACTTACATCATCTGAAAGCTTAAAACGAGCTTTATTCAATCGGTGAATGAACTGATCACACATTCATACTTTTAAGTCTGCTGGCCACAACTGACCAGACAAACTAAACTCTCTGCCAATTTGAATTACTAAACATAACCTTTTACATGGCACAAAGTTAATTGAAATTGAGCATCTTCATCAATGAAAAAAAAATTACGTCAGACTTTTTCAGCAGCATTTTCGGAAACAGTTATTAGTATTGTGTCTTTTAGCACATTGAATGAATGTAAAAATCTTGACATGATGAAGCTGAATGATAGCTCACACTATCTGCTAGTTTTCATTAAAAAATTCTGTTGCCTTCATATTAAAATCCTGCATCAAAGAAAACTTTCAATTTTCTTTCGGAAGGCCTGCTGACCATAACTGGCCACTTAAGAATGTAAAATAAATGTCAAAATAATCTATGGAACATAAGGTTTCAAATGATACATCGTTTGTTAAAATTGAACAAGGACTTCAACACGAAAATTACATTTGAAAATGAGTAAATTTCTTGTGCAATTATTTCTGGAAAGGTCTGTATGTGACATGAACTTAAGGCAGTCATGAAGAGAACTACTCACCTTTCCTTTCAGTAGAATGCTTGCGCTTCCATGAATTGTCGTTTTTGATCGGAATTTATAAACGTATTCTTTGCACGGCGTGTAATTCACATAGGCCTCACTTATAGTAAAGAGAATAGCCAACAACAAGGCCAATAACAGGCCTGAGCTCCACATGGTTCTCAGGAAGCTCGCAATGCCGACTTCTCGATCGTTTGATAAATTGCACGTAAAATTCTGATCACTCACTCATGTATGCAGATAGAGGAATTCTCATTGGCTGACATTCGTGATGACGTAAGAGCGGTCATAAAGCTGTAAATATTCGATGATAGCACATTCCGGAAACTTGTGGAAAGCGAAACCTGTTAGTGTGAGAATTCCGAATGAGTTCTCGCTATTTATAGAATACTTTGAAGTGGACCAGCTGGATATGAGATCAGGCGAGCTCAGAATGATGATAAAAGTCATTGAGTTTGAAGACTTGAAATATCCGGTTCTCGGGTTCTTATCTTGTTGTTGATCATTACTTGACAGATCCATCATGGAATTATCAACAGGCTTGACCATGAATGCCATACGGCGGATGTACGGAGTGTTGATGAGTTCTCAATTCAGGAAATGCAATATTGAGAGGGAAGTGAGTGCCCGCAGTTTTATAATAACATTGAAAAGAATGAGCAGGGATACACAAAAGTATCATCCTCGGCCCTCGTCCACACTGGATCCTGCACTACAAATCCGCAGGAAATAACGAGATTTCATCGTCATTTACAAAGAAGCGACATTGCGATTGTGATATGTACGAGTTATTGCAGTGCTCAGTTTGGTTATCATCTAGCTCCTTTAATTCGGACTAATTAAAGTGCACTAATATCAAAGAAAACAAGTCTGGAAATTCTTATGTAATACGAATATCCATCTCCATTTCACTATTTTTGAACCTCACCAAATCTTGAATAAAGTAAGACAGTAATGGAAACAAAATAGTCTATTCCTATCAACAAAAGGATATATAAACCTCTTGTTTTATGGGTTCGGATTGGTTTCATCTGCAACTGCCATCATCAGTATTTCGACAACCAATCCCACAATATCATGAAAAAAAGAAGAAATGTACAAAACACAGTTAGCCGATATACAAGACAGACACTTACATTCTCATCAACAATTTCATTAATGTAGATGCAAATTTACAGAATTTATGAGCGTTAACGAAGAGGTGCAAACAGGCCTACATGAATGAGTAGGTTAGTCCCCATGTAGTAGGCTTGTGCATGCCGCAAAATCAACATGGATTTGAGTGTCATTTGTAAATGTAGGTATTCAATCAAACACGATCATACGACGAATTAACACAATTTGACCTTCGCATCATTGAGTGAGGGCAGACCCATAAAGTAAATATATGTAGGTAGAGTGTCGAGACAAAAAAAAGTATCTGTATACAGTGAAAATTTTTATATGAAAAGATTCAGTTTTTTGCGGAGATTACGTTCCTGCAGTCCAAAAAATTATTTGAGCAGTTTTAAAAAAGCTAAATTTTTGCCAATTTTAATGCTACTGACATGACGCCCCTTTATAAGTAGTATGAAACAAGTAAGATATCAAAAGGAATAAATATTTGCTAACAGGCATCGCAAAAGCGGAAATTATGCTGATGATCAAGGAAATCTAATGGACGGCATTATAATGGAAGTCTTCATAAAAAAGTCGATATCTTCCTGTGCTGTCGTGGCTGAAATTTCATGTTTTAATTCAATTTTCATCGGCATGAATTTATGATTCACTAAATCTATGTTTCACTTCTTGAATCTGAATAGTGATGTGGACCCATTTACATCTTTCAAAGATAATAGAAATCATTGTCTTTGATTATGTTATTTTGCTCTACCAATGGCAGGTTGCTTAAAGTAGGTCTATTTATTAGATAGAGTGGTAACTCCGCATTTATTAAATCCCCAGTACCTACACTTTCGATTTTATTAAATGAACTCGAAAGGGATATGGTTGGCAATTGTAACCAAATGTGAGATATGCAAATTTTTTAAGTTTTGAAGAAATTGCCACGGAATTTATTCATCATGATTGTAATGCAGAAGAAAATGATATTATAATTGAAATAATTGTCTTTGATTCTGTTATTTTGTTCTACCAATGGCAGGTTGCATAGAGTAGGTCTATTTATTAGATAGAGTGGTAACTCCGCATTTATTAAATCCCCAGTACCTACACTTTCGATTTTATCAAATGAACTCGAAAGGGATATGGTTGGCAATTGTTACCAAATGTGAGATATGCAAATTTTTGAAGTTTTGAAGAAATTGCCACGGAACTTATTCATCATGATTGTAATGCAGAAGGAAATGATATTATAATTGAAATCATTGTCTTTGATTCTGTTATTTTGTTCTACCAATGGCAGGTTGCATAGAGTAGGTCTATTTATTAGATAGAGTGGTAACTCCGCATTTATTAAATCCCCAGTGCCTACACTTTCGATTTTATTAAATGAACTCGAAAGGGATATGGTTGGCAATTGTTACCAAATGTGAGATATGCAAATTTTTGAAGTTTTGAAGAAATTGCCACGGAAATTATTCATCATGATTGTAATGCAGAAGGAAATGATATTATAATTGAAATAATTGTTTTTGATTCTGTTATTTTGCTCTACCAGTGGCAGGTTGCATAGAGTAGGTCTATTAGATAGAGTGGTAACTCCGCATTTATTAAATCCCCAGTGCCTACACTTTCGATTTTATTAAATGAACTCGAAAGGGATATGGTTGGCAATTGTAACCAAATGTGAGATATGCAAATTTTTTAAGTTTTGAAGAAATTGCCACGGAATTTATTCATCATGATTGTAATGCAGAAGGAAATGATATTGAAAATCATTGTCTTTGATTCTCAGGTTAGCAAGGGCTAACCTTTGGCGAAACACAATTAATAATGAATTAGATCACAAATCGCACTATTCAGTAAGTAAAACCAATGTGCAAAATAAGAAAGAAACACAAATATAAATGCTGATAATATTCAAATGGTAGGTAATGAAAAAAAAGTACTGTGTAAATATAAGTAGAGTGAGAAAAAAAATTGATAACTTACACGGGAAATCCTGCCAGCCACACTGTGTTGGATAGTGCAGTAATTGCGGAATTTGCTTATGATATGATCACGCTTAAGAAAATTATCTCTTGAGGTTCAGCATGAAAGCAACAGCAGGTCATCAAGTTGCTAATTTAACAAACATTCCCTCTCCAAGGCTGTTATGACACGGACGATCTGCAAAATAATATCATTTCCTTCTGTATTATACCATCATGATCAGTCAGCTCCGTTGTAATTTCTTCAAAACTGCATAAATGTGCATATCTCACATTTGGAAACAATTCCGACTGTATTCAGCATTTTTCACCAAGTCAAGCATTCTTCAAAATTTCTTTACATTCAATACATTCTCTGATCACATTACCATGACATTGAGGTCTTACTCGATTAGGATTTATTTAGTAGCTAACTTATTCTGGAAACTACAGGGAAAAGAAGTCAATTCGAGCATGCCTCATTCGTCAGCGGCCAATACATCTCATGCCAGTACAATAGCGAGAGCTGCAGATGATGAATTCTATACTCCATCTCAAGCCATGGACAAAAAACACAAGTTACACGTAGCTTATACATGTAGCTCCCTCTTAAGTTATGCTCAACCGACGGCAGCTGATTGGACGATTGTTGACGTAGTGAGAAGTCTCTAGTCCAGTTGTTCGCAATTGGTGAAACCCCAGTATGGCTGATGTTAGCCTGAAGACAGAAAACGTCACTTCTTTTCAAATTGCCGAGATCTTTCGACCAGCACTGCCGGCCATCATCAGAGAACTCGGCAATTTGAAAAGAATTGACGTTTTCTGTCTTAAGGCTAACATCAGCCATCACCAATTGCGAACAATTATGTCATAACCAGGTTCTCTAGTCCAGTGGTGGGCAACCAAGTTGGGATAGCGGACACAGGGAGTGGCCCGCGAAAAGGCTCGCGGGCCACCAATTTTGAAAGGCAGTAGTGCACACAACTGTAGTGCAAAATTTTACAGTATTGCACACAACTAATTTGTTTTATCTTAAGGAATGATAATTTACTTTCGACAATTCATATGAGTATCGAAAAGCGAATATGCCTATAACAAATTATGGAAGCTTTTCTTTTGTGTAGTTAAACGGCAATTTGTCTGTTTTGGTGATTTGATCGACATTGCCTTATTTCATCAAAAAACAACGGTCTGCAACTATCCGCCTGAAAGCCGCACAAGACAAAATTGATTTTGCAATAATTATAGATCATGCTACATTTACATACGTGCACATATGTCACTCAAACATATACGGCTTTCAAAAGCCGTGCATGGGCTCTACAAATGGTACTCGTGTGCTAATGCCAATCGAGTGTACGAAACATACATTAGTGTAGTATACAAATGAAATTCAGCAAGAATATTGGAAAAAAATGTTGGCCTATCAAAATCTTGAGGTTCGATTCCTCCATTCGTAGTCAAGGTCTAATAAATATAATCTCCGTAGATTTATTACGTAGACGTATTAGGTTTATTACGTAGATAAACATGCTCAGCAGGCCATCGAATACTATGTGACTTAGCATAAACTCGCGTAGGTGATGACAATTTGCGCTTGTACGAGAAGATATTCATTACAAAAGGAGCATGGTTGGATAATTCGAATGTGATTTTGCGTTTTTTGTTCTATCGTAGCATTCATTTAGTTGTTAATTGATGGTTTTGCAAATTTTAAAGAGGATCTCTTACCCTTAGATGCACCTCTCAAAGGTCGGAGTGAGTCATTTTAACATCATCGATTCAAATAATGTCCGCGGGCCATTTAAGATAGGAGAGGCGGTGGCGGGCCACGCGTTGACCATCACTGCTCTAGTATCAGTAAGACGTCAGCTATATATGCAGTTATGCATGTTATGAGACAGAGCAAATACAAATATGAGATGAGATTAAACCTTTGTTCGTCAAATCGGTAACAGTTTATTAAGTTGCATAATATGCACTCTTTGATCATGCATGCATGGTTCAAAAACATTATTTTGCTTTTTTAACACTTGAAATTTACGTCTGATGCCAAAAATGTGATGAGCATGATCCAATAGAACTAAAGCATGGAGCCGCCACTGATACTTTGTGTTCGTTAGCTGATTATAAACGTATTTCTGACAATGCAATTATTTTCGATTTTGACCGACTGGAATAAAAACGAATACTTATATTTTCACACTATTTGATGCTTCCAACTTTCTCTAAGATTAAGAGTTAGGCTCATCCACTCTTGTCGAAACTGGAAAGAACTTCCTGCAAAGCTAAGCAATTTCACCACATTGTCCGAGAGCCCATCAGAGACAGGGTCAATCCCAGGAGTGGTCAGAATGTCATGAAAGTCACTTGCTTGTGATTTCAAACATAGCCGGCGAGAAGAGTGTAAAAGAGCCATCGAAAAAGCATGAATAAGCCATCAGAGATAAGCCTAGTGCGAAAAAATTAGTTCAGCGCTGCATTTCATTGTTTCTTTGCGGACTTTTCTTCTGATGAAATTTGGTCGATGGCTTATTCAGACGACCAGTTCCTGATGCCGTCATGGTTTAATAAGGTCATGTAATGAATTAAAGTCACAAATAATCATTTGGCTATTAGCATAATAAGCAATGGTATTCTGCGTTCAACACAGGGCCGGGCCCTGCAGCCGAAAAAGAGGAAAGCCGAATTCAATAAAATTCGCACACATTTTCATACCCTATTTCATTCCAGGTATTTTGAGAGAAAATACGTGAATCAATGAAATTTCCGAATTCCGATACCATTTGCTCCAGGGTTGATACATCCATAAGTTCTACACATGTACTATCTGATTTGTTTTGTTTGATTTTTCTGTATTTCCTGTCGGCACTTCAATTTAAAAGCAGCTGTCTTTAATTTTCAGACCGGTAGTCTTCATTGCCTTCAATTTTGTTGGTCAACTTTAGACTCTACACGAATTTATCTACGACCAAGTAGGCCTAGAAATATATACTCACCACTTAGGAACCCATCTTGTTAAAAAGCCCTTAAATGAGCCTTCAAAGAAACCTGTAAGCCTCAAGCCCCTACATCTAATGTAAAAAATGCTGTAGAGCATAAGCATACTGACGTTCTCGTGTCAAGCGAATGAAAAATGTGCATAATTTTGATATCTACATTTATTCAATTTTCTTCGGAAATTGAGGCATTATTAATTAGAGCAATTGAAACCGAAAAACAGTCTACAGAAATGTGTTGAATTCATACACATTACAACCAATACATGAAAATGTATAAAATTGAAAAACTTGTTAAATAAAATATTATTCTATTTGTCACTGCGGTAAAAACACATGTGAATCACTTAAGTTTGTATCGAAAAGCTTTACTTAGATCAACAAGAACACGAATATTAACGAACAAGAATATCAAAGAAGCCATCCAAATAAACAAGTAGGTGTTATAACCCTTGAATTCAAGGAAATATGCCGGAAGCAACCAAAAAGCTTGTCCGAGATTCCAAGCAACTATGAGGCTAACAGCTCTCTGATTTGACATAACCATAAATGGAAGAATTATTGGCAACAGTGACAGATACCACAAGAAATACTGTGATGTACAAACTTTGTTGAATGTCACAAAGACGAAAACACACGTAAACCATGCAAAAGGCAAATTTCTGTAATATTTTAACGAACAAAGTAAAACTGAAACAATTTGAGGAACAAAACATATCAGACCTATTAATGCTTGCATTTGTGAGCTTTTGAAAATATACAAGATATAGAAATAAGGAGAAAAGTTATGTTTGATGTCAGACCTGGTCACATGGTACAGATAGGTCTCATGTATGAATTGTTGGCCATACAAATAGAAAAAGTAAACAGTTAACAGAATAAGACTAAAACCAGACGACAAAATAAATCGCATGTGATTCAACGTTGGCCATAAAAAGTTCACATAAGATTTCGAAAGTCTTTTCGGTCTATTTTTGTGAGAGATGTGCAAATAAATAGTCAAAGCAAAAATTACTGGATATATTTTCAAATGAATGCTTAGTCCATACATCAAACCAGATAGGATGTAATAATCTGACAATAAAAGATATAGAGATAGGAGGATAAAAACAGCAATGAATGATTCAGCATTCCCACGGCTGGACACAGCAATTGTTATTGGATTAAACAGCCAAATGAGAGTAGCATTGGAGGCCGTCCTCGCAGAAATATTGAATTTATCATTCAGAATTCGATAATGCAAGATAGCACAAAATAGATCACACAAGATGAACACCAATTTCCCAAAGGACGAGAATAATTGAATGTTTCCTGTAAGAATGAACGCTAGCAATGGTGTGTAACGATAAGTTTCTCTTTCATAAGGAGAGGCTCCATTGACCACGTACTTTGCAGCGTCGGTGAACACTTGATAGTCAATATCGGTGTATTTGACCTCAAAATGGTTGTCTTGCCAAAGGCCATAAACCATCAGTCCGAGTCGAATGAAGAAAGCTCCAATCAAGTACCATATCATCTGAAAGAATGTGACAAGAAATAGATGTCTTTAATGCTTTGATTCAATTACAATTTTACATCTGAACATTAAAACCGAAACTGATAGTGAAAACAGAAAATTATGCGTAGTAATGGAAACGACATAGATTGCTCGGCGCTTCGTCCGTTCTCTATTGGAGCGTATACGGAACTGAATGAATTCACAAGGTGGACAGTTGCAAAGACCGTCATGACAAATACTCAAGTTGGCATTACACGCAAGATACAGAGGACAATATTAGCTACGTCTAAGCATACTTCTAATGAAAGATCTTACGCGTCCGCTACTATACGTGTTTGACTTTAGCTTCACCATTTGATCCGTGATATTGTGATGCTGCTACTACTGTCCTCTGTATCTTGCGTGCAATCCCAGCTAGCCTGAGTATGACGGTCTTTGCAACTGTCCACCTTCTGATTTCATTCAGTTCCGTGTACGCATAATAGAGAACGGACGAAGCGCCGAGCAATCTATGTTGTTTTTATTACTGCGCATAATTTACAAATGGGCACCAACAAAGTGAAAATAGAAAAAACAGCAAATTTAGGCCTACATCAGCAGCATTTGTAAGCGTTTCCAGGCGTTCTCTGAGAATCGATTAACAAATTCAATGCATCCGGCTTTCACGCGGTCCAATGAAAACCATGAAAATGACTTGCCAAGTGGAACTGTGATCCATTTTGATTCTAATGCAACCAACTGGCAAAGCATTCATAAAGCATTTGATGTCTAAAGTTACACACGCGTTTTTGTATGCAGTCATGTTTTGTCCGAGGATGTCTTTCTAATAGATTTCCTAAAATACCCAAGAAGTGTTTTAAGAACCCATTTCAAGGCCAGTCAAACATTGAAAGGAATTTACAAAAGGAATTAATGGCTAAAGAGGTCCAGCACGAAATACAAAGTCTACGAATGACAGCATCAGCCAAATGACACTTCATTTCACGAATCGGCAATAACATGAAAACACTAATCAAGCTATTTCGTTGGCAATGTGGCACAAGAAGAGATTTCAAAATGAGATGAAATGGCTAAGGAGGAAGGTTTAAGTGAGTTAATTTGGAAAAAAGGGTGACTTTTATATCTGATATGCATCTGTTGCCTTAAGACAGTCCTTCAAAATTGAATTTCTATAGACTAAATCGTCGAGAGAATTTTTCTGCTATATGTGGCACGAATAGACCAAGACTAAATCAGCAGCTATTTGTTCAAAGCAGAAGAAAACTGCATGCACCTCCCAGACGAAGATTTAATAGAATCTGGAGAAATTCTTATTACATCAATGACAGAATGCATTCCATTAATCAGTTCAATAGAAATATGTTTATGATTTTAGAAACGGATGAGTGAATGAATGGTTGAACCTCACCATACTAGGGGGTCAGGACGATGCTGACATAATCAGACTTTAATATGGAGTGTTGTGATCTATTAGTCCGGTTGCCCTTCCTGCCGACTTCCAATGACCGTCGAGGCTCGACCTCTGGACCAAAACATTGCTAGGTCAAGCACTTAACCCTTCTGCCACGGAGACCTTCATCCAAGAGATGAATATCAAAGTTATTGCAACTCCCGCACTGCGCAACCAATAAGAAGTGATACTCGTGAATCTAATTTCGATCATTTAAAAATCAATATCAGTGGCAAAGATAATAGAATTACCGAAGCTTTTCTGGATACCGAAAATATACAACAGCTTATTAGTTTAGGCCGGTACCAGGAATTGAACGACCAAAAAGTTATCGGCTAAAATCAATCAATATCTTGAAAGTTGTTCGAGAAAATTTCCAGCAGTATTGTGAGTCAATTAGGAGGAATACCCGCTACTCTTACCATCGGAGAGTCGCCTCGACTCAAGCTTCACTCGATAATATTTCCAATATGACTGTTCACTCAATGCAAATTTTTGACTTTTCAAAACTACACAAATTTAGATCAAGACGATATTAAAGATAATACATTTTCTATTCTTCTCAAGAACTGTGTAATAAGGATATTGATGCTTTGACTTGGACTCATTTGAAGCAATTGATTTTATTCTATCTTAAGTTTTAATATATTTTTAAGGCTTTGTCTTAAAACAGGCACATGGTCTGCAGCCAACGAAGATGTCTGCGCTTATACAGTGCAGTCCACCGACGATAGTGTTTACCATAGTGTTGTGTTCTCCAGCGGCATATCATGCAACTTCACTGTAGATACTGGCAATCCAATTAAATTTTTGACGAAGTAAAACTACAATGAGCTAAAACTATCCCATACAATCAATCCGACAAGATCCACTAACAAAGGAGTCAACGGTGCATGGCGTATTAGTCATATTCAACGCTGAAATTCAGGATGATGATGGATCACTGCTTACTCAGCTAATGTTTGCCACCAACGATGGTCCAATAATACTTGGTCTCGATGGTATGTGGAAACTCAGGATCAACATCGCATTACAAGACGAGGGAATCACAGCCCCCCACCTTGTAGGTTACAAAGCCGTGAGCAAGTTTCTACGGATTTATCGCACGAAATTTGCGATCTGATCCTGAAACGCATCAGCAATAAAGGCGGAATGAAAATAGAGCTTGTGTCATTGCAATACATAGACGAAGCCAAATTTATCAAGTCTCGCCAACTCTCATACGGTCTGCGTGACCCAGTTGAGCAGTGCATGCGGAACATGGTCAGAGATGGCATGCCGAAAGAATCATCAGCATGGACAATACCAACGCCTATCAAGAGCAACAGCCAACTGTGCACATGTGGTGACTATTGGGTGACTGTTGATCAACAGCTCGGACAAAACACAAGTACTAAGCACACAGCTGACATGCTTAGTGGACTTACCGGCTCCGTGTTCACCAAGATTAACTTGTCACACTTGGGGACTGTTAATACCCCTCGGGAATGCTTAAATTCCGATCGCTTCTGTTTGGATTCCGAGTATAAAGTGGAATGTTTCAAAAGGTGATCGAATTATTGCTGAATTAACTGGAGTAAAAGCATATCAAGATGACATAATCGCTTTCGGAGAAATTCGTCAACAACATGATCAGTGTTGCGTCAATTTCTCACTACAAGTAATTTCAATGTACAAATCAATACTAACAAATCGGAATTCGCCGTACCGAAATTGAAATACCTCGGGTATATAATTGATCAAAACAGAATTTCAGCCGACCATGACCGAATAAAAGCCTTCACTAAAGCACCAAAACCTGATTCACTAAATTCGATTCTGAGGAATGGTCAAGGCCCGAGTCTACTACTGCAGTCGACCAACAACATTAAAAGAACTGCAGGTGCGTATCGTAGAAGTCGTTGACAACGTAAGAACGAACCGAAGAGCGCTGTTGACTATCTGTCGGCTGGAGCAAAATTTAGTTATCCAAGAGAATGGAGAAGTTTTAATATCTATTTCAATTCCTTTTACTAATACTGGAATTTAAGTTGGTTTTAATTTTTCTAATTAATGAATTATACAGAAAACTAAATTTCAGAATCCTTCGAATACATTGTATTCTACAAATTTTGAAAACGGAAATAAGTATAGGTCCTCCGAATAAAAGCATCCCTTAACTGTGTACAATTGTATATAGTAGCACTGAATTGATTAACCACAGAATGGTTTGACAAAAAAAGTGACGTTTAACTTCGGTGCGACTCCTTCCATAAGTGAATTTTTTTACTTCTTCCGCCAGAGCTGAATTTACAAAGAAAGCATTGCAAATTCTTTTGGCGGGGTTGGTAGGTGTTGATCAAACTCTCATCACAGATAACGGATAACACCGAGCACGAAATACAGACATGGTTACACTCAATTGGATGTGCTCCCGAAAACATACTGATTCAAGACACCCATAATTGAATGGGATGGCCGAAACTTAGTAAAGACCTAGAAGTCAGCAGTCAAACCCGCAGAACCACAAACTTTCGAAGATTTGGACGACGCGATTGATAGGCTACTTTTCTTTTATATTACCGAAACGGTAGACATGCAGCCACTGGAAAAGCAAAAGCCGAATAATTTAGGAAGCAGATACGCAGGATGAACGCTTTGGATAGCATTACAGTACAGTTTTCAAGGGGGAATGAAGGTCACATACGTAATGGCTTCATCATAGGACGCATAGGAATTATCTGAAAATATTAACGGTCTTAGACTACAATGACGAAACGATTCAAAGACGACTTAGACACCAAGTTGACTTGTTTCTTTTTTAGTTCTCAAACACATTGCGCATCAACCACCAGCAATGCAATGCAAAGCACCACTCCTGTAAACGATTCAGCGGTTCCTACAGTTTCGGGAATACCTACAGTGGCTGATATTCCGATTACTTCTCACTTCTGAACCTCAAGTATCATCTTTAGCAGATAACTCGCCACCTGCTGCTCCAATGCCTCCATCACCACTCCCAGCACCTCAGCCACAACAAGTTTTATCTCCTGCTATTTCAAGTGCCAATGTGCAAGTACCGCATCAAATCCGCCGCAGCCAGATAATCCGAAAGCATCCTGTGATTATTACTGACTTCCCTAACAGAGATGAATTCTGACAGTTAAAAGCAAGCTGATAGAAGCAAACTCAACTTTTGAATTTGAGAAAAATATTCAGGCATTGCTTTCCCCTTCAATTCGCCTAAAAAATTCGCCATATTATTTATATATGTTTTTGATAAATGATCCCACACTAAAGCTAAGTGACGTCATCACAGTATTTGTTTTCCTACTGAAATAAGAGGTAAACAACATCGAGAAATACTTGTGAGCAGAAAATGATTGTTTAAATGATTAACAGTAGATGATTGAAATGAACTCCCTTTGTAGGCCTAGCTTTCTCAAAGACATTCATGATAACAGCTGTTCAGTTATCTTCTGTTAAAGTGACTTCTATGATAATTTAGTGAGTATATTGAAATGATACTTTGTAGGTTAAATATCACAACTGATTGCAAATACTCCATATAGATGTCTGTGATTAGTTAGGAGATATTTTGTTTGTTTTGTAAAACAGGAATTTTGAAAGACATTTTGAATGGTTGTTCAGCAACGATTCAGATTTAGTATTCCACATAACAGCACAATTCCTGACATTTGAATCGGTAAAACAGCTGAACGTGTGTTAGTAACGTCGTTGTCTCTTCTGAAGACAATTCATTGCACCTACAAATGCTTTAATCATATCATCAGTTGTGTTCACCAAATTCTGGTATTCTGGCTTCCCCAACGGTACAATAAAACTTGCTCAGAACGAAATCAGGCAGTTTGGACATAACCTATGTTATTAGCGGGTAACTATCTGCATTAAAAATATTTGCTACTGGAATGCCATCAGATTCAATTGATGCATTTATTATTCATTGTGTCCCACCGACTGTCACAAGAAGTAACCCACGTGCTGATGATGGAAATTGTATCAAAATTCAAAAAGATTTAAACAAAAACAGAAATGAGAGATGACTGCAGGATAACCACATGGCATCTGCGAAAGATACTGTGAATTGGCTGAATTTAGCACTACATTGAAATTGCCTATGCAAAACGCTTTTACTTCATATCTATAGCATGATAACTGTGGAACAGTCCAGATAAGTACGAATGTCGTGGATATAAAGAGAAGATCAGTGTATCCAGCAGAATACGTATTTATGATTCCTGAAAAAAATTGATGTCATATGGGAATATTGCTGTAACTAAACAGAAGTCCGCTAGACGCATGCAGGTATTTCCAACTGACGGAATCTGTTTTTTTTGTGAGCAGATCTCTTTTGTCTTCTTATGTAGTTTGTTTTATTACGAAGATTCAAAGTTGAACAGATGATTTTTTAGTCCCTGGCATTGATCGACCTTTGACCATTTGATGAGCATATATTTGCTGACAGTTGTTTTAGAAACAAATGTATTGCTTACAGGCTCTTAGTCATCGCGTTGTTGTACTCTCCGGCAGCCGTTTTGATGTAAAAGTTTGATTTACTAGCTTTTGTTTCATTGCTCCCAAATGCACATAAAAATTTTGTTGCAATAAAAATTATCAAAATATTTTTCTGCTCAATTGGCTATTAAGATAATTATCAAGTGTTTGACTTGAGGAACAACATGCTGGTTTCCAAAAGCACCTATAAAACACATCATTCAAAAAAAATTTTGTTCAAAAATCATATTTCTGCATCTTTTATGCAAATACGACGTAGGTTTATTGAAAATTCTGAACAACGTCGATGCATCCGTTTTCACTCAAAACTCGATCGCATGATGGGAATTATAGAAATTTGCAGGAGTGGGCCAATGTGACAAAATGTGCCTTTTTTATTGTCGATGTGACAAATTCACAAACCCAGGAAAATAATTATATATATAACTATATATTATATAGGATATATAGGCCTAAAATTATGCCCAGAAAGGAACGATAGTTTGGCAGATTTGATGAATTGTTATTCACATGGGATTATCAACGGCGTTGAAAATAAGCCTAAGAATTCTAAGAATTCATTATTTTAATGTTCTTTTTTATGTTGTTGTAACGGGCCGAGCTAGTAGATGTAAATTAGTTGGGTAGGTATGATGCGCGTACTGTAAGTGTTACGTTATAAACCTACCGATTGCTGCCAGTGGTGTCCTTTGAATCCTCAGCAGTCTCCAATCCTTTAGCTCTTGTCGTAGAAGCAGCAGGAGCAGCAGCAGTTCACTATTAAGATTATTTATTATTATTCTGAGAACAATACCCATATTCACGGCAATAATTTTAACCAACCCAAGGGGATATAGGTAGGACAATATCAAATTACCAGACCAACCGTATCAAAGGCTATAAGCTAGCTATTATTAACACGTGAATGACTTTAAGTCTAACCCAACTCCGAACAGCTATAGGTCTATTATTATTATTATTATTATCTGTGACAGCGTAAACCCAACTCGGAGAGCTTTAGGTTTCTTATTATTAATACTATGTACGTGAAATAGCAAACCCAACTCGGAGAGCTATAGGTTTGTTGTTATTATATTTAATTTATGTAGCAGAGCAAACCCAACTCGTGAAGTTATAAGTTTACTCAGCCACTACACTTACTATACAATTTATTTAATAAACAAATGTGTCACTATTCTCTATACATAAACATATAACACAATCACACCAGACAAGTCACATACCACTTTGCCGTATACTTTGTTACTGATTGTTTCGTTCTAGTCGTGAACAGAGTTCACCAAATTTATTAAATCGACTTATAAAGCATATTTAAACGACAGCGTCGTTCATTTTGTTATTGGTAATCATTTGGATATTGCATGCCTTCTATTATTCGGCACCTATATATATATATATATATATATCGTGACTGTATATAATTCGTTGTTTCCCAGTACCATCAATAAGCATAATAAGCATAAATAATACATTTAAATGTACACATTTTCATTCCATTTAAAAACGAAACTAACATTTATAGTTTCATTGAAGTGTCACGTAATCAATGATATCATAGTAAAACAATACTACTACACTTTAACACCCCCTACTGAAAAAAAATCGGCCCGATTAAATAATTCATAGGCGGAAGACACGCTTGAAGTTGTCGTGAACAATATTACGTAAGTTTTCTTCCGTCAGGTCGCGGCATTTAGCTACACGGGAGATAACATAATCCGTTAAGGTCGGATGTCCGGTAAGATGAGGCGCATCCGTCTCTACCAGTAGGCGTTCGATCGGGATGGCTCGTATTGCCTGAATCCTGGGATCGTTCCTCCGACTCAGATCGCTGCGGACGAGGATGGGCGCAACGCTAAAAAACATGTTGCGGAAAAGATCTGCAAAAGAACGTATTATCTCCCGAGGGACGTAAGTACAGTGCAAAACCAGTCGATTGGCCGGATTTATGTGGTTGAGCAAAATCTCTGCCGGGGTTTCGTGGGCCTCTGTATCTCCCCACTCCTTCTCTCTACAGTGTAGGATCAATGGGAGGGAAAGTTTAGCGGCCAACAAAGGCTGGTCACAGAATGCTCGACACTGGCAGTCCCAATCAATGGTCCATTTCATGTCGAGTCCTGTCTCACCGATGGCCCCTATGTTGTTGTTGTGGCGTACATGGCGGCGAAGTTGTGCTTCAACCGAAGGAGACCAAATATCCGCATGACGGGGGTGCAGACCCATAGCTAATATTATCTTGACATGGGGAAAATCTCCTTGGAGGTCGCTCTGTCCCCAGCTGTCGACGTTGTCCCGAATGTCCACTACTGCGCTCATCTCTGCGATATCAGCCTCCATCTCATCGATATGGCCAGCATGGCCCGCGCGAACGCAAGCGTCGTAGAGGTGGATGTGGGCATCACCTCGCCAAACGGATGGAGGGGTTGGAACTGGAGGTTCATCATCTCCGTCTGCACCCTCTGGTGCGGGGCGTTGGATTTCGCCCTCGAGACCCTCACGTAGGTCTTCAGCGGGCGCCGAAGATGCACCCTGTGTGGCTATAGGCGGACTGGCGGCCGCAGATGGAATCAGCTCCAGTAAGCCAGATAGCCCAACCACAAAGGTTGCGTCGGCGCTGACATCTGCGAAATTATCAAGGCTGGATGTCGAGTCATGAGGATTGTCGGTCATGGAGGCTGTAGGAGCCGAAGGGTTCCCAATTACCACTGTCCGACTATCGCCAATTACCTCGAAATCGATGACTCCTCGAGTGTCCTCGGACGTAACGAGCAGAACGTCTGCCTCTTGTACATTTTGGCGAGTCCAGGCCTGTGATTGCTCCTCAAATTCCTCAGATTCCTCAAAAATTGTTTTCACTCCTCAAATCCTGAAAAATTCCTCAAAGATAGCTGAACTAAAAGAAATTCCTCAAATGTGACACATTTTAGACTAAATGTCGGACAATGTATTGTTTTTTTAGCGAATGGTGATTATCTGTAAACTTCCAATCAAGAGGCTAAGATAGAATCCTATAACATGTATCCTACACCCTGACTGCTAAACATGAATCAATCATGATTTATAATTTGATTTTGTTTCACGTCGTTTTAATTTCTGGAAGCTACAGGGTTGCAAATGTTCAGGTTCGTCCGAACTTATTTTGCTATGCAGAGAAGTTGTCTGAAGTTATTGTCTGCCCGGTTTCTGAACTGGTTTCACAGCCTTCATTATATGTTTCTGCGACTATATGGCTGCCCAATGCATGCCTGTACTTCTTAAAGAACTTAAACTATCGATCCTCTATATCCATTATATGATAACGTATAGGTATCCCAGCCCATTTGGATTTCAGTGCTCTTATCAACTGAAGCTTTTGTTTCACTCATTCTCTTCCATTTTATTTCCGCTGAACATGAATACATGCGACGGGGTAAAGCGGATGGTCTCCAAATTTAGTGTCTATCTGTCTCCTTGTCACTAGCGTGCGGAGGTTGGAGGCTTATGAGGCTCTGCTATCCCTTGAGTCTGTTTGCAGCTACATTTTCAGGGTCTGACGACCGACATTTATCCTGGATGAGTTATCCACTCATAGATTATTTTCATAATTTGCTGAACACAGGTTGGTGTGAAAGTAATGCACAGATTGTTTATCGTTGTATGCGAACTTGGATTAATTAAGACATTCATCAAACCACATATTACTGGGTTGGCAGATTTTCAACCTGGGTATACTGCAAGATGTGGATGTCTATATCTCTGCGGAACTTCATACGAATAGAGGTGATAATCTTTCACTCTTTGCTTAGATGAGACCAACAACTTAGCTGGCAAGCCTGTTTCTAACAGTTTTTTTTGTGTCGTATGAGAGAATTCATGTTCATTTGAATGTAGATCGGAGCGATATGATCAAAGCGCTAACAGATAAACAAGAGCCACCAAAACTTATGCAGTATAAAGTAATATTAATAAATTAGTGTATAATGTAGCGTATCCTTCATAATAAATTACTGACTTTTTTTAACCACAAGCATTTCGTCAACGATTTTAAGCTTTCTATGCTTATGGGTCGCTCTCCTCCCAAATTTGTCTAAAATCCGTAAAAAGTAATCGTCACAAAGCCCCAGATGCATGTAGTTGAGGATATTTCCTACATTAAAAAAAATTCAGTATACAAATCTGACAAGCATCATTGAATTGGAGACGATAGCGTGAAGCACAGCGATATCAGCAGCTTGATCTGACATCCTCTGTTCGACACATTCTAAGCAGCTAGTACTTGAGGTAACAAATTAATTTCGCAACAACGCGGGAAGTGATTATGACCATGCCAATATCCTTATGTAATACATATAACTTCAAAAAGTGTGGTGGATTGTCGTCAACTCTGGGGTTACCTTCTTCATAACTTTTTTCATGAAGTTTGGCCCAAAATCCCTGTTAAAATTTGGAGTTTTTCTTGCAATTATTATATCATGCTCCGTTTATATTCCTCAAATTTTTCAAAAAAATTCCTCAATTTTTCTAATAGGCTAATCACAGGCCTGCGAGTCTCTTTCAGCGTCTGTTGTTGATTACGCATTTTACGTTGATGACGCTGCTGTTTATCGCTGATGTTCTCGCGATTCAGGTTAATGTGCGACTCATGCAGTCGAATAAGTTGGCGAGACGGAACTCTCCACAGGTCTGCCAAATGAATAATACGGCCATGCACGAAGGTTTGGGCATCTCTGGAAGTGGCCAGAAGCGTAGCTTCAATGACGGCCCGGCTTAAACATCGGTCTTTGGTCTTCCTTTTCCAACCTGGAGGACAGCCCCGAACCAATCCCTCACCCAATAAATATTTCTGCAGTTCTAATTTAACTGACTTCGCTTCTGCTTGTGGTATGCAGGATCCACCAGTTGCCATTTTCTGGAAGGAAAGACAGTGAATATCGGCCTGATGTTCTACGATAACAGGTTCTATTTCTATCTCGGACATGTCAGAGTCGGATACGTCTGACGTAGCTATGGTACTGTGAATTTCAATCATTGGGGCAGTGGACTCTGTTGTGTCACTGTCACAATCTTCTGCAATCATAGGTAAGGTGAAGTCGGTTGTATCAGTCCCCACTAGATCATCTACGCTGATGTTGGATTCATCCCGCTCGTCTTCGATGCAGTCTTCAGCATCGTTCCTGACGCAAAGGAATTTTTTTAGGCGATCAGCGTGTGAGACAAACGACTTTCTCCCGCGCTTGGTGTCGCGAATGAGATACGTGTTGTCAGAAAATCTCTGCTCTATGACCCAAGGTCCGTCCCATGGGCGATAAAATTTACGTTGTTCCCCTTTAGGAGCAATGGTGTGGTAGTACATCACGAGATCCCCTACTTGATAGGTGACATCTCTCACCCCCCGCGCGTCATATCCTCGTTTCTGACGAGTCTGCTGAGTGCGAGATATGGTTTTAACGATATCCCAGGTCTTCATCAGTTTTTCCTGGATTTCATAAATATGTTCCGACGTTTCTCGTTCTTCCACAGTTTCCAAATCCAGCTCAAAATCAACCGGAAGTCGCATTTCGCGACCGTATGTGACGGCGGCTGGAGAGAAACCTGTTGTACTGTGGGTGCTGGAGCGGTATGCCCAGAGGCAGTATGATATTGTTTGATCCCAGTTATCACGATCGCACTTCTCATGAGCGATGACTATCTGTTTCAAGGTGCGATTGAAGCGCTCGACGCCGCCATTACCCTGCGGCCGATAAGATGTCGTACGCGATTTCATGATGCCAAGCAAATTACAGAGCTCCCTGAACACCTTGGATTCGAACTCAGCACCTTTGTCAGAGTGAATCCTATCTGGGACTCCATGGCGACAGATCCATTCCCTTAATTCGACCCCGGCCACAGTAGATGTCTCTTTATTGGGTAGTGGAGTGGCCTCAGCCCACTTGGAAAAGAGATCAACCATTGTGAGAATATAGCGGTTACCTCGGTTGGTTTTACGCAAAGGTCCCACCAGATCGACCTCGATGCATTCCATCGGCTTGCCGGTGATAATGGAAGTCATCGGAGTTCGTATTTTTGGTATAGGACCTTTGAACGTGACACATACTCCGCAACCATTTAAATATTTGGTAGTGTCCTCTCTCATACATGGCCACCAGAAACGAGCTCTCAGTTTCTGATACGTCTTATCCCGACCTAAGTGGGATGACCCGACGCCTGCATGACATTGTCGAATGAACGACATTCTTTCTGTAGCAGGTGGAATAAATTTCTTGACATCTCCCATTACCCCGAACAGTAGCCCATCTTCTACAATCACAGTCTCCCAGAATTTAACAATACGTTTGATTTCTTCTGAACAAGTCTGCAATCGTGTGGAAGTGGGTTTGTCCGAATGATGTCTGTGGGTCTTCCCACAATTAGCTATTGCTACCAGTGTTATCCTCTTAAAATAAAGATTTTATTATTATTATTATTATAAGACAGGACCTGAGCCAAATCGGGATCCTGAAGCGTTTCTCGTTTCATGTCATCGACTCTGGCACCAGGAGACCATAAATTGAAGATAACTACGGAGTCATCTAGGCGATCCGACGACTGTACCGGCGTATCGTTACAATGAACAGTACTGGGCAACCTGGAAAGAGCATCAGCATTGCTATGTGCTGACCCGGGACGGTAGACGCACTCAAATTCAAATTCTTCGAGGATTTGGAGCCATCGGGCTAGCATTCCGCGCGGTTCTTTGAAACTTCGCAACCATTCTAAGGACTTGTGGTCCACTCTGGCACGGTTTTTTTCCCTGTAAGATATGGACGGAAGTGTTCCATAAAGAAAACAAGGGCAAACAATTCCCTTTTTGTTGGTGCGTAATTGGACTGGGCTGTGTTCAGTGACTTACTGGCATACGCAATTACCTTCTCAGAACCGCCCGGTTTTATTTGGGAGAGAACAGCTCCGATGGCATATCCAGATGCATCTGTATCGAGGATGAAACATCCAGATTCTGCCCGAAAGTCTGGCATGGTTAGTATCGGTGCTGAAGTGAGACAGTTTTTGAGGGTAGTGAAAGCGGTTTGACAGTTTTCTGTCCAAGTGAAGGAATGATCCTTCCGAATCAAATCATGTAGAGGCTTGGCGATCCGCGCAAAGTCTCTGACAAATCGTCGGTAATACGATGCGAGTCCTAAGAATTCCTTCACCTTTTTAGCCGTTGTGGCTGTAGGCCATTTTTTTTACTTTGTTCGTCTTCTCTGGATCGGTATGGATGCCATCTGGCGTCACCATATGTCCGAGATATCGAACAGACTGTAAGGCCCATTGACATTTCTTAGTGTTAAGTTGTAGATGTGCATCCCTCAACCTTGATAAAACCAATTCTATGTCCTGCAGATGGTCAGTCCAATTTCGACTGAAGATGATTGTACACCAAACAATTGACACCCACGAGGCCCCGCAATTTATCATCCATCATTCGTTGGAATGTGGCGGGGGCCGAAGCAAGTCCAAATGGCATCACATTGAACTCGTATAGGCCCAAAGGGCATATGAAAGCAGATTTTTGTTTATCAGAATGTTGGAGCGGAATCTGCCAGTAACCGGATTTGAGGTCTAGCACCGAGAAGTACGAAACGCCGTGCATGGCGTCCAAAGCGTCGGATACAGTTGGCAGGGGGTAGCGTCAAACTGGCATGCTTGGTTCAACTTGCGGTAATCAACGCAAAAACGAGGGCTACCGTCCAGCTTCTGAACTAATACAATCGGACTAGCCCATGGACTATTGCTGTACGATATAATGCCTTGATCAAGCATTTCCTGAATCTGCTTCGTAACTTCTGCTTTCAAGTGTGGTGGGACTCGCCTGCAAGCCTGACGAATAGGTGCGTGGGCACCCGTATTTATACGATGCTCTACTCCGGAAGCTCGACCCAATGGCCGGTGGTCAGACATGAAAACATCGTCATATTGGTTTAATAATGTTTGCAATTGTGAACTTTGGAAAGCTGTGAGGGTTGTGTCTTGCGCATTTATCTGATTTCTATCGGGACCTTTATGCATTACTTGACATATTCTGTTGGAGGATTCCTCCAAGTTTTCGCCCTCATCCTGGACAAATGAGATATTGTCGACCTCATAGCTAACTACAAAAGGTTCAAATTTGCCGATAGCTTCATTTTTGATGATGACCGAATCATCATTGTTATTGACAATAGGAATTATTATATTTTTATTACTCACAGTGATGATAGACGGCAAAAAGGTCAGCCCCAAACGAACAGTTTCTGAGCTGTCAGCAACAATGCCAGATATAGGTCCCCCAAGGTCCCTTTAAATCGAAGGCGAGCCCGAACTAACTTCACAGATTTGGGAAGAATTTCTATTTTGTCATTAACCCCTATTTTCATAACGGTGTTACGACCCGTTAATATTGGCAATATAACCCCAGGTCTTTTCAGCCACACCTGACTACAGTCTAGATCAATGACTGACCGTTCCGGTAATAGGAAGTCCATTCCTAAAATCAAATCAATAGACAAATCACTGGAGACTACTAATGATCGAGTAGGACAATATTTACCAAACTCTATCTTGGTATCAGCTACACCGACAATTTGTAGTTCTTCGTCTTTATGGCCTCGAACATCTAGTTGACTGTTTGCGGGCAAGGGTTCATAATTGGAGACAATTCTATTACTACATACCGAGCAATCAGCTCCGGTATCTATCAGTGCTATGACTTCTCGTCCCTATACCATAACAGAAACATTTGCCCTAATGCGGTCCCTTTTAGTAGTAACAGCGACAGAACGGGACGCATCTACCGCTTTTGAGCGTTTCCCTCTGTGCAGAATCGAGCGATGTGTCCTTTGCCTGAACATTTAAAGCACACTATTTCTTGATTTCGTTCCGGATCTAACGAATTCGATGCTGCTGGTGATGATGTTATAGGGTGTGGTGAAGCAGAAATTGTAGGCACGTCAACATGGGGTTGTGCTGTAGTTGGAAGGTCGCTCGTCCTGTGTACAGCCGAGGTTGGTGCAGAATAACCTAATTGTCTACCCTGCGGAGGTGTGTAAACATTTTGAGGAATAAGCGGTAATTGTCTTATCTGGCGATCATGTGATGCAGAGCGCCAAGGTACAGAGACATTGTTTGGCCATATTTCATGTTGTGGTGACGACTGAGCGCCTCGAGAACCATATTGATACACTGGTTGTCGAAAATTTCGACGCTCTACTGGAGTCGTTGCCGACGTAATGGATCGGAACGGTGAAGTACAGGAGGCAGCAATGTGGCCAAAGTTATTGCACTTATAGCAACGTATGGAAGAATTGGAAGCAGAAATAGTAGAAGTCCGTATCTGCGGAACATTTGCATCTACCCTTTCAAATCGAGTGACGACATCCAAGTAGTCGTTCAATGAATTTGGTGGAAACCTGCACATTGACAATTTAACAACCCTACTTGTATCTCGTGACATTAGCGTATTCAAAACTCGACGCTCCAAGTCATCGGTGCGCAAATCTGGGAATGCGTGTCTGCCAATGCGCAGAAGTACATCAGCGTAATCGCGGATTGTCTCATCTTTCGTCCGCATACGCGACTCGTACGCCGCTTCCGCTTCTACGGTTGTTGCAAACGGGCAATACCTACATCGCAATTCGTGGATCACTTCTGCGTAAGTGTGGGTATCTGCTCGATCTACAACAATTTCATTAGGCCTACCAACGGTTTTGATCAATAACAAACGCAATTTACGTGAATCTGAAAAGTTATCGGCGAGCAACTCGAAGACCTTGAGCCAACGATCAAAGGCTAATTTCTCATCAAATTTTTGCAAAGCATTTAAATCATCCGGGATTTTATTTGTATTTGATGGCTTATCCTGTAATAAAGAGGTGCATTTGTGTTCAATGGTATCGATTTTTGTCTGGAGCTTAGCCAGATCGTGGACTAGGTCAGAAGTTAAGTTCATGTTTGCAATACCTTTCCCTTCTGCTTCTCGTCTAGTAAAAAAATGAAGGTCATCAGCGTTCAAAACAGGTTCACCATCCGTTTTGACACGTAATTCCTGCTGACTCCTACCCCGGAATGGTGTTGTAGCTGAAAACCCCGTCGAACCAAAGCCATAGTGCGACATAATGGAATACTGATCGGTTCTATACCGCTGCCACCAAGTGTAACGGGCCGAGCTAGTAGATGTAAATTAGTTGGGTAGGTATGATGCGTGTACTGTAAGTGTTACGTTATATCCTCAGAACATAATATTTCTTCATTATCTGAAAAACACATCTTATTCTTTTTGTGCTACCGAGGCAATTCTTTCGGTATGAGAAGAGAAGACCTAATTCAGCCTTAGCGTCTAAATGGGTTAATAGTCATGCATCCACATGAAATTGTAAGCAACTTTGACATCAGCAGATTATTTAGATTACTAATAGTATTTATTCCAATGAAAACAAATTTAGTGATACAACTGAGCGTATTATATCACGTGTATGATTTCGTCATACTAAAATCAATTATCCAAAAATGTTCATAACAAAAAGTATGGCTATTACAAAAATTGCTAAAAAGGTGTGGAAACTCTTACGATCGTGAAAATTGAATAATACAACAGACTGATTAAAGCACACAGAAACCGCAATATAGAATAACCATGCAATTTTACAAATCAGAGTAAGACATCTAGAACTTCCAACAAAAGTCTGAGAATACGCTCATTTACCAGATGGAGTTTCGAAGTTGGGAAGGCTGGATATGATTAAGACGTAACAAATTACAAAAACAGCAAAACACAAAAAGATCGTTTGAAAAAGCGGAACAATGTAGCAAACTATCTAAAATAAACAAAAACTGCAGATAAATGAAAGCGCGCATCTAGCCAAATTCATAGTCTTTATTGCTCTGGAGGCCTTTCGCTGGTCTCATCAACAGAACATACCCGGTAGAAAGAATGCAAATGATTGATGACAAATGAGAAGTACACCTACATGCTAGAAAGGAGATGGCTTCACCACGGTAGATAAATACCAATTAGCAGCTCACGTTGCTTGCACAAATTTGGCTTGAAGCATCAGAAATCACTTGAAGCTTCTGAATTGCGTAATAACCTGTCATTTCTAGCGTGAAAGTACATTTCTAACGTATACTTCGTAATGTTATGTTGAAGTTTCTTTTTAATTGCCTGAGTTATGACTGTCTTTTCATTTAATCAAAGCTGCATTCTAACTTTGCTTGCTGTTTGTAACTAGCCCTTCTGACCGATTACATCTATGAAACAGTTCTTGTGAAATCGACATCGCTAGGACAGGATTAGCTTTATGGTGCTATGTATATTTCCAATTGAAAGAGAAACGGTTGTGAAACGGCAAAGTTACAGTGATGGTGTAAAATGATAAGTTTCATGGAATATTGGATGGAGACTTGGTGTCAGGTGGTGTGAAGTGTTGGAGTGCTGCTTACGTTTTGCCGCTGAGCTACTGATAGAAGCAGGTTTGCAGTTTGGACTGGTTCGAAATAGTGCCATGAGGCCTCCGTATCTGACTTTTCGGCACGCTTAGTGAAGAAACAAAGAAGTTAAGGGTGTTGCATCGTTTGATCTTGTATTTTTCTCCTTTATCAATGTAATGAATACTGTAACTGAATAATCATTACATTACATTTCTGATAGTGATGTAGTGATGATAGTGATTTTTGCCTCAAAAAGGTTTCATGAAACTTGTTTGTATTTTGCATGTAATCCATAAAGCAAGACTATCACTGAAATATCGTGTTTTAAAATATTGAATTATCAACATTTCACATTGCATCAAGTGATTGCATCATGATCTCCCATATCGATTGTAGGATTCAACAGTGAGCGCACAGAATCTTCTTTATTCCATGTTTTCCGCACATGCCACGTTGCATGCTACACATCTCAAGACAATTCATTTCGCATTGTTAGGACGTTTGCCCGCTTGAATGTATTTGCCGCAGCTTTGTCTACCACTTGAAGCCTCAACTTCTTGCTGTAACAGCGCAAGTATTTGGTTGCCCTGTAGATCGGTTCAAATTCTCCACTGCATTTTTAGAAAGACCTGTCAACTCGAAACACCATTTGCTCTTTGACCAATTCATCAGCTAGACTCAACATAAATGTGCGCCTCATAGTGCGTGGAATATCATTTCCTGCTGTTGGAGGATGAATGTTGAAGATGGTTTGCACATTTATAGCCGTAACATCAAGAATGTCATGAATATTTTTTATGATAGTTTTATGCAATTAATTGCAGGTGAAGCTGAGTATTTTCAATCGAAGATGCATAAACTGACTCACTAGCCGATATTTTAAGCGTCCAAATATGACGTAAGCCATTCTTTCAGTCATAACTGATCGAGAGGAGTTAAAATATATCAGCTATCGGGCATAAATAGTCTTTATTTTCGAAGTGATCATTTTGATCACCCTTTGTATTTTAAAGGTCTACAAAGAATCAAAGCTGACAAGAGCGCCGGAGATCCCATTAAATTAACTACTACAACAAAGTTACTATTTTATGATTTCAGTGTTTTTCATGTTTTTTATAGTCAACTATTTTTCCAGCTGAAAAAATCACAACTTTTGTGCTTTATTCAGACATTGTATTTATCTGGAAAAAGCGTTCGCACACATTATTCATCAGTTTTACAAAAACATGAGGTCGTCCCAGATAAGATTGTTACTTGTGTCCATAAATATCTGATAATACTTTTTGGATTCTGCCTACGCTTCTCCAATTCCGATTTTGTCATCATCGAATTCTATCATTAGTAGCTTTTAGGGTTATTTATTTTTTCTTAAGGTGTTGAAGCTTCGCTGAAACCATTCTTATCACATTCTATGCATTCGTTGCTATAACTGCGTCACAATGGTTTCTATTGGTTCTCTTTGTTAGATGATTTCTCGGCTCAACAATAGCTGAGTGACTATTTGAGAAAAGCATAGCACTAGGAAAACAATGTGGTTCAGTTTGTAAAAACGAATTCGCAAAGACCATGTTATGTTACCAAAGCTTATACATTGAAAGAATCCTTGAAGCTAGTGATAGAGCTCGATGTGTACAAAATCGGCATTAAGAAAATGATTTTAGTACACAGTCATACATTTAATGAAAACGATAGATGTTGAATGAGACAAGCTACCCAACTTGATTGAGGAAACCACCTGGTCAATGACGTAGACATAAGAGATAACAAAGCTTCTTGATAAAGAGATACAGTAGGATAAATGACTGATTATCCACGCATTAAGTCATAATTGTGAAGTAAACTGTAAATCAAGAATGATTCAAAATTGGAGAACTGTGACACGTTCTCCAAACATGTCCCAATTGTGTCAAGGGAATGAATCTGCGGATTCCGAAACCCAACGATATTTAGAAGCATTATCCGAAGATTCATAGGATTAAAAATGTTTTTCTGACGGTGAATCGAGACTCGTGGAATTGCCTTTATCGTGTTTAATCGTGATGTTTTGAATTTTTACAATTTTCGTGGAGAGTGAGTGAGTTCGAATCGCCATCCCTCACAATTACCGGATGTTTTCAACCGTTTTATGAAGATTGAACACGTGAAAGTAAAACAGATCAGTGTGATGTCTTCCTCCATGCAAACTGCATAATCATTGTGATCTCTCTTAATGGTGTCAAATTCTTGTTTAGGAACTCTATCTGATCGTGAAGGAATGTCTTGGATCGATAGATGATATGCAGTCGAACCTCTGTATAGTGAACCTGTTCATAGTGAATAATCTCTTCATAATGAATAAATTATTTGTTCCCTTCGTTGTCTCAACCTCAACATAATGAATACTTTACATCAAGGGCCTATGTATTGATCTTTAATTATGCTTTGTAATTAATGCGCATCCAATGTACGTGAGGGCGAGTAGTTTGATGATTCTTATTACTCCAAAGTTTCCTAAGTTACCAAAGTCTATGAGTCTACAATCTAAATTTAGATACAAATCAACAAATCAATAGTCAATGTGGCTAATAGTTTCAAGATTACGTGCGCTTTTCTGCGTTTTCAAGCGTACCGACTGTTGAGTCAGATCAGGGAATTCCTTGAAAGGAAAAGTGATCAGCTTGATTGTCAAGCTTGACTATCTTTTGGTCGAGTAGATAAGATGATTGCTTCTGTTGACGAGCGACATACTGTACAGACTCGTATTGACAGTTATTTCCGTCGTTCGTATGTAGCTTATAGTGCATGCAATGCTGATTATTTTATAGCAGTTACATTTTGTATTTTGAGTTTACATTATCATTTAATATGACATAGTATGATACAATACAGTATTACTGGTAATTATCCCTATATAAATTTGTTTTCCAAATAATTGCATCAGTTCTAATTGTTTTGTATGATTGGTTTGACTTTATATGCTTAAAAACAATATTACACTAAATTTTAGAAAACCTCCTTATAGTGAACTCTCCTCATAGTGAATTTTTGTTATCTGGTCCTTTGAAATTCACTATGTAGAGGTTCGACTGTACTAGAAATTTGAGATAGCCGAATAAAACGCGTGACTTTCCTAAATTAACCCTGTCGCAACGATGTCGGTGGTCACCATCTCGTGCTCTTCACGCACACTTTAAATATTCCCCAATGATGTCTTCCTAATCGTGATGACTTTGAACAATGCCTGCATGACATGCTGTGACGTCCGAAAGGGTTAATCATGAGGTCCAAGATCAGATATGTCTGTTAAGGAATTTGATAAAGCTATTTATCACAGGCACTGTTTCAGAACTTATTGCTCAATGTCATTTGACATCAATGCGATCATGAAAATTCATAGAGGTCTACATTGATTTGATTTGTTAAAGTCATCATTATTAATTTGCTTCGTAATCTTTTACTTCATATCTCGAACATACAGTGCTCGTCAAAATGACAACAGAATCGTTATCCGTAACCCCTGCTTCCCTCAATATTCACCCGCTACCTGTTTCTGCGTAACTCAATCCTCTCCCATCAAATATTTCGTATCCTGTAAATAATCAGTGCATTAGATCACACATTGTAGCATTTTCTGCCTTTTCTTGAGATTTTCAATTTCGTATTCCAGGAGCCTCTACGATTACAGCATCCTCGGGATTTGAAAGCATGGGCAGATGATGGCATTCATTTCTCATGTACCAGTAATGAAGCTGCGAAGCTGTTTGACATCTTCATGTATCAAATGTATTCTTTCACTCCTGATAGCCGCTACGATGGTCCAGTGGGCACAATGAAACTGCTAAAAGAAGCAGATCCGGACTTTGTATTACTGAACATTACTCACCATACCGAAAATGAAATGTTTTCAAAATCTGCAGAAGAAAAAGATGACGCTAGACGAGCTGCATTTGAATATATTAAGTCCTGTGATACAAAGAAGATGACTGATTTTGAAAAGCGGCATCTGCAAGTTTTGTCAAAGAGAATAATCGGGAAGGAATTCGAAGCACTTGACTTGCTGGAGGATATCGTGATGTTGTATCCGAAGGATTTATTCGGACTCCGGTCAGCATTTGAAATTTGTCTCATGTTTGGAAGATTCGAGAGAATGCGATATATAATGTCATCTGCTCTACCGTCATACAAGCAATCGGATCCTTATTATTCTTTTATTCTAAGTCGACTAGGTTTTGCGGTTAACGAATGCTTTGACTCAGTTCTTGGAGAAAAGATGACTAGAAAAGCGTTAGAGATCAACGATAAAGATACTTGGGCAGCTCACTCTTTGGCTCATGTGTTTGATTTGAATGGTAGTAAAGAAGCCGTCGATTTTATGGTTTCTACTAGTGAGAAATGGAAGCCTGCTTCATTTTTAGCGTGTCACAACTTCTGGCATGTTGGTCTTTTATATGCAAACGCTGGAGATTTCGATGGCGCAATGCGGATTTTTGACGATGAAATCATGCCGCGTGTTCGAGAAACTAGTAAGTCCAAATTGAAAGATCTTTAATGCTAGTGATTTCCATCTTTTAGCTAATAAAGACGTGTTCAATATCACACAGAATTGAATATAAGTATTAAATGATTAAATGATCTTCCTCTCTACTCGAAAGCACATTGGGTGAGGACTTTCCTTGTATTTGAGTTTTTGAATTTCTCCCACTCTCAAACTTTTTGGCTGTGTGTCATGCTAGAATGCCGATTTCTAGTGTGTCTGGTTTAGGTCAGGTCCCCACAAGGCCATTACACCGGTTAAGTGTAAAATGCATTCGAAAGTATTCCGTTTTTGCAATCTGACTCTAATTACTTAAACCGTTCTAGTAGCTGGAACCATAGCTGCGGAGTTTCTCAATCACTGCGAGTAAGCTATCAGTACTTTGGAACAACGATGTGTTTCGTAGCGTATCCGACCTGATGTTTTTCTCAAGTATGCTACAATTTAGCCTGCTAGGCTTCTCTGCGACGTGTTGCAGTAAAATTCCGACAATATTTAATTGACCTATCTAAATTATTTAAGCGGTCGAAACGCGATCGTCCTGACCAAGTTCCTGTTGATGACCTCATTAAAAATAGTCAAATAATTTGTATGCATATTTTGTAGAATTTTATTTCACGTTTTAGCTTAAGGAACTAATATTAATTCTCTTACACACCTGGTAGATTTTAGATAGCGGAATCCCGCTGTGTTATTAGCTAGATCTGGTATTTTGATTGGAAACAGACCTGTCCTCTTATCATCTGAATGGGCAGACTGTTAAATAGGATCCTTTCAATATATAAGTGATAAACATAATTTTGAACAGAACGACTTACTCGCCAATTCATTACACATGAGGAGAAGCGTTGTTAGTCCTTCTAGTAAGTATTTTTAAAATTTTTAGACATTTTAGGATATAAAAATTTTCTTTTAAATCATATTTTGCACCTTTTAGAAAATTAACTAGTCATTAGCTTGTTTTTTTTAACTTTGTTACCTTGACGCACTTTGCTACGTTGAATTACTACATGTAGTGCTTCTACATATACAGTCGCGCTTGTCCATGATTCTGTGGCATAACCGACATGTCTCGTTATCTGAAATTTCTGTGTTATTCAAGTAGATGATTTTCTTATTCAGTTGTTGGATAATGCGCCTTCATTTCATTGGCGAACAATGTGACAGCCACACGTCAAAGAAGACAAATTGTAGGGGAAGGACAGTCAGCATTCTTGGAGGTAGCCTGCTCATGATACCGATAAGGACAAGGTGAAATTTTGAAGGTAGCAGAATTTCCATCATAAGTCTTGATACGAAGGTGTGCGGCCCACCATATCCGCAGCAGATCTTGTATGATTGAAATTGTGAATAAACTCTGACATGACATACTTTTTTCAGGTTCGTTGTGTGCACTGTTGAGAGTAATAGAGAATGATTGAAGTTTCTCATAATCCTCCCATTAGTTCGCTTTTGAATATAGGACCGTTGCATTTCCTCCAGGTAAAATATTTGACTTTTCAAGACTGCCACCTCGGAACAGACATGGAGACTGCTTGAAGATATCTCTACATGAATACAAATTATAAGCTCAACAATTGAAAGTTGTTGCGGGTGATTACTCAATCTTCCTTAAAAAGAACGAAAGTAAAACATATTTGAAATGCAATTCAATAGGCATTGAAGCCCTCTTAATCCTTATTGAGAAATCTTTAAGAAACAGACTTAATCCTCGGGTTAAAATTTATTTGGTTGTATCATGGAAAATCCATTCTCCAATCTGTGTAGGAGCAGCAGCTTCTAATGGTAAATATAATGAAAACCCAACTTGACTTCTGATATGATGTCTTTACATCACTTTCCATCAAACGGCAGGTGTGCAGGAATGTGTGTGGGCCGAGGAATACGGCAGTCGTCCTTTTTTCACTTCTAGAAAGTCTTAATTTAGCTGTAGAAGTGCTTTCCAACCAAAATTTCTCATCAAAACTCAATAGAATTAAAGATAGATGATGCTAAGCCTGCACCTGCGAATACGTGTCTTTCTCGTTCATGTGCGATTACAATCAGCTCGTAAATTCAACAAATTTCCTCGCTAATGATTTAAGTCCCCGTTTGAAACTATTTCTTATAGAAAGAATCGATCCTCAGTCGTGCAAGTGTAATGCAGCCTGCATGTTTGCCATATAGGCTACACTGAATGTAAAATGCACTAATCCAATGATAGCATCTTCAACTTCGATGAAATTCAAGTTTACTGTTTAGCACAATCGAACAACAGTAATCTAAGATTATTTAAAGTATTTGCTTATTGTGCAAATCATGCTATGGTAGTTCGCGTAGGCTATAACTACGATTCATCTTTTTGAGACGGTGATGACATACTCGAATGCGAATTCCTTCTAAGAATTCCGCTATATTTCTGAATTATTGCCAATGTTCAGTGCCTTATTCAGAACCCTCAAATTTGTATTGTAGCTTACACAATACGACGTATTGCAGCTCACGCAAGTCAGTGTACATGTAGGTATGTTTCATCTTGCCTTCAATCACACAGTCAAACTCTCTCAGTAGCGCACAATGCAGGCAGCTGATGTCTGCCATGGTTGCGATATCTAAAATGTGATATTTTAAATGCACATTTAAAATGTGTTTTAAACATATTTTAATAATGATAAAATAGAGTGTTTTTAATACATTTTTAAAATTCTTCTATTGTATTTTTCTAGTAAAAGACACATTTACTTCTTTTGATATAAGCTACATTCCAACAATTCTTAAGACGATGTGTATGTAGGCCTATTTTTTGTCTAGGAAATGTCAGTAAATCAATCTTTCGACAAATGCACTTTAGTGCAGTAATTGTGTAGAGCGAGTACAGTTTACTATATAAGCACAGGCAACGATAATCGAATCTACCGTGGTACAATTCATGAGAAATCGAGACGCTATGGTTGATTATCATCAGCATCACCATAGCAAGGTTACAAAACTTACGAAGATTGCGTGTTACAGCGGACTTTAAGATTGTTTTGTTCATGATTGTCTCCTATGTGATTCCTATGACGAAAGTGACGCTGAGTGTGTGGGGCAGGGATGCAGAGTCGGAGTCGGAGTCCTATCAAATGATAAGACTCCGGCCTATAACTAGACCCGAAATATAATACAAACAAATTATTTACCTCGTGCATGGCTGTCACTGTCTTGATGTCAACTTTCTGCGTCAAACAAAAGTACAGAGACAGCGAGCAAGCAAAGTTTGTAATAGTTGAGGGAATGAACCGTGATTGTGAAAAAAGGATCTTCCTTTCACTCGGTGATTTAGTAGAGAAGACAAGCCTTCGTAGCCTCGATCACACCTACGCACCGGAGGTCACGTCAGAGACAAAATGAAATACTAGTTTGTTTGAGAACATTGCCTCTCACCCTCACGTTAATCTTGTGTGATGGCTCCTCCAAAGCGCATATTAAAATCGAAAGTGTACTCATATTTTTTTGAATAACGATGGGGACTTTCCTGCCTGGTAGAGACTGGAGAAAAACCGTGTGAAGCACGGATTAAGAAGATGGGAGGAACCCTGTCGTATGCATCCAACGTGAAGCGACATTTGATAAACTTTCATCGAAAATGATTGATAAATGATACAACAATGATCACTAAAGATAGGTTCAGGTAAGCCTATAATGATCTATGATGTGGGCTACCTGTTTTTCATAAAACTAGGCTATATTTACTTGCCACCCGGAGTCGGAGTCCTAGCAAAATGATAGGTATGCTGAGTGAGTGACGCTCTGTGTTGAGTGAATATTCATAATCATCAAGAAGTGTTTTCTAATGTAATTTTTATCTATCCAATATGGTTGCTTTGTTAACTTAAATGTTTTCTTTTATAATATATGCGGTATATTGTTATATGTGCAATATGTGTATATTATTAGAATGTATTGTCACATTGTATTTTGCATAATTATCTCTAATGATTTATCATCTGTTTCGTTTCATTTCTTCCTTTGTTTAGCTCAATTATTTATTACTTCAAAGGTGAACTTGTGTCCTAAAATGAATTGAAAAAGATATAACAAACATCCCGAAATAAATTATAAAATGTCACTTTCAGCGATAGTGAATCTTAAAAGCATTCTAAATGAAGACATTCTCAAATTAAAGAAGTCCTTTTGGCTTATTAATATTATATGATGTCTCCCTTTAAGTCTTTTAGGGAAGATATTAATGTAAATCTCCCAAAGTATTACCACAATTCTCATCAATTATATAAGAAATAAAAAACAGAAAAAAGGGAATTTAAAAAGCCGATTTAAAAAACCCGTGGGTTTTTTAAAAAAGAATTTCGGTGGGTGTTTTTATATATGAGGCTGGGTTATTTAAAATAGTAGATTGTGTTTCTATATAAGGCCAGGATCTTTAAATACAAGTTGTATATCATCAGATCGCAACTTCAACAAATCTTCGGAGAGAATGTTACGAGGATCATGAACGCAGTTTAGGCTTGCAGAACAATACCAGTGCCCTACCCGAAGATTCGATAAATGACCACGGCAGTAACCTTGACATTTTCGATTTCACAATCAATATCATTGCCAAACATAATTCGCCTCTTGAAAATCGTCTGGCTGAAGCTCGCTACATCAGAAATAGGAGACCACAGTTGAACCGCAAAGACGAGCTGGTTGGCTGAGAGATATTCTGTCTACGGTATTATCACTTGATATATAAACCACTCACTCTGGCTGCTTTTACCTTCTTTTTAGTGCACTGAGGCAGCGACTGCGGCGTGAAACGCTTGCCGTTTAAATAGTTTTATCTATTCGATTTTATTAAAGCCGTTACTAAAGGTAGTGCCGTATTTTTTTCTCATCCTCACCACAAACATATTTGAAATATATTTAAAACTTATTTAAAGTATGAATGATAAAAAACATTTTTTGCAATCCTAATGTGAACCGTCATTCGGACATCATCAGAGTTTCATGCACTTGAAATGCTGTCGCCCTGCTCTGTTTAGGGTTCTCATCCAGGTCTGGAGTTCGGACTGAATTCTCGATTTTCGGGTTTTAACCCGGGCTTAAGAGCTGACCGGGCTTAGGAATTACCCCTTTCCATGTAATCTCTCGCTTGATGAGGGGTTTTCTGTGTAATCAAAAGCTGCAAAACACTTTTGCATGGTACAAATAAAGAACAATCTGGACTAATCCATTATGGTTGGAAAAATTAAGTATTTGATGGCATTATTTTTGTTAGATAGTAACAATTGATTTAGGTTATATTCTAAAGCCATTCTCAAGTAAAAAAAATATGAAATGTACAACTTTCAAAAAACGTGTCGCAAGATGTCTTGGTGAGTTCATAGCATTCATCATGGCAAGAAATAGCAATCACAATACAGCACAGTGGGAAAAAGCCCTATGATATACCACCCCAACCAATTGGTGATATGATGTTATGAAAATAGAAGTTCTTTGAATTGTTCACATTTAGCCCGGCTGCTTATTTTTGGTTTTTGTATTCTGATGATGATTGATGCGACTTGCTTCATCAGCTTCTTTTAATCTGCGATTTGCTTCATCATCTGCTGTATTGAAGATTTTTTGGATTGAAAGTTTTGCTCTGATTGCATGTTTGATGATGTTTGTAAATAGATGAATTCTTGTTGTTGTGAGGATCTTTTATTCTATGTCGAAGATGGGGCGAATAGTGCTGCCAATATAATAGTGCCTGCACGATTTTTACCAGACACTGAGGCTGCGACTGTGTCGCGAAACGTCTGTCTCTTGTATATACGTATCTTCAGCAATAAACTTCTACGGATAAATCACAGGGAATGCATTTTATTTCTTTGCTTCAACATATGAAGAAAGAGACGCAATTTTCTGCTAATACACTGTCGAAGCTCGTTAATTCGGACACGGATAATTGAGATTTCGGTTAATTAAGATCATACGGTTCCGTGTCATTTTTTGTATCTTTTGCATCTTTAAGATGCTGTTTCGATAATCAATACATTGAAAGCCTTGTATTTGTGGTCTTAATTAACGAGCTTTGACTGTGATAATTCATTCAAATTCTTCATGCTATTTTTTAGAGGAATTCAGACGATTAAGTTATCGTAGAATTGAAGCGCGCTGGCTCCTGGTGTTATTCATGCAGCGAAATCATTCATGGACAGACATATATGCAATGACTGATCTTCCAGTAATTATCAGCAATTTCAGCATTAATCGTGGACGGTCACGACCCCATTAACATTTGCAGAAGTTACTTATCTACTTGTTTCACTGAACTTGTTGTTGTCGTACCTTGTCTAATCGTCCATCAGGTACTATGCAATATTTGACACGTTGAACTCAATAGAAAGGTCAGCACGCACTTATTTTTCAAGCATTATTACTAGGGCAGCCCAAGCACTATAAAGTATTACAAAGTATAGTAAAGTTTTAAAATTATAGTAAAGTGAAGGTATTTTCTAGGAAACATCGTCTTCTGCTTGTAAATAATTTTTCTTTGATAATGAACGATTGAGGTAATTCGCCAAGCATCAACTTAACGGAAACGTTATTTTTGTGCCTGTTATCCGACGCCGCACCCTACACGATTGTTGCAGGAAATGCTTGAAAATTACTTCACCCAACTTGTTTCTTGTAAACTGTGTTGCACATCTTGTAGACAGCTGTGCCATGAAAATCAGAAATTTTCGGTTGAATTTGCCGAGCTGAATCGATCGGTTGACTCTAGCTTTCGATTAATCTTCACTTGAGTAGTCTTAAAGCCGCTGCTATCAAGAGCAAACTATGAAGAAGTCTATTTCACCACAGGTGATTGTTATTTGAAGGGCTAGTTGACTGAAAGCTGTGCAGTATTAAAAAGTTGAGCATTTGACACGCTTGGCAGATATTCCTTCAAAAATGATTATTGTCCGTAATGCTGAGGCTGCGGTAAATGATAGCGCATGTAAGAGGAATTATCGACGATTGCAGCTTGCCAGTGAAGTATTGGTTGGGTATTCAATTTGCAGCATCGTGTCTGCTTCAGAGGCTTTGTAAATTGACGCCTGTCATTTGAAACCTGAAATGTCATTGAAAAAAACAATCTCTTGAATGTTATTTATGCTTTTCAATAATCTTCAAATGTCGTAAGCATTTGTTCAAAGGGTGTCTTAAGGGGTTCAAAGTAAAATGACAGCAAAATGATCTTTTTAGCCTTCTACATGTAGAAGATTCGTCGCCATCGCTACTCTGTCAAAGAGACTGTAAAGGACTTCGTCCTCCTGTGGGCTTTTGCAGAAGTTTGCATCCGCTGTGCTGTTCGAGCCAATTCCACCGTCGTACTGCGTGTTAGCGATTGTTTCTTGGTTGTGCATAACTCCTCGAACAGTGTACTGTACATCCGAGTGTATAAGGATGAGATTTTCGAAGATACACTGTCATTAAGGATGCCTTTAAGTTTACACTTCAATCATGTGAAATATTATTCTACAGGGCATCGGTTGGGTGGTACTTGAAAAATAGCTAAAAAAAGTGAAAAAGTAAGTTCACAATATGTTCATTAAACAAATTAATTCATTCAAATTAAGTTCATGATTTAAAAATCATTATAACAACTGTATTCGAAATTCATGGGTTTGAAAAATATACACTGAATCAATAAAACAGAAACCCCTGTTTGTCATATATAGGAACTTTGTTTTAAGTGTAAACTTATCTAGCACTTTTGTATTTTTTGATTGTCTCTGTTTGCTTACAATTCATAGCATTCAATTAATCATGATGATCTTTCTACAATATCTACGTTACTAGACAACAGTCACATAGCTGCCTGATATATTACGCAATAGTGACATGTTGTAAGAAACAACCATGCATGCATTGTAATGCGCGTTGATTGTTTGTGAATTGTTAGCGATTGATTAAGCGCACACCAAGCTGAGATCTAGATCTACCAAATGCCGCAAATTAGTGACAGTGCTAGAAACCAAATGGTAGGGATGTGGAAGGCAGGTGCAAGCTTGCGGGTTATCGGATTGGAATTTGGAAAGGACAAATCTAGTACTTTGCAAGAATGTGACTGAACGGTCTATAAGGACATTTTGCAGAATCACCTTTTTTCGTTTGCCCACCAATCCCTGGGAGAATCCAGCAACTGGTTGTTGATGGATGACAATGCAACGCCACATCGATGACGTGTTGTCAAGGATTTCAAGGATGGCATGGGTATTCGAACTTTACGTTGGCCCAGTAAATCCGCTGACTTGAATCCCATTGAGAATTTATGGGATATACTGAAAACAAGAGTTGCCCGGAGGAATCCTATGAATTTGGAGGAGCTGAGAGCTCTTCTAATTGAGGAATGGGACGGACTTCCAGAATCATTGCTCCACAACTTGGCTGACAGTGAAACCAGAAGAGTTCGGGCTTTACTTTTGGCGAATGGCAGCCATACAAGGTATTAACTTTGTTTTGTGTGCATCTTCAATCAATATTTTTTGAATGTTTTCTGGTTAATACATACTCCATCTGAGCATGCTGTTTTCTATGTCACCGATTTCTGAACTTAAGAAAACGATGAAATAGCAAATCCTAAACTATAAAAGACAAGGATAAAAACACTGTAGTGCAAGATTGAAGGGGTTTCCATTTTTTTTGATTCAGTGTATATGATGTACTTGACATTAGTCAACGGTACATGAAGGTCTCCCGACCAAGCAGGCTACGTTTTGAACTTTACTCATGGCTACATCATGAAGTTCTCGGACTCTGTAACCAGAGAAGCGTTTTGAAATGAGCTGAAATTGCAGTCGGTACAAAATCTGATGACAGGCGCCACTCTCAGCTCAGTCATTCTCAACGTTTAGACTAGGACACCGCTTTGTTTGCAAGAATTCTGAATATGATGGCCAATTTGCGACTCGCTCCTTCAAGAAGATCGAATGCAGCTGCGGCAGAAAAGAGAACCATGAATCTTGTTTTACAAGATCCGTACAATCAACTCATTTTGCACAGCCAAATTCCACCATTAAAGTATTGCGCAATTCGTCTGTGACACTCACCATGACAT
Organism: Prostheceraeus crozeri; assembly: GCA_907163375.1. Taxonomy (NCBI): domain Eukaryota; kingdom Metazoa; phylum Platyhelminthes; order Polycladida; family Euryleptidae; genus Prostheceraeus; species Prostheceraeus crozeri. The sequence goes on from CAJQUW010012721.1 coordinate 673,612, forward strand.
TCATTCGACTGATAAGGGTCAAAATGAAAAGCTCATCATGTTTGAACTGTTAGACAGTCGGTGTATCTCATGTTATGTAATCTTCAATTTCACGAGCAATTTCTGGATAATTCTGCTAATATTTATTTATTTATTTATATCAATTTATTGCAAAATGCAAAGGGCTTTACAGGTTCAATTGAACACTTACGTAGAGCCAAAAAACAAAAGCGAATTTACACAAAAACTTTGCAAAAAGGTGAAAGGTCAAAAGTTCGAAGGCGTGACTTGAAACTGTGCAAAGAGTTAGAAGATATAATGTAGTCCGGGAGAGAATTCCAAACACCGATAATTCTATGAGTAAAAAAATAATTGCGAATATTACAATGATGACGATCAACGGGTTTCAGTTTAAGACGATGACCACGGGTTATAGATTCTGTCATAACGAAAAAGTCTTCATAAGGAATGTCAACCAGTTTGTTAAATAATTTGAAAACGAAAACCAGGCGAAAGAAGATACGACGATATTCTAGGGATTGCAGACCAAGGATCCTTAGACGAGCTCCGTAATCTTCACAGTTGAAGTGACCACGTCGACACACTTGCTTGGTAAAGTATTTTTGCACTTTCTCCACACGTTTGATGTCTTTGACCAGATACGGGTTCCAAATCTGAGTACAATATTCGATGATAGGTCGGCCGTAAGTGAAATATGCCTTCATGAGAATTTTAGGATCAGTTAGTGTAAAGCATTTTAACACTAGATAGGCGCGCGATATTGCTTTCGATGAAATGGTTTGGCAATGTAAGGAGAATTTCAAATCATGTGTAAAAATGATGCCCAGATCGCGAACGTCCGAAACCTTTTGGATAAGAGAATCATTCAAATTGTAAGTTTGGTTAATGATGTTACGGCCAAATGTTATGGATTTACATTTGTTGGGAGATGGAGCTAACTGCCATATATTTGACCATAATGATAACTCATGCAAGGATTCAGTTAGTTCTAAAAAATTTCCGTCGGTACTTTGTTGAAAAATTTTAACATCATCAGCAAAAATTCCCAAGTTACAGGAGCCTCCTGCAATGTTCACAATATCATTTATGTATATATTAAACAAAACAGGCCCGATAACCGAACCCTGCGGAATACCACTGGTGATGGGAAGAGTCGTAGATAATGATTCTCCAATAAGCACTCTTTGAGACCGATCAGATATAAATTCAGAAATCCATTTCAACAGTTCAAAATCTATTCCAAAATGCTTAAGTTTAATTATGAGTTTGCGAATACAAACGGTATCGAAGGCACGAGAGAAATCGATATGAATAACATCAATTTGATTATTTGAATCAACTGCCGATGTCCACTGATTTAGCGCTTGTAATAGTTGGGTACAAGGAGATCTCATCTTGGAGAATCCATGTTGACTGTCCACAAGAAGGCTGTTTGAACGCAGATAAAGTGAAAGGACGTCGACAATCATTGATTCCATCACTTTGCAGACGATGCTTGTCAGTGCAACAGGTCGATAGTTAGAGACCTGAGACCTGTTACCCCGCTTGTGGATCGGAAGGAGAACAGATATCTTCCAGCCACTTGGAATAGAGCCGGTCAAAAAAGAGGATTCGAAAAAAAGTTGAAAAGGAATAGCAAGTGCATTAGCGAGATTTTTCAAAAATATTGGTGGAAAACCATCAGGGGAGTACGTAAATTTCGCAGGTAATTGATGCAATTTTTTAGCAATAGAGTCCAGTGGAAAAACAACTTGATTTATACCTTCTGAAGTGATATCAGATTGAAAGCATGGAATAGTATGATCATCCTCAAAGACAGAAGCAAAAAAGTTGTTAAATATGTTAGCTTTGATATCATTATCGGCGGCCAAATTTTCATTTTCGTCGTATATCGGAGGTATAGCTGTTTCCATCTGTAGTTTTCTTTTCATGAAAGAGTAAAATAACTTCGGGTTCTTGCTATAAATGATATTTGCTTCGTACTGCTTGCGAAAAGAGTTGACAGCGATTTTGTAATCTCTGCAAGCCATGATACAAGACAACTTGTGTTTGGAATCAAGGTGAATACGACGATAAAGCTTGCGCTTCTTTAATAGTAGACGACGAATCACTCTCGGATATCGAAAGAGGCGGCGATTAGACTTAAGAGGCATAAATTTCCTGTCATTAATAATATGATTCAGTGTAGAGCGAATGAAGTCCCAAAAACCTTGCGTTGATTGAGATAATTGAAATACTTCATGCCAATCGATGCTACCCAAATAATTAGTAATGGCTTGGTAATCTGTCGGAGAGTGGACACGTATCGAACTGGTAGGAATATATTCAGCCACAAGGGTAAAAGTTAAGGATTTATGATCACAGGTATCGGTAAATGGAGGAGAAATACTCAAACTCGAAATATGTTTTGGATGCGTTGTCAGGATTATATCAAGAGTGTTGAATCCTCTCGTAGCTTCATTTACCATTTGTGTAAGATAAAGTTTCTGGCAAGCAAGGAAAAAATGTTGCTGCAGGAGTCAGAGATATTCCTGGGAACAGACCAATTAATTTGGGGAAAGTTAAAGTCTCCAATAAAGAATGACACACTTATGGTTTTACAACCATGTTCAAGAAGTTTGCAGAGGGATTTAACTCTTGTTGTGTCGGTAGTTGCGATTGGCGGAAAATAGAGGCAGAAAAAAACGGTACTTTAATGAACCTGATAGTGAAATATCAATACCAATGACTTCAATATCTGCGAAACAGCTTGGAATTTTAACTGGAGAGAACTTTGCGTGACGTGCGGTTGGTCGCTCTTGCTGTCTCTGGGTTGTTTCAGTGTTTCTGATGGTTTTCTGTGGTCCTTCAATCTGATTTTTGGTTCTCTGAGATCGTTTGGTGTTCGTCGACACTTTTGTTGCATTGGTGTAATCTGAAAATATCTGGAATTGGAGTAATAGTGAATTTTTTGTGCTTTTTGTGATCTGCGATTTGATCTTCGTTCATCGGTTCATCGAATTCAGCGTGGAATTTCTTCTGACATCGGTGTTGCTATTTTTAGTAACCACAAATCCTGCGTCGGATCATAGCTTTCTCTCATCGATCTTGGGTGTTTGATGTGCGCTTGTCGATCAGCTGGTATTGTCAGTTGAAGCCATCATCAGCTGTTCAGAAGTGACTGTAGCAAATCCACCCTCGCCGGAAAATTGTGAATTATTGATTTTTCCTGAATCCACGTGGTCATCGTCATAGCATTGATTTAGTGACGTTCTTCATATGTGACAAGTTGGAACGTTACAGAATGTCTGATTCCTCGAGTGACGTATCTTTTGATAACGTAAGAAGAATGTCAAATGGTCAATTAAGTAAACTGACCAAGAAACAGCTATCGGATGCATTGAAAGATGCAATTCGTGTATCCGACATGAATGAATCTTCCATTGACTTGACATCTCAAAATATAAAAGCGATGCTTCGAGAAGCTGTTAATGAGCTAAAAGACATCCTGATTCAGGACCAAAATAAGAGAATGAATGAGATAGAAGGGATGATGCATGGAAAAATCAATGAATTAAGGATGGAATTCTCTGCCAGCGTAAATGCGATGCAATGAATTCGAGCAGCGATCCCTGCGACAAAATAACATAATTATAAACGGTGTTCCTTGAAGAGAAAGACGGGACAGTGAAGGAAAGACAGGAAAATGACGAAGCAACAGTTAACAAAAATTTTGAACATCACATGTGCCTCATTTGACATCGTGGCTGCAAAACGTTTGGGCAAAATAAACAACAGGAACAGACCGATAAGGGTAATTCTGAGTAATTACTCACAAAAGGTTGAAGTTCTAAAAAAAGCAAAATCATTGCGCACAAATGAAGATTATAAGAACATTTTCATAAACATTGACCGAACTATTATGCAGCAACAGGAAGCAAAATTCCTATGTGAGGAATTAAAGTCAAGAACAGAAAATGGAGAAAACAATTTGGTCATTTACGGTGGGAAAGTTATCTCAAAAGAAAACATAAAAAATTTTCAGTATCGGTTTTAGACAAAAATCATTATAGTAAAAACATTCCGTCATTGTTGCTCACGAACATTCAGTCCTTGCGTCCTAAGCATGATGAACTATGCTTATTAGCTTCAACAATTCAAGTTGGTTTGATTGTTATAACCGAGTCATGGTTAAATGACAAAGTGACAGACAATGAAATAAATGATGTTTTCAGATGTGACAGATCGTGTTTGAAAAGAGGAGGAGGAGTTTGTGTTTATGTGAAGAATTGCATTGATTGTATCCATTTATTCCGTGAACATAGACATGATAAATTTGAATTTGTATGGCTGTATCTGACGAGAGTGAATATCATCGTACTATCTGTTTATCTGCCTCCATCTATGAGTAGTGATGATGTCAATGATGTCAAAAATTATATTGTTGGTCAAGTTGACTACGTAAATGACATTTATCCGCAATGTAATGTAGTTTTTCTCGGTGACATGAATAATTTTCCTTCCATTGATTTGGAGAACTATTTGAACCTAGTACAAATTGTTAATCAACCGACCAGACTGGACTCTGTCTTAGATAAAATTTTCATTGATCGTCAACTGTATGATAGTCTTGTATGTAGTTCGAACTCTTCGAATCTTAGTGATTCTGTCGTTATTGGTCCGAATATCGGTAGATCTGATCATCGAACTGTGATACTGAAATCCTCTTCGATTGACAGTGAATTGACTGAAGTAAGGAAAGTTTACGACTACAGAGAATCGCATGTGAGCTGTTTGATTCAAGAACTGTCTGTTTATCCGTGGTACCGCTTTTATCAAAGTGACCTGCACATTGATGACAAGTGCGAGCTATTTTACAATATTCTTGAAAATGCAATTGTTAAAAAAAACCTGTAGCTTTCGTACAAATGAAAACAAGTGACAAGCCGTGGATGTCTCCTGTATTAAAAAGTCTCATACATAAACGGCAAAAGGCCTTCACAGAGAGGAATTTCTCCCTTTACCATCATTATAGAGTCAAAGTTAAAACAGCAATTTCTCGTGCAAAAACAGTGTGGATGCAAAACAATGTGTCAAAGGCAAATGGGTTGTGGAATGTTGTCAACAAGATGAATGGCAATTCGGACGACGCGCTTTCATGTTTGATAAATTCATTTTCTTCTCCACTTGACGCTGCCGAGGCAATAAGTTTAATGTTTTTTGAGAACTTTTCACAAGATCCTAATTGGCAAAAAACCATAAGTGGCGCAAAATCAAATACTTCAATTGATTGGCATCCTACCATCGAAGTTGAAAAGGTCCGACAAGTTCTGAAGAAACTGAAACCCACTAAGTCTCCTGGAAGTGACGGATTGCAGCCTCGTCTTCTTTCACTGATTTCCGATCAAATTGCTGGCCCTTTGACCCACTTGATTGCTATATCTGTTGAAACCAGCACTGTTCCCAAGCTATGGAAAATTGCCAACATCAAAGCCGTCCCGAAGAACAAGCCTGCAAGACTGGAGAATCTCAAAGCCTTTCTTTGTTACCAGTATTCTCGAAAATTCTTGAAACTGTGGTGGTTGAATCTCTAAAACCTGTTATAGTTCAAAATTATGGACTCAACCAGTTTGGCTTTAGACCAAGAACGTCAACAACACACGCTCATATTCACATTCATGACTTTTTGACACGCACGATTGATCGTCCAGACTGTGTTGGCTGTGCAATCATCGCCTTTGACATGAACAGAGCTTTCGATAGACTGCTTCCATTCTGAGCTCATTTTTTCACTGCATCGAGACAATCTGCCATCGCATTTCATTAAATGGTGTGTCAGCTATCTTGAAGAGCGTCAGCAGCGTGTACGAATTGACTTTTCAACCTGCAGCACTCTGGTGAATGTTTCAAGTGGTGTACCACAGGGGTCTGTTATTGCTCCGTACCTCTTCTCTGTTCATATGTCTTCGCTTCAACCTGCTTCCTTAACAACTCAGGTGACGAAATACGCTGACGACGTGCTTTTTGTAACTCCAATTCCACACATCAATGCCGTAGAACAACTTGTTAACAGAGAAATTTCCAACGTTCAGCAATGGTGCTAAACACATGGACTTCTTACGAACAACAGGAAGACAAAAGTCATGTATGTCAAGAGAGGAAGTGCAGATTTCTACCATCCGCCTGATATTGAAGTCGTCAAAAAACTCAAAATTCTTGGAGTGATCTACAGTTCTGATCTCAGATGGAATGCACACGTTGACATGGTTTGTCGTAAAGCGTGTCAGCGAATTTTCGTCCTCAAGAGACTGAAATATGACTTCCCCGCCCGTATGTAATAGCATTGTACAACGCTTTCATTCTTAACGTGCTGGAATACTGCTCTCCTTTATTCGTCGGTATGAGTGTTTCAAATAATGATAAACTGGAAAAATTGAGACGTCGATGTCATCGAATTATTTGTGGCTGCGACTACCAGTGCACTGCATTTACACCACTGTGGATTCGCCGATACAATCGTGCATTGTCATTCTTCCATCAAATCGAAAACAGCAATGACATTCTTCAACACTTACATCCTGGTCGACTTCAACATAGCGGACAGCTGTTGATGCCTATCGTGCGTTCTCAACGAAGGCATAACTCATTCATCCCATTCACAACTTCATTAATGAATCGCATTTCTTGAGTTTTTTGATCTTTTTCATAAGCACGTTACTTGTATGATCATGATCATTCTTTAATTTTCTGACCAACCATACATTGTCACCTGTAAAACTACATGCTTGTTTGTATATACCTATAAACATGATTCGTATTGTAAATTCCATGACTTTGAAATAAACGTTTACTACTACTACTACTACTTATAAACAATAATATAATAAACGTTTATCTTTCTGAATGGCAATCGATAGCTACAAGTGATAGTAGCTATTGTGACGGTAAATAAGTAAATAAAGTACTTTAATCATCTTCTCTACAGAGTTGAATAGTGATGCTGCTTCTAGAATTAACAACAATGAATTTAGATAAACGATAGATCAAATTGCCATGCAATAGATGTGCGACTGGTAGGATTCGAACCTACGACCAAGGTTAACTAGACGATCTACACCAACTGAGCTACGAGTCACTTATGCGACTGTGTCAATTGGCAGCCTTGCCAAAAAAAGAGTCACCACTAAAAAAATAAATAAAAGAGTCACTACGCCTTGCTGTCCGTGTCGGCAATAAAAGAAATCGACCAGATGTTGATTGAGCAGGTGACAAGCTGTGTAGCACATGATTCGAGTCCGTGACCTTATTCAAAAGTTTTAAAGAAAGAGTGCTCCTTCGTTCCTCAAGAGGTTCAAGACATTGGGATTTGCAGTCTTTACCACATAACATTCTATGAAACCTATTTTGAAGGGATCCGCTGAACCTCTCTTATGCTCATTCCAATTAAAAGAGAAGCACAATACTCTATTATTGAGCGGACATATGAATTATACACAAGCTTCATATTCGTGAAGCTCATAGACTGTCGTGAGATTCGAAGAACGTACAATGGACGCTAAGAATTATGAATGACGTTATCGACATGTGAAGACCAAGAGGCTATTTTGTTGAAAGTCACACCTAGTATGGATAGAGCGTCAACCTTAACATTTACCAAAGCAACGCACGATCTGTTACTGCGCTCTTTGAAATGATTAATGACCTGCATTTCTTTGTATTATTTATCAACTCCATTGAGGTCGACCATTCAAGCATTTCTTGGTGAGCTCTATGCACATGCTGGTTACCGATATTTTGTTGGAAGAGTGGAAGACACGGTAACGTCGTCTGAGTAGTTTAGCATATGACAGACTATGCTCCGTGGTTATAACTACTGCTCCACTACTGTCAACTTCCAAGGTCAAAAGCATGTCACGCTGAGGATCGGGAGATTCGTGCACCCCTCCATTCCGCTCCACTCCTTGATGCCGTCGGTCTAAATGAGTCTTGGTCGTCCCTGGATCTACCTGCTTGTTGGAATGTGAGTCCTGAACACCAACTAAATGACAGGGTGGCGGCCGTGCCCGGGAATTTGACGCTTGAAATGCGGCCTCCACCCTGTGCATGACCAAAGCACTGGAATTTTCTTCTCCTCGATGTTTTCATATTCTCGCCTTCTGTTCCCAGTTCTTGGAGGATGGATTCGTTTGTGCATTGATCGGTCCAGATGATGTTCAGTATCCGTGTGTCATTCAAATGACCAGAGCTGGCGGATGTCGTCCACTTTTCTGTGCCGTACAAGGACACTGGGAATGCCATTGTCTTGATGAGCTTAATCTGGGTAATTCTCTGTCTCCCCATGTAGACTTCATCACTGATCTAGTAGGCAAGCCAGGTCGAGTCCGGTTCTCACAGGTCGTGTCAGCGGGGCCTCAAGTGTTCGTGATTTCCAACTTGTTCTAGCAGGAATCCACATTACCTTTGTACGATGTTTTTAAGATACGTGCTTCAAAATCGTGGCTCGGTTAGACATACTACTCTAGTCGAGCCGTTAAACAATTCATCTGATGGAATATATAGCACTGCGAAGGAAGTAAACATATGAAACTGCTTGAATAGGTGGACCTAAAAGGAAAACGATTTGTAATGAATAAGTTTAGAATCGAGTTGACCGTTGTTGACAGTCGAATCGTACCGACAAGAATATCGTTCAGATGACAGCTGTGTTCTTGAAGTTTCGCTATTTATGGATAATTACTGATCTTACGGTTCTCACTTATTGTCTTATCGTTATCTTACGTGTCTTCGTGTGGACGTTTGTAGATTACAGACATCTATTAGGAGTTGATTTGAGAAAGTTTGACATGAAAGGTGAAGCATTTTTGCTCAACAGAATGACCACTCAAGAGAATCAAGTATCTTTAATGGTCAAACCCAATACAAAATCCGTTACTGAATTCCGCGACGAACTTCGCATGGAATCAGTGTCTAATGGGTATTTGCCTGTTCTCTAAACTTGTCAGATTATATGGACAAGATTGTTCACGCGGTAGGGCTTCAACTCCTTCAGCTGTCCACTACATGGAGGCTTGAAATGTTCTCATTCACATCGCTTTCCCACAGAAAAGTAATCAAAGATCCCATTGGATTCCATCTCATCACATATAGCGATTGTTACCTAACCCGTTTCCCGTAGCCCAATAGACTTGAGCATAATTCTATTTAAATAGATTTCAATTGTTTCTAGAGCATCCTGTTATTCAGCGATGATTAACTTCTTTATGCTGCTATCTCTGTTCTGAATGTTTTGTTTTAACTTCTGTAGTTCTGTAGTCTGTTCTGTAGTTCAGACTTTCAATATCTATGGCAGAGGTGACGCAACCTGCGGCCGTGACAATGAGAAGTAAATGAAAATGAATATTGCAAATATTTCTGGAGTTCAAGGCAATCGAAAAACAATCGTCACTATAATACAGTCCGTTTCATAAAAAGTGGATCATCCTAAAATTTGACTAAATAAAACATAAGTATGATACAGAAAGCATTTTTCATGTTATTTCATGTCCCTAATATATTTAAATGTCCTTATATAATCTGATAAGCTATGATACAGTAACGGTTCTTAAGAAGCTAATATTTGTGGCCCTACCTTTATTGTCAATGACATTACCAATTCGTCTAGGCATTGATTCGATGATATCGTTGATTTTTGACTGATCTAACTTTCTCCACTCTCTTTTTAACAGTGACGTAAGTTGTGATACGCCATCCTGTAGGTAGCAAGTGAACGACGAACGTTACGTGTTTTAGAATACCGCCATACATTTTCTATGGGAATTCAGATCAGGCAGAACGAGCTGGCCAAGCATAATGTCCTAACCCTAATTGAAACTTGCATAAGTTGACTCTACTACTCCTGTGACACGTAGCATTATCATCCATAAATAAACCAAGTCGATGGATCACCAAAGTTGATATGTCATTTGGCCAATGTTCATTCGTTGAAAACATTCACATAGCGTTTCAGAATTCATGGTTCCTTGCTGTATGTGAAGTAGTTCTAGCAAGGCTGACACTTTGCGCTTTTGTGAATGCAGATCCTCGTTGATTGTTCATTTGTGCTTTGTATTGTTATCAAACGGTAAGAGATTGATTTCTAGCTGAAAGCAATCAGAGAGTGCTGCCAAACACCACCGCAACGAAGTCAGGAAGCTATGGAACATGAAGTCCAGTTAATCACATGTAGCAGTTACATTATTGTTGATGAATAATGGTGCTATACTGGCTCTGATTGACCGATTTTCTTTATTTTTGTTTTGCTTGATAGCTTTTGGCTTGTAGAACAACATAATACATAACAAAGGAAACAAATGTAATTTTATAATAGTGAGGTATGATTTTGTGTAACATTGCAAAATGAAGAACAAATTATCTACTAACTATTTTATCTATAACAGAAAACAACTCAATATTCATGCTTGAAATTTCCAACAATGATATTAGTAAGCACAACTGGACATATCTTCCAAATATCAGAGAGAATACGTTCAAGTTTGGCGGAGTTTAGACAAAGTGGAAGTTTGAAGTTAAGGCGATGGGTTTAAAAGGGGTGATCCATTTTTTATGAAACAATCCTGTATCATACTAGTCACCTTGTAAACTGTCGAACACCTTTATGCCAATGCTGGCTTGGAAAAATGCGCGCCCCGCCAGGCGCGTGAAGGCTTTTTCAAAACCACAGAATTAGATTGTTTAACATCGTATCACTTTTGCTGGAAGTGCAAACTGATTCAAACAGATGGCACATGCAGGAACTTCCTAAGTAGGCAAAAAGAAATTTTAATACCTTACAGAGATAGGAAAAATAGTCGTGCGTCGCTTGCGGATCGCTCTGAATTCCTTCAAAATGCTCCGATCGCCACAATTCCTTCAGATTCGAAGAATTCAGATCATTGCGGAAAAGTTTTCTCGATAATGTTGGGTCCCTTCTCCGATCATATATAAAAAAAGTTAGCAGGCGCATGAAAAAACGTTCACAAACTTCTCTGTAGAACTTGACATCGACTGTGTCTCTTTGCTGTGTGATCCGGTTGATAACAGTCACTGAAACTGTCGCACAATTTGGCATGTTCAATGTTGAACTGGCTGCTCATTGTTACGATTGCTATGGTATTTAGTCTGGAGATTGTGCCATTTCATTTACGTTACATGTTCCAATTCTTCCCTTCTAGTCAAACGGAAGAAGAGACAGCCTGTTTAATTCTGTGGTTCAAGCAGTTCTGATAACTCATGGAATAAGAATATTTTAGGGAAGTTACATTCACGTGCATTCACGCCTAGAGTCATCAGCTAAAAGAAACAAAAGGGACAACTGAAGTTTGCTCGAATTGTTCGCGCGTTAGCTTCAAGTCCATGACCCGAAGAAGGATGAAAGTGCTAATAACACCTTTAAGCTTAAAATCTTTTTCGGGTCAAAAATACCGTCGGTCGTATATGGGTTAACTTGCTAACTCATTCTTTACGAAGTAGGGCCTTTATGCGATATTTCACTGCCTCATTCATCAAGGAAAGCTAATTTGACTTTTCCAATCTTTGTTCCACATCGACTGATTTGTAGGCTGACCAATACTGGGAGCAGTACTGGGATCACCAACAAGCGTTTGAAGATATTTGATAGGAAACACTAGAATACAAAGGAAATTGCAATTGAAAGAAACAAAATGCATATTACTGTTGAGTTTGAATTTTTATTGTTTCGCTATTCTGTTCATTTTTCAATGAATAGAGTCGCTGAATGCGTGTATTCGTCGACCATTTTCTATGTTGAAGTTGCTCTGAAACTGTATCAACCTGGAATTTGGACCTCATACGAGGTATTAGCTTCCTCACATTGTCATACATCTTAACTGTGCAAACTATGAAAACTGCGAAATATTTGTCTTTTTCTCCTTCTCAAGATCCAAAGCGTTTGAAAGGATCTCGCGTTTTTTTGTTTTGACATGATATAAATGAAGAAAGTGAATCAAGTAACCAAATTATCTTTGAATGAAATTAACAGTATATCGAAAACTTCCCAAACTCCATTATCCCATGCCGTTATTCCAAAAACCTGATCAGGTCCCTCACTGTGTGATAGCAATACCAGGGCCTTTAAGGCTCTTCCAACATGTTGGAAAGAATTCTAATTTTCTTTAAAGAATCAATTATTGAAGGAGATCAGAGTTTGCGCATTGATTGTAGCAATATTGAAATCAACTTTCGTATCATTCCTATATAGTCAGATTTCTAAATGTGTTAGTCTTTGGTCTCAAAAAAAGTTTTCAGAAAGCGTCAATCAGTTTCCTAATAAGAAATTTGGGATTTTCGTTACCGGACATGCTGAAAATCCATTTTGGTTTCATTGGATATCGAGAAACAAACTCCAGAAAAAAAATATTGCGGGTTTTGCCTTTGATAACAAGGTATAGGTTTAGCAAATCAGAAGCAAGCTGTCAACAAATGTAACAATTCTCATACGATGATGAAAGTCATCCCAGTAGCCATTTATAATAGAATATAATGCTTATAATTTAAATTATCAGTTAAAAGTAGTCCTAATGGAGGACTGATGGCGTTCTCCAACAATCCGCAAGTGTACAAAGGCAATGCTAACTGTTAACCATTGGATTAATCAGTTCTTAAAAGAACATCAATGTTAGCTTTTCTCGTGGCAACGAATTAAAATTGATCAGCTTTGGCCCAATATCTGGTAAAATGGAAATCTTAAGACTTGTACTAATTCCACTAGATTCGAAACACTGCCGTATACACGCTTCAAAGTAGACGTCTTAATATACTGTAACCGAATACAGATGCTGATAGTCCGAAATAGAATAAGACAATGGTCACCATAGTTAAGGAAATTAAAAATGGATATTATAAAACAACAGGAAACCGATGAATAAAAATTGGAAAAGTGGAGGTAAAATATGGAAATACAACGATGCTACTACACCGATTACAAGTGAACTATATCTGAAACACTAACACAAAGTGGACAATGGGTAAGAGTGGATAAGTGGAAAGTGGATAATGGAGGCAAACAATAGAACTACAATGACACTCTACTACACCGAAAGCAATGAAACAATGAAACTATAGACACACTATACCTAAGACTACACATGGAAAATACTATTTTCTTCACTTGAATTTTGTTATCGCCAGTTTCTTTCATCCCGTCTATGATAGCCTACTTCATGGTAATCCCACATGTTTCTTCATTTGAATTACAATACATCGACCACTACTTCAGCTACCGATTAAGGGATATAAAACAATAACTGGCAGTCCGTCTAGTCATCAGCAGGTACTCGTCCTAGGTTGTGTTTCCGACCCCTAACCTGAACACTCAAACCCAGACGAGCGGGGTCCCACACATAGTGGCTGACAAAATACTGAATAGGTATATATGTCTTGAAGATACAAGCAATTATAAGTGCTTATATACATGATAGCAATTTCTTCCTATGAACAAAATTATATATTTTTTATCAATCACTGCTATATTGTTCCTGCAAAATAGGCCTCATTGAAAAAGAAAAAGCGATCAGAAATCCGGTCCTCTCCATCCTGTGATGAAGCTTCTCCTGAACATGCGAAATGTGCTGGTTGAACCAGAGATTCCTTACTTTTCTTTACGAGCGGTTATATTATCGGTGTCTAGCGAATTCTAGAGTCGCATTTTAGTACTACTTCGATTCTCGGCTAGGTGATTCGATTAAACTTCAACCCTCTCCGACCGACAAAATCATCAACTCCGAACAATTCTAATCCCAGCTGAGTGCTTCGTTAAAGCCACAGTTTCCGACTGCGACTCCTACTCGACATCCAGTGGTTATAAGGCAGAGGTAAGCAATCTGTGGCCCAAAAGTCGAAAGACTGTGGCCTTTGAAATTTTTTTTTTTGATATTTTTACCGAATATTTCAAGTGATGATGATAATTTTTGTCTAGACCGAATGTTTTCCTTAATGTATTACTAAAACTATTAAAACGCCCGTGATTTTCACGAGGTCAACTAGGTTCTCAAGGCACGTTGTTTCCAGAGCTGCAGCCACGAGAAATGGCATTTCAGCTGTACTACTCCCAAGCTGATCGAGCACTAGAATCGTGATTGGCGTAGGAGCAAGTTTAGCTTTACACACGCATTTTAGCGTTAATTTTTCCCTCTTGAGTTGCTTCGTAGCAATATCAGTCACTTCCACTTCCACCAAAACTCCGTGAAAGTCAAATGCATTTAAGTGTTTGCTTGAAGGTGGTTAGTACTGCTATAATTGTCTTTTATTCATAATTGTCTACATTATTTTTTTACTATGGCTACAAATATCCAAAGTGCAAGTAGATACTCGTAAATTTTCATATTCCTGCTTGACCGCACTATTTGCATTTCTGATTATGGTTAAAATCATTAATACAAATGACATGACTCTGCTCCTTCAAAACGGCGCTTGATTTATCAAAATCCATCACTTCATGTGCTGAGACATTTAGAGATTTAAATTTTTAGATAAAAAAAAAAATAAAAATATAAATTACGTGAAATGGCAACCTAGAAATCATATCTTCACTGAATTTGTTGGTGGGAAGAAAAAAGGAATTTGCACTATTAAAATCCAACGTTCTTTTTATATAATATTTGTTCTATAATATCCCACAGATCGGTACCTGCTAGGCAGTGGTTTGTATATAGAATGCCCGACCAGCAGTTGGAATGTGACCGAAAAGTTTTCGCAAATTGAACTAATTCCTAATTTAGCAACAAAATTCCTTAATTTCTCATCCACCACACAAAATCATTCAGTATGAATAATCTGTGCCTTTTTAACCGCATTTTCTTGAATCAGAAATCAGACGTTTATTAGCCGTTAGGCAAAACATTGCATTATTAATCAAGATGATGAAATGGTAAACGTTTAATCTGGTTATGATGAAGCGGTCGCTTCGAACTTTAAGCGGAGAGGAGACATTCAAGGCATATTTCCTGAAATTTAATAAAACTGAAATAACACAAATTTCTTTAATATCTGATTTCATGAAAATAATCATTGACTTGGATTCAATTTACTACATAAGTATCAGTCAGATTCAGAACGACAATCACACATTTATTATGAATAATATAATAATGCACAATACCTATGACATTTCACAATACAGAGAAACCCATCTTCAAACATTATAGACATAAGTCCAAGTCAACGATCTGACATATATAACTGGTTTTTATTTATCAATTTATTTTTGATCAGTCACACTCAATCAGAGCTATCATTTTATGAGTTTAATAAGACTAGTCATGTCCCGAAGGGTCCGAAGAGTTCGCAATCAAATCACTTGACCGTGAATTTCTCTCAAATATTAGGCTATTTTCAACTACTACAGTTTTAGAATCGTCATATGCATGTAAGTGGATGTCCGTTGAGGTGTAAATTTGCAATATATTTTGAGGATCAACGCTTTTAAATCCTTGTGTACTCCCTATTTAGGTCCAATGCCAGTTTACTGTGAGCCCCCTTGAGAAAATATTGTTCAATTCAAACAGATTTTTGGGGGAAAAAAAAACAGATCATTATGTTTTCTGGGAACACTCTTTGGATTTTGTCAAAGATAGGAAGGCTGCATCATGTACATGTGATGAGAAAAGTCCGAAAGAGATTGATGGTTAATTTTTACAAAACCTTTCACTCTCAGTCCGTCACCGGAGTTTCTCTGTTAAGGCAAAGAATGAAGTGCATTTGTCGCTTCCAGTATCCGGCGGTTTTCCAAATCGATTTCAGATTTCCTTCAAAGTTCGATATCTCTGATAGATAACTTAAAATTCATTTGAAACTTCGAAAAATGATTTGAAATTAATCGGAATGGCTCTGTGCAATAAATGAGCTAGATGTCCTGAAGACTAAGTTTTGTGATAAAATTGTTTCATGGATAGTCTCTAAACAAAAGTTTTAGAATAACAGAAGTGCTCTCGGCAAAACTTCGAGACCTTTGTATTCTGTCCTGAAAATCCAACAACGGCAGGTGAGACAGCTCGTTAGAGATAGCCCTTCTTAACTAATTCAGGGTGTCCAGAGGCTATTGAATTTTCGGCTAAGAATTTTCAACTGAAACATGTACTTATGGTTATCTTTCTACCCCCCACGTCTCTCAAATTTGTCTAAAATCCGTAAAAATGAATCAAACGTCACAAAACTTCAGATACACGTATTTGAGTATATGTTCTATCCACATGGCAAAAAAGTATGCAAATCCGACAAGTACTTATTTTGAATTAGAGACGACCAACTTGAAGTGTAACGATGTCACAGCTTGATCGGACTTCGTCTGTTTTATTTCTCGACGCATTATTATTACTCTCGTGTGTGCAATTTGTTCTCTTTCCGTCTTCGTCTCATCTAACTGCCATTTGAAATCTTCCCACGACCACTACCCTACCGCACCTTTCTCAAGTTAGGCATATTAATGAGAAAGCAATGTGGTCAATTATCACTTCTAGAGTTTGTCGCGACATGACTTGCTTGACCTAGTGCTGTCTGCTCAGACGATGAGGTCAGGTGAAGTCAGATCCAAGGCTGCTGACAATCGCTAATCGCTTCAAGTCCTCGTCTCTAATTCAAAAGTGATTGTCAGATTTCAATAAAATTTTGCAATAGGGGTTAGAACAATATGCTCAAATACGTATATTTGCAAGTTTTGTTGATGATTGATTCATTGTACGGATTGTAGATTGTATACAAAATTTGAAATACGCGCGGGTTAGGAGATACCCCATAAGTAACCCTAAAACATGAGTTACAGATGTTGTTGAGACTTTTATGTTATTTAAAATATAATCTGAGTCTTTTTCCCTTGTGCAACTTTGTCCAATACCCATTTTGAGACGATTTTAAACCATATGACTATTATGTCGCTAACCATTTTTCCGCATCAGTTAGCTATTCACACCAACTGTGTAAAATCAGTGCGTAATGAATGCTACAGAATACTTGAATTAGTAGCGAGATAGTAGAGCTTGCAAAATATACAGCATAAGTCCAAGGAGTGGCATAGACTGATTTTATATGACAATAATCAAGGAAACTTTGGTTGAAAAAGACATTTTGGAGACGGAAGGTTTTTTAGTTAATCAGCTGAATGCGTTCGCTTAATCTGCATCCACAAACCACCTCAAATTGTCTACATAAATAACCTGGTACTCTTATTCAATCTTAACCATACTTAGCGGCATCATGCTTCGGTTCCAGCTGAATTAAGTGCCAAGTAACATTCTACGAATTAAGTGGTGATTGAATAGTTCCCATCGGTTTTAGGGAACTTGAATATATTGGAATCGGATGAAGCAAAACACCTGACCGATTTAGGACTGTGCTTGTGATGCAAAAACGTTCATTTCAAACGGATGTAGCCGCCAACTGAAAAGTCTCAAATTTAATTCATAATTCATGCTTCCGAGTACTAGACTGACAACTCTTTCCCTACGCCATCTTGAAGTTTACGCGACTTTTGCATGCATGAATAGTTATATGGAATATTGAAACAGTTTTGATTGATGTACACCTGTCTCAACAGAAACCTTAGGGAGCAGAAATGTTGGTTTTCCTATCACTTCGAAGATGGTCGGTTCCCAAGCAACAATCTGTCTAATTCAAGGGAGCGAGCAAGTGGGTTTTGCAAGGATTTCTTCACCGAATTATTGGCATAGCGCCTTCGGCTTCTTTAAATGCCAAAATGACAGACCATGCTGCATTGCGCTCCATAGTCCAGATTATTAGATTGATTCGATATCTTGATAATATAATAGATCAATCAATGATGCATGTAATGTCCAATTCACATTTTTAATAACAGCTGTCATTTAAAGTTCGCGGTCGCGACACATTGATCAAAATGCGCATGCAGATTTCATAATTAAATCACGGATCCATTCAAAATAGTATGTACTCCAATAGGACTTTCAGCAGTAATTATTGTTTGTTATAATTTTGCGCGCATCTCCATTTATACACAGCATCTGTTTGGCTCAGAATTCGAGGCATTAAGATGACAATTAAGTCAGTAACAAGTTTCATACATCTACTGTCGGTGTTCTGGATTCTTCAGAAGCATAGGATACGAATTATCTCTATATACTGCTACCAGGGTTTTTTTTCGTCGTCGAGCCTTCCGCCAATTGGCGGAAATCGCTCAAAAAATTTCCGCCACTAAAATGATGGCTTGAAGAGAGCTATATTTGGATCTTTTCAGTTGTACCACCACAGAACAATGCGCCTTAACATTCACCATTTTTCCTTCTCTGACGTATGAGCAACAACAGCAGCGGGCACTGGGCAGGCAGCCAACAGGCAACCCGTGACATACCACCCCAACCTCCCAACCAATTGGTGATATGATGTTATAAAAATAGAAGTTCTCAGCTGTACACATTCAACCGGGCTGTTCATTTTTGGTTTTTGTTTTCTGATGATGATTAATTCTTTTAATCTGCGATTTGCTTCATCATTTGCTGTTTTGAAGATTTTTGGATTGAAAGTTTTGCTCTGATTGCATGTTTGATGATGTTTGTAAATAGATGAATTCTTGTTGTTGTGAAGATATTTTATTCTATGTCGAAGATGGGGCGAATAGTGCTGCCAATATAATAGTGCCTGCACGATTTTTAATCCAGACACTGAGGCTGCGACCTCGTGGTCCCGCGAAACTCTGTCTCTTCGTATATACTTATCTTCAGCAAATAAACTTCTACGGATAAAATCACAGGGATTCATTTTATTCTTTGCTTCAACATATGAAGAAAGAGGACTCAATTTTTCTGCTAATACACTGTCGAAGCTCGTTAATTCGGACACGGATAATTGAGATTTCGGTTAATTAAGATCATACGGTTCCGTGTCATTTTTTGTATCTTTTGCATCTTTAAGATGCTGTTTCGATAATCAAGACATTGAAAGCCTGGTATTTGTGGCCTTAAATAACAAGCTTAGACTGATAATCCATTCAAATTCTTTACACTGCGTTTTTAGAGGAATTCAGACGATTAAGTTATCGGAGAATTGAAGCGCGCTGGCTCCTGGTGTTATTCATGCAGCGAAATCATTCATAGACAGACATATATACAATGACTGATCTTCCAGTAATTATCAGCAATTTCAGCATTAATCGTGGACGGTCACGACCCCATTACACATTGCAGAAGTTACATAGCGACTTGTTCACTGACTATTTGTTGTCGTACCTTGTCTAATCGTCATCAGGTACTATGCATATTTGACACACATTTTTTGAACTCAATAGAAAGGTCAGCATCGCCACTTATTTTTCAAGCTTATACTAGGGCAACCCCAACACTATAAAGATTACAAAGTATAGTATAAGTTTAAAATTATAGTAAGTGAAGGTATTTTTCCTAGAAACATCCGTCTTCTGCTTGTAAAATAATTTTTTCTTGATAATGAACGATGAGGTAATTCGCCAAGCATCAACTTAACGGAAACGTTATTTTTGTGCCTGTTATCCGACGCCGCACCTACCACGATAGTTGCAGAAATGCTTGAATAATACTTCACCCAACTATTTTCTGAAACTGTGTGCACATCTTGTAGACAGCTGTGCCATGAAAATCAGAAATTTTCGGTTGAATTTGCCGAGCTGAATCGATCGGTTGACTCTAGCTTTCGATTAATCTTCACTTGAGTAGTCTTAAAGCCGATACTATCAAGAGGAAACTATGAAGAAGTCTATTTCACCACAGGTGATTGTTATTCGAAGGGCTTTAATTGGTTGATAGGTGTGGAGTATTAAAAAGTTGAGCATTTGACACGCTTAGCAGATATTCCTTCAAAAATGATTATTGTCCGTAATGCTGAGGCTGCGGTAAATGATAGCGCATGTAAGAGGAATTATCGACGATTGCAGCTTGCCAGTGAAGTATTGGTTGGGTATTTCAATTTGCTAGCATCGTGTCTGCTTCAGTTGCTTTGTAAATTAGCTCCAGATTTGACAGCCTGTCATTTGAAACCTGAAAATGTCATTGAAAAAAACAATCTCTTGAATGTTATTTATGGTTTTTTTTTTTTTTTCAATAATCTTCAAATTTCCGTAAGAACATTTGTTCCAAAAGGGTGTCTTAAGGGGTTATCAAAGTAAAATGACAGCAAAAATGATCTTTTTAGCTTTTAGCCTTCTACATGTAGAAGATTTCGTCGCCATAGTACTCTGTCAAAGAAGAGACTGGTAAAGGACTTCGACTCCTTGTGGGCTTTTGAAGAAGTTTGCATCCCTTGTGCTGTTCGAGACAATTCCTCCTGTGTACTGCGTGTTAGCGATGTTTCTTGTTTGTCGAAAACTCTCGAACGTTGGTTTTTGTACTGTACATCCGAGCTGTTAAGGATGAGATTTTCGAAGATGCACTGTCATTAAGGATGCATTTAAGTGTACACTTCAAATCATGTGAATATATTCTTCGACAGGGCATCGGTGTGGGTGGTTACTTGAAAAATAGCTAAGAAAAAGTGAAAAAGTAAGTTCACATTATGTTCATTTAAAACAAATTAATTCATTCAAGATTAAGCTCCAATAATTTAAAAATCATTTATAACAATCTGTATTCGAAATTCCAATGGGGTTTGAAAAATATACACTGAATCAATAAAACAGAAACCATGCTGTTTGTCATTATATAGGAACTTTGTTTTAAGTGGTAAACTTATCTAAGCACTTTTTTTTCTTTTTTGATTGTCTCTGTTTGCTTAACAATTCATAGCATTCAAATTAATCATGATGATCCTTTCTACAATAATCTACGTTACTAGACAACAGTTCACATAGCTGCTGATATATTACGCAATAGTGCCCATGTTGTAAGAAACAAGCCATGCATGCATTGTAAATGCGGTCGTTGATATTGATTGTTTGTGAATTGTTAGCGATTGATTAAGCGCACACCAAGCTGAGATCTAGATCTACCAAATGCCGCAAATTAGTGACCGTGCTTAGAAAACCCAAATGGTAGGGAATGCTGGAAGGGCAGGGTGCACTGCTTGCGGGTTATCGGATTGGAATTTGGAAAGGGACAAATCTAGTTCTTTGCAAGAATGTGGACAGATCAGAAACGGGTCTATAAGGACATTTTGCAGAATCACTTTTTTCGTTTTGACACCAGATCCCTGGGAGAGAACTCCAGCAACTGGTTGTTGATGGATGACAATGCAACGCCAACATCGATGGACGTGTTGGTGTCGAAGGATTTCAAGGATGGCATGGGTATTCGAACTTTACGTTGGCCCAGTAAATTCCGCTGACTTGAATCCCATTGAGAATTTATGGGATATACTGACACAACACGAGTTGCCCGGGAGGGAATTCCTATGAAATTTGGAGGAGACTGAGAGCTCTTCTAATTGGAGGAATGGGACGGACTTCCTAGAATCATTGCTCCACAACTTGGCTGGAACAGTGAAACCAGAAGAGTTCGGGCTTTACTTTTGGCGAATGGCAGCCAATACAAGGTTATTAAACTTTGTTTTGTGTTGCATCTTTCAAATCAATATTTTTTTTGAATGGTTTTCAGGTTAATACATACTCCATCTGAGCCATGCTGTTTTCCATGTTTTCACCGATTTCTGAACTTAAGAAAACGATGAAATAGCAAATCATAAACTATAAAAGACAAGGTTAAAAACCACTGTAGTGCAACGATTGAAGGGGTTTCCATTTTTTTTGATTCAGTGTATATGATGTACTTGGACATTAGTCAATCGGTACATGAAGGTCTCCCGCCCCAAGCAGGCTACGTTTTGGAACTTTACTCATGGCTTACATCCATGAAGTTCTCGGACTCTGTAAACCAGAGAAGCGTTTTTTGAACAATGAGCTGAAATTGCAAGGTCGGTACAAAATCTGATGACAGGCGCCACTCTCAAGCTCCAGTCATTCTCAACGTTTAGGGGACTAGGACACCGCTTTGTTTGCAAGAATTCTGAATATGATGGCCAATTTGCGGAACTCGCTCCTTCAAGAAGATCGAATGCAGCTGCGGCAGAAAAGAGAAACCATGAATCTTGTTTTTACACGATCCGTACAATCCAAACTCCATTTTTTGCACAGCCAAATTCCACCATTAAAAGGTATTGCGCCCAATTCTGTTCTGTGACCACTCTCCAATGACATTCATTTCGACTGATAAGGGTCAAAATGAAATGAAGATCATCATGTTTGAACTGTTTAGACAGTCCGGTGTATCTCATGTTATGTAATCTTCAAATTTCACGAGCAATTTCTGGATAATTCTGCATAATATTTATTTATTTATTTATATCAATTTATTGCAAAAATGCAAAGGGCTTTACAGGTTCAATTGAACACTTTACGTAGATTAAGTAGAATGACCAGTTCAACGACAGCCAAAAACCCCAAAAAAAAAAACCAAACACTCCAGTCACTAAGTGCAGCACCAACAAGTGTGCAGCCAACAACACCAAACATGTAGCCATGATGGTGCCAAACAAAAGCCAAAAAACGCAAAAAGCGAATTTAACACAAAAACTTTGTGCAAAAAGGTTGAAAGGTCTCAAAAGTTCGAAGGCGTGACTTGAAACTGTGCAAAGAGTTAGAAGATATAATGTAGTCCGGGAGAGAATTCCAAACACCGATAATTCTATGAGTAAAAAAATAATTGCGAATATTACAATGATGACGGACTCAACGGGTTTCAGTTTAAGACGATGTCCACGGGTTATAGATTCTGCTTCATAACGAAAATAGTCTTCATAAGGAATGTCAACCCAGTTTGATTAAATAATTTGAAAACGAAAACCAGGCGAAAGAAAGATACGACGATTTTCTAGGGATTGCAGACCAAGGATCCTAAGACGAGCTCCGTAAATCTTCACAGTTGAGAGTGGAGCCACGTCGACCCGACACACTTGCTTCATGGTAAAGTATTTTTGCAATTTCTCCACACGTTTGAATTGTCTTCTTTGACCAGATACGGGTTCCAAATCTGAGTACAATATTCGATGATAGGTCTGGCCCGTAAGTGAAATATGCATTCATAGAGAATTTTAGGATCAGTTAGTGTAAAGCATTTTAACACTAGATAGGCGCCGCGCGATATTGCTTTCGATGAAATGGTTATTTGGCAATGTAAGGAGAATTTCAAAATCATGTTGTAAAAATGATGCCCAGATTTCGCGCAACGTCCGAAACCTTTTGGATAAGAGAATCATTCAAAATTTGTAAGTTTGGTTAATGATGTTTACGGCCCAAATGTTATGGATTTACATTTGTTGGTGAGATGGAGCTAACTGCCATATATTTGACCATAATGATACTCATGCAAGGGATTTCAGTTAGGTTCTAAAAAATTTCCGTTCGGTAACTTTGTTGAAAAATTTTTAACATCATCAGCAAAAATTCCCAAGTTACAGGAGCCTCCTGCAATGTTCACCAATATCATTTATGTATATATTAACACAAAACAGGCCCGAATAAACCGAACCCTGCGGAATAACCACTGGTGATGGGAAGAGTCGTAGGAATAATGATTCTCCAATAAAGCACTCTTTGAGGACCGGATCCAGTATAGTTAATATCAGAAATCCATTTCAAACAGTTTCAAAATTCTATTCCAAAATGCTTAAGTTTAATTTATGAGTTTGCGAATACAAACGCGTATCGAAGGCACGAGAGAAATCGATATGAATAACATCAATTTGATTATTTGAATCAACCTGCCCGATGTCCACTCGATTTAGCGCTTTGTAATAGTTGGGTACAAGGAGATCTCATCTTGGAGAATCCCATGTTGGACTGTCCACAAGAGAAGAGGACTGTTTTGAACGCAGCAGATAAAGTGAAAAGGACGTCGACAATCATTGATTCCATCACTTTGCAGACGTATGCTTGTCAGTGCAACAGGCTCGATAGTTAGAGGACTGATGAGACCTGTTACCCCGCTTGTTGGATCGGAAAGGAGAACAGATATCCTTCCAGCCACTTGGAATAGAGCCGGTCAAAAAAAGAGGATTCGAAAAAAAAGTTGAAAAGGAATAGCAAGTGGCATTAGCGAGATTTTTCAAAAATACTTGGTGGAAAAACCATCAGGGGAGTACGTAAATTTCGCAGGTAATTGATGCAAATTTTTAGCAATAGAGTCCAGTGGAAAAAAACAACTTGATTTATACCTTCTGAAGTGGATATCAGATTGAAAGCATGGAATAGTATGCTCATTCCTCAAAGACCCGAAGCAAAAAAGTTGTTTTTCAATATGTTAGCTTTGATATCATTATCGGCGGCCAAATTTTCATTTTCGTCGTATATCGGAGGTTATATGCTGGTTTCCATCTGTTAGTTTTTCTTTTCATGAAACGAGTAAAAATAACTTCTGGGTTCTTGCTATAAATGATATTTGCTTCGTACTGCTTGCGAATAGAGTTGACAGCGATTTTGTAATCTATGCAAGACATTATATAATACAACTTGTGTTTGGAATCAAAGGTGAATACGGACGATTTTAAAGCTTGCGCGCTTCTTTAATAGTAGACGACGAAATCACTCTCGGAATATCGAAAGAGGCGGCGATTAGACTTAAGAGGCATAAATTTCCTGTCATTAATAATATGATTCAGTGTAGAGCGAGAATGAAGTCCCAAAAACCTTGAGGCGTGATTGAGATAATTGAGAATACTTCATGCCAACTCGATGCTAACCACCCCAACTCCCAAAATAATTAGTAATGGCTTGGTAATCTGACGCGAGAGTGGGACACGTATCGAACTGGTAGGAATATATTCAGCCACAAGGGTAAAAGTTTAAGGATTTATGATCACAGGTATCGGTTAAAATGGAGGAGAAATACTCAAACTCGAAATATGTTTTGGGATGCGTTGTCAGGATTATATCAAGAGTGATGCAAATCCTCTAGTTATCACTAGTCATTTACCATTTGTGTAAGATAAAGATTCTGGCAAGCAAGGAAAAAAATGTTGCTGCAGGAGTCAGAGATATTCCTGAAGGTAACAGACCAATTAATTTGGGGAAAGTTAAAGTCTTCAATAAAGAAATGACACACTTTATGGTTTTACAACCATGTTCAAGAAGTATTGCAGAGGGATTTAACTCTTGTTGTGTCGGTAAGTGTTGCGATTGGCGGAAAATAGAGGCAGAAAAAAAAAACGGTTACTTTAATGAACCTGATACGTGAAAATATCAATACCAATGACTTTCAATATCTGCGAAAACAGCTTGGAATTTTAAACTGGAGAGAACTTCTGCGTGACGTTTGGCGGTTGGTTTCGCGCTCTTGCTGTCTCTGGGTTGTTTCAGTGTTTCTGATGGTTTTCTGTGGTCCTTAATCTGATTTTTGGTTCTCTGAGATCGTTTTGGTGTTCGTCGACACTTTTGTTGCATTGGTGTAATCTGAATAATATCTGGAAATTGGGAAGGTAATAGTGAAATTTTTTGTGCTTTTTGTGATCTGCGATTTGATCTTCGTTCATCGGTTCATCGAATTCAGCGTGGAATTTCTTCTGAACATCGGTGTTGCATATGTTTTAGTAACCACAAATCCTGCGTCGGATCATAGCTTTCTCTCATCGATCTTGGTGGTGTTTGATGTGCGCTTGGTCTGATCAGCTGGTACTTGTCAGTTGGAATGCAGCCATCATCAGCTGTTCAGAAGTGACCTTTGTGAGCAAATCCACCCTCGCCGGAAAATTGTGCAATTATTGATTTTTCCTGAATCCACGTGGGTTCATCGTCATAGCATTGATTTTTAGTGACGTTCTTCATATGTGACAAGTTGGGTAACGTTACAGAATGTCTGATTCCTCGAGTGACGATATCTTTTGATAACGTAAGAAGAATGGTCAAATGGTCAATTAAGTAAAATGACCAAGAAACAAGCTCTTCGGATGCATTGTGAAAGATGCACATCTCGTTCCGTATCCGACATGAATGATATCTTCCATTGACCTTGACATCTCAAAATATAAAAGCGGATGCTTCGAGAAGCTGTTAATGAGCTAAAAAAGACATCCTGATTCAGGACCAAAATAAGAGAATGAATGCAGGATAGCAAGGGATGATGGCATGGAAAAATCAATGAATTAAGGATGGGAATTCTCTGCCAGCGTAAATTGCGATGCACTGAATTCGATAGCAGCGATCCCTGGTTCGACAAAATTAACATAATTAATTAAACCGGTGTTCCTTGAAGCGAAAGACGGGACAGTGAATGAAAGACAGGAAGGAAAATGACGATAAAAGCACACAGTTAACAAACAAAATTTGAACATCACATGTGCCTCCATTTTGGACATCGTGGCTGCAAAAACGTGTTTGGGCCAAAAATAAAACAACAGGAAAACCAGACCGATTAAGGGTAATTCTTGAAGAATTACTCACAAAAGTTGTGGAAAGTTCTAAAAAAAGCAAAAATCATTGCGCACAAATGAACGATTATAAGAACATTTTCATAAACATTGAACCGCCGAACTATTATGCAGCAAACAGGAAGCAAAATTCCTATGTGAGGAAGAAATTAAAGGTCAAGAACAGAAAATGTGAGAAAACAATTTGGTCATTTACGGTGGGAATAGTTATTCTCAAAAGAAAACATATAAAAATTTTCAGTATCGGTTTTAGACAAAAATCATTATAGTCAAAAACATTCCGTCATTGTTGCTCACGAACATTCAGTCCTTGCGTCCTAAGCATGATGAACTATGCCTTATTAGCTTCAACAATTCAAGTTTGGTTTGATTGTTATAACCGGAGTCATGGTTAAATGAACAAAGTGACAGACAATGAAATAAATGGTTTTATGTTTTCAGATGTGACAGATCGTTGGTTTGAAAAGAGGAGGAGGAGTTTGTGTTTATGTGAAGGAATTGCATTGATTGGTATCCATTTATTCAGTGCAACATAGGACATGATTAAATTTGAATTTGTATGGCTGTATCTCGTACGAGAGTGAATATCATCGTACTATTCTGTTTTATCTGCCTCCATCTATTGAGTAGTGATGATGTCAATGATGTCAAAAAATTATATTGTTGGTCAAGTTGACTACGTAAATGACATTTATCCCGCAATGTAATGTAGTTTTTTCTCGGTGGACATGAATAATTTTCCTTCCATTTGATTTGGAGAACTTATTTGATCCTAGTACAAATTGTTAATCAACCGACCGGACTGGACTCTGTTCTTAGAATAAAATTTTCATTGATCGTCAACTGTATGATAGTCTTGTATGTAGTTCGAACTCTTCGAATCTTTAGTGATTCTGTCCGTTATTGGTCCGAATTATCGGTAGATCTGATCATCGAACTGTAGATTACTGAAATTCCTCTTCGAGTTGAACAGTGAATTGACTGAAAGTAAGGAAAAGTTTACGAGGCTACAGAGAATTCGCCATGTGAGCTGTATGATTCAAGAAACTGTCTGTTTATCCGTGGTACCGCTTTTATCAAAGTGACCTGCACATTGATGGACAAGTGCGAGCTATTTTACAATATTCCTTGGAAAATGCAATTGGTTAAAAAAAACCCTGATAGCTTTCGTACAAATGAAAACAAGTGACAAGCCGTGGATGTCTCCTGTATTAAAAAGTCTCATACATAAACGGCAAAAGGCCTTCACAGAGAGGAATTTCTCCCTTTACCATCATTATAGAGTCAAAGTTAAAACAGCAATTTTCTCGTGCAAAAACAGTGTGGGATGCAAAACAATGTGTCAAAGGCATAATGGGTTGTGGAATGTTGTCAACAAGATGAATGGCAATTCGGACGACGCGCTTTCATGTTTGATAAATTCATTTTCTTCTCCACTTGACGCTGCCAGAGGGCAATAAGTTTAATGTTTTTTTTGAGAGAACTTTTCACAAGATCCTAATTGGCAAAAAAACCATAAGTGGCGCCAAAAATCAAATACTTCAATTGATTGGCAGCCTACCATCGAAGTTGAAAAGGTCCGACAAGTTCTGAAGAAACTGAAACCCACTAAGTCTCCTGGAAGTGTACGGATTGCAGCCTCGGTCTTCTTTCCTGATTTCCGATCAAATTGCTGGCCCTTTGAACCACTTGATTGCTATATCTGTTGAAACCAGCACTGTTCCCAAGCTATGGAAAATTGCCAACCATCAAAGCCGTCCCGAAGAAACAAGCCTGCAAGTATGGGAGAATCTCAAAGCCTTTCTTTGTTACCAGTATTCTCGAAAATTCTTGAAACTGTGGTGGTTGAATCTCTAAAAACCTGTTATAGGTTCAAAATTATGGGGAACTCAACCAGTTTGGCATTAGACCAAGAACGTCAACAACACACGCTCATATTCACATTCATGACTTTTTGACACGCACGATTGATCGTCCAGACTGTGTTGGCTGTGCAATCATCGCCTTTGACATGAACAAAGCTTTCGATAGACTTCTTCATTCTGAGCTCATTTTTTCACTGCATCGAGACAATCTGCCATCGCATTTCATTAAATGGTGTGTCAGCTATCTTGAAGAGCGTCAGCAGCGTGTACGAATTGACTTTTCAACCTGCAGCACTCTGGTGAATGTTTCAAGTGGTTGTACCACCAGGGGTCTGTTATTGCTCCGTCACCTTTCTCTGTTCATATCGTCTTCGCTTCAACCTGCTTCCTTAACAACTCAGGTGACGAAATACGCTGACGACGTGCTTTTTGTAACTCCCAATTCCACACATCATGCCGGTTTCAGAAGCAATTGTTAACAGAGAAATTTCCAACGTTCAGCAATGGTGCTAAACACATGGACTTCTTACGAACAACAGGAAGACAAAAGTCATGTATGTCAAGAGAGGACAGTGCAGATTTCTACCATCCGCCTGATATTGAAGTCGTCAAAAAACTCAAAAATTCTTGGAGTGATACTACAGTTCTGATCTCAGATGGAATGCACACGTAGACATGGTTTGTCGTTAAAGCGTGTCAGCGAATTTTCGTCCTCAAGAGACTGAAATATGAC
This sequence comes from Prostheceraeus crozeri, assembly GCA_907163375.1. Lineage (NCBI taxonomy): Eukaryota > Metazoa > Platyhelminthes > Polycladida > Euryleptidae > Prostheceraeus > Prostheceraeus crozeri. The sequence goes on from CAJQUW010012721.1 coordinate 702,592, forward strand.
TTCCCCGCCGTATGTAATAGCATTGTACAACATGCTTTCATTCTTAGAACGTGCTGGAATATTGCTCTCCTTTATTAAATCGTCCGGTATGAGTGTTATCAAATAATGATAAACTGGAAAAATTGAGACGTCGATGTCAATCGAATTATTTGTGGCTGCGACTACAGTGCACTGCATTTACACCACTGTGGATTCGCCGATACAATCGTGCATTGTCATTCTTCCATCAAATCGAAAACAGCAATGACATTCTTCAACACTTACATTCCTGGTCGACATTCAAACATAGCGGGACAGCTGTTGATGCCTATCGTGCGTTCTCAACGAAGGCATAACTCATTCATTACCCATTCACAACTTCATTAATGAATCGCATTTCTTGAGTTTTTTGATCTTTTTCATAAGCACGTTACTTGTATGATCATGATCATTCTTTAATTTTCTGACCAACCATACATTGTCACCTGTAAAACTACATGCTTGTTTGTATATACCTATAAACATGATTCGTATTGTAAATTCCATGACTTTGAAATAAACGTTTGACTACTACTACACTACTACTCTCATAAACAATAATATAATAAACGTTTATCTTTGTGAATGGCAATCGATAGCTACAAGTGATAGTAGCTATTGTGACGGTAAATAAGTAAATAAAGTACGTAAATCATCTTCTGTACCGAGTTGAATAGTGATGCTGCTTTTAGAATTAGCAACAATGGAATTAGATAAACGATAGATGAAAGTGCCATGCAATAGATGTGCGGCTGGTAGGATTCGAACCTATGACCAAGGTTAACTAGACCTGTGCTCTAACCAACTGAGCTACGAGCCACTTATGCGACTGTGTCAATTGGCAGTCACTACGCCTTGCCAAAAAAAGAGTCAACACTAAAAAATAAATAGAAGAGTCACTACGCCTTGCTGTCCGTCTCGGTAGCACGAGAAATCGATCAGATGTTGATTGAGCAGGTGACAAGCTGTGTAGCACATGATTCGAGTACATGACCTTATTCAAAAGTTTTAAAGAAAGAATGATCCTTCGTTCCTCAAGAGGTTCAAGACATTGGGATTTGCAGTCTTTGCCACATAACATTCTATGAAACCTATTTTAAAGGGATCCGCCGAACCTCTCTTATGCTCATTCCAATTAAAAGAGAAGCACAATACTCTATTATTGAGCGGACATATGAATTATACACAAGCTTCATATTCGTGAAGCTCATAGACTGTCGTGAGATTCGAAGAACGTACAATGGACGCTAAGAATTATGAATGACGTTATCGACATGTGAAGACCAAGAGGCTATTTTGTTGAAAGTCACACCTAGTATGGATAGAGCGTCAACCTTAACATTTACCAAAGCAACTCACGATCTGTTACTGCGCTCTTTGAAATGATTAATGACCTGCATTTCTTTGTATTATTTATCAACTCCATTGAGGTCGACCATTCAAGCATTTCTTGGTGAGCTCTATGCACATGCTGGTTACCGATATTTTGTTGGAAGAGTGGAAGACACGGTAACGTCGTCTGAGTATTTTACCATATGACAGACTATGCTCCGTGGTTATGACTACTGCTCCACTACTGTCAACTTCCAAGGTCAAAAGCATGTCACGCTGAGGATCGGGAGATTCTTACATCCCTCCATTCCGCTCCACTCCTTGATGCCGTCGGTCTAAATGAGTCTTGGTCGTCCCTGGATCTACCTGCTTGTTGGAATGTGAGTCGATCGGTCCTGAACACCAACTAAATGACAGGGTGGCGGCCGTGCCCGGGAATTTGACGCTTGAAAAGTGGCCTCCACCCTGTGCATGACCAAAGCATTGCAGTTTTCTTCTCCTCGATGTTTTCATATTCTCGCCTTCTGTTCCCAGTTCTTGGAGGATGGATTCGTTTGTGCATTGATCGGTCCAGATGATGTTCAGTATCCGTGTGTCATTCAAATGACCAGAGCTGGCGGATGTCGTCCACTTTTCTGTGCCGTACAAGGACACTGGGAATGCCATTGTCTTGATGAGCTTCATCTGGGTAATTCTCTGTCTCTCCATGTAGACTTCATCACTGATCTAGTAGGCAAGCCAGGTCGAGTCCGGTTCTCACAGGTCGTGTCAGCGGGGCCTCAAGTGTTCGTGATTTCCAACTTGTTCTAGCAGGAATCCACATTACCTTGTACGATGTTTTTAAGATACGTGCTTCAAAATCGTGGCTCGGTTAGACATACTACTCTAGTCGAGCCGTTAAACAATTCATCTGATGTGAATATATAGCACTGCGAAGGAAGTAAACATATGAAACTGCTTGAATAGGTGGACCTAAAAGGAAAACGATTTGTAATGAATAAGTTTAGAATCGAGTTGACCGTTGTTGACAGTCGAATCGTACCGACAAGAATATCGTTCAGATGACAGCTATGATCTTGAAGTTTCGCTATTTATGGATAATTACTGATCTTACGGTTCTCACTTATTGTCTTATCGTTATCTTACGTGTCTTCGTGTGGACGTTTGTAGATCACAGACATCTATTAGGAGTTGATTTGAGAAAGTTTGACATGAAAGGTGAAGCATTTTTGCTCAACAGAATGACCACTCAAGAGAATCAAGTATCTTTAATGGTCAAACCCAATACAAAATCCGTTACTGAATCCGGAATCCATCAGTGTTTCCGCGACGAACTTCGCATGGAATCAGTGTCTAATGGGTATTTGCCTGTTCTCTAAACTTGTCAGATTATATGGACAAGATTGTTCACGCGGTAGGGCTTCAACTCCTTCAGCTGTCCACTACATGGAGGCTTGAAATGTTCTCATTCACATCGCTTTCCCACAGAAAAGTAATCAAAGATCCCATTGGATTCCCATCTCATCACATATAGCGATTGTTACCTAACCCGTTTCCCGTAGCCCAATAGACTTGAGCATAATTCTATTTAAATAGATTTCAATTGTTTCTAGAGCATCCTGTTATTCAGCGATGATTAACTTCTTTATGCTGCTATCTCTGTTCTGAATGTTGTTTTAACTTCTGTAGTTCTGTAGTCTGTTCTGTAGTTCAGACTTTCAATATCTATGGCAGAGGTGCGCAACCTGCGGCCGTGACAATGAGAAGTAAATGAAAATGAATATTGCAAATATTTCTGGAGTTCAAGGCAATCGAAAAACAATCGTCACTATAATACAGTCCGTTTCATAAAAAGTGGATCATCCTAAAATTTGACTAAATAAAACATAAGTATGATACAGAAAGCATTTTTCATGTTATTTCATGTCCCTAATATATTTAAATGTCCTTATATAATCTGATAAGCTATGATACAGTAACGGTTCTTAAGAAGCTAATATTTTGTGGCCCTACCCTTATTGTCAATGACATTACCAATTCGTCTAGGTATTGATTCGATGATATCGTTGATTTTTGACTGATCTAACTTTCTCCACTCTCTTTTTAACAGTGACATAAGTTGTGATACGCCATCTGTAGGTAGCAGTGAACGACGAACGTTACGTTTTAGAATACTCCATACATTTTCTATGGGATTCAGATCAGGAGAACGAGCTGGCCAAGATAATGTCCTAACCCTAATTGAAACTTGCATAAGTTGACTCTACTACTCCTGTGACACGTAGCATTATCATCCATAAATAACCAAGTCGATGGATCACCAAGTTGATATGTCATTTGGCCAATGTTCATTCGTAAAACATTCACATAGCGTTCAGAATTCATGGTTCCTTGCTGTATGTGAAGTAGTTCTAGCAAGGCTGACACTTTGCCTTTTGTGAATGCGATCTCGTTATTGTTCATTTGTGCTTTGTATTGTTTCAACCGGTAAGAGATAGATTTCTAGCTGAAAGCAATCAGGAGTGCTGCCAACACCACCGCAACGAAGTCAGGAAGCTATGGAACATGAAGTCCAGTTAATCACATGTAGCAGTTACATTATTGTTGATGAATAATGGTGCTATACTGGCTCTGATTCACCGATTTTCTTTATTTTTGTTTTGCTTGATAGCTTTTGGCTTGTAGAACAACATATTACATAACAAAGGAAACAAATGTAATTTTATAAGAGTGAGGTATGATTTTGTGTAACATTGCTAAATGAAGATCAAATTATCTACTACTATTTTATCTATAACAGGAAAACAACTCAATATTCATGCTTGAAATTTCCAACAATGATATTAGTAAGCACAACTGACATATCTTCCAAATTTCAGAGAAATTCGTTCAAGTTTGGCGGAGTTAGACAAAGTTGAAGTTAAGGCGATGTTTAAGGGTGATCCATTTTTTATGAAACAATCTGTAGCATACTAGTCACCTTGTAACTGTCGAACACCTTTATGCCAATGCTGCTTGGAAAAATGCGCGCCCGCAGGCGCGGTGAAGGCGTTCAAACCACAGAATTAGATTGTTTAATCGTATCACTTTGCTGGAAGTGCAAACTGATTCAAACAGATGGCACATGCAGGAACTTCCTAAGTAGGCAAAAAGAAATTTTAATACCTTACAGAGATAGGAAAAATAGTCGTGCGTCGCTTGCGGATTGCTCTGAATTCCTTCAAAATGCTCCGATCGCCACGATTCCTTCAGATTCGAAGAATTCAGATCATTGCGGAAAAGTTTTCTCGATAATGTTGGGCCCTCCGATCATATAAAAAAAGTTAGCAGGCGCATGAAAAAACGTTCACAAACTTCTCTGTAGAACTTGACATCGACTGTGTCTCTTTGCTGTGTGATCCGGTTGATAACAGTCACTGAAACTGTCGCACAATTTGGCATGTTCAATGTTGAACTGGCTGCTCATTGTTCGATTGCTATGGTATTTAGTCTGGAGATTGTGCCATTTCATTTACGTTACATGTTCCAATTCTTCCCTTCTAGTCAAACGGAAGAAGAGACAGCCTGTTTAATTCTGTGGTTCAAGCAGTTCGATAACTCATGAATAGAATATTTTAGGGAAGTTACATTCACGTGCATTCACGCCTAGAGTCATCAGCTAAAAGAAACAAAAGGGACAACTGAAGTTTGCTCGAATTGTTCGCGCGTTAGCTTCAAGTCCATGACCCGAAGAAGGATGAAAGTGCTAATAACACCTTAAGCTTAAAATCTTTTCGGGTCAAAAATGACCGTCGGTCGTATATGGGTTAACTTGCTAACTCATTCTTTACGAAGTAGGCCTTTATGCGATTTTCACTGCCTCATTCATCAAGGAAAGCTAATTTGACTTTTCCAATCTTTGTTCCACATCGACTGATTTGTAGGCTGACCAATACTGGGAGCAGTACTGGGATCACCAACAAGCGTTTGAAGATATTTGATAGGAAACACTAGAATACAAAGGAAATTGCAATTGAAAGAAACAAAATGCATATTCTGTTGAGTTGAATTTTTATTGTTTCGCTATTCTGTTCATTTTTCAATGAATAGAGTCGCTGAATGCGTGTATTCGACCATTTTCTTATGTTGAAGTTGCTCTGAAACTGTTCAACCTGGAATTGGACCTCATACGAGGTATTAGCTTCCTCACATTGTCTACATCTTACTGTGCAAACTATGAAAACTGCGAAATATTTGTCTTTTTCTCCTTCTCAAGATCCAAAGCGTTTGAAAGAGTCTCGGTTTTGTTTTGACATGATTAAATGAAGAAAGTGAATCAAGTAACAAAATTATTTTGATGAATTAACTGTATTCGAAAACTTCCAACTCCATTATCCCATGCCGTTATTCCAAAAACCTGATCAGGTCCTCACTGTGATAGCAATACCAGGGCCTTTAAGGCTCTTCCAACATGTTGGAAAGAAATTCTAATTTTCTTAAAGAATCAATTATTGAAGGAGATCAGAGTTTGCAGTTGATTGTAGAATATTGAAATCAACTTTCGTACATTCCTATATAGTCAGATTTCTAAATGTGTTAGTCTTTGGTCTCAAAAAAAGTTTTCAGAAAGCGTCAATCAGTTTCCTAATAAGAAATTTGGGATTTTCGTTACCGGACATGCTGAAAATCCATTTTGGTTTCATTGGATATCGAGAAACAAACTCAGAAAATGCGTTTGCCTTTGATAACAGGTATAGGTTTAGCAAATCAGAAGCAGCTGTCAACAATGTAACAATTCTCATACGATGATGAAAGTCATCCCAGTAGCCATTTATAATAGAATATAATGCTTACTAATTTAAATTATCAGTTAAAGTAGTCCTAATGAGGACTGATGGCGTTCTCCAATCCGCAAGTGTACAAAGGCAATGCTACTGTAACCATTGGATTAATCAGTTCTTAAAAGAACTCAATGTAGCTTTCTCGTGGCAACGAATTAAAATTGATCAGCTTTGGCCCAATATCTGGTAAAAATGGAAATCTTAAGACTTGTACTAATACCATAGATTCGAAACACTGCCGTATACACGTTCAAAGTAGACGTCTAATATACTGTACCGACTACAGATGCTGATAGTCGAAATAGAATAAGACAATGGTCACCATAGGTTAAGGAAATTAAAAATGGATATTATAAAACAACAGGAAACCGATGAATAAAAATTGGAAAAGTGGAGGTAAAATATGGAAATACAACGATGCTACTACACCGATTACAAGTGAACTATATCTGACACTACACAAAGTGGACAATGGTAAGAGTGGATAAGTGGAAAGTGGATAATGGAGGCAAACAATAGAACTACAATGACACTCTACTACACCGAAAGCAATGAAACAATGAAACTATACACACTATACCTAAGACTACACATGGAAAATACTATTTCTTCACTTGAATTTGTTATCGCCAGTTTCTTCATCCGTCTATGATAGCCTACTTCATGTAATCCCACATTTCTTCATTTGAATTACAATACATCGACCACTACTTCAGCTACCGATTAAGGGATATAAAACAATACTGCAGTCCGTCAGTCATCAGCAGGTACTCGTCTAGTTGTGTTTCGACCCCTAACCTGAACACTCAAACCCAGACGAGCGGGGTCCCACACATAGTGGCTGACAAAATACTGAATAGGTATGATATGTCTTGAAGATACATGCAATATAGTGCTTATATACATGATAGCAATTTCTTCCTATGAACAAAATTATATATTTGTTTATCAATCACTGCTATATTGTTCCTGCAAAATAGGCCTCATTGAAAAAGAAAAAGCGATCAGAAATCCGGTCCTCTCCATCCTGTGATGTTGCTTCTCCTGAACATGCGAAATGTGCTGGTTGAACCAGAGATTCCTTACTTTCTTTACGAGCGGTTATTATCGGTGTCTAGCGAATTCTAGAGTCGCATTTTAGTACTTCGATTTCGGCTAGGTGATTCGATTAAACTTCAACCCTCTCCGACCGACAAAATCATCAACTCCGAACAATTCTAATCCCAGCTGAGTGCTTCGTTAAAGCACAGTTTCCGACTGCGACTCCTACTCGACATCCGTGGTTATAAGGCAGAGGTAAGCAATCTGTGGCCCAAAAGTCGAAAGACTGGCCTTTGAAATTTTTTTTTGATATTTTTACCGAATATTTCAAGTGATGATGATAAGTTTGTCTAGACCGAATGTTTTCCTTAATGTAATTATCTAAACTATTAAAACCCCGTGATTTTCACGAGGTCAACTAGGTTTCTCAAGGCACGTTGTTCCAGGCGCAGCCACGAGAAATGGCATGTCAGCTGTACTACTCCCAAGGCTGTCGAAGCACTAGAATCGTGATTGGCGTAGGAGCAAGTTTAGCTTTACACACGCATTTTAGCGTTATCCTCTTGAGTTGCTTTCGTAGCAATATCAGTCACTTCCACCAAAACTCCGTGAAAGTCAAATGCATTTAAGTGTTTGCTTGAAGGTGGTTAGTACTGCTATAATTGTCTTTTATGTCATGAATTGTCTCATTATTTTTTTACTTGGCTACAAATATCCAAAGTGCAAGTAGATACTCGTAAATTTCATATTCCTGCTTGACGCACTATTTGCATTCTGATTATGGTTAAATCATAATACAGACATGACTCTGCTCTTCAAAACTGCGCTTGATTTATCAAAATCCATCACTCATGTGCTGAGACATTTAGATTTAAATTTAGATAAAAATAAAAATATAAATTCGGGAAATGGCAACTAGAAATCATATCTTCACTGAATTTGTTGGTGGGAAGAAAAAGGAATTTTGCACTATAATTCCAACGTTCTTTTTATATAATTTTTCTATAATATCCACAGATCGTCTGCTGGCAGTGGTTGTATATAGATGCCGACCAGCATTGGATGTGGACCGAAAAGTTTGCAAATTGAACTAATTCTAATTTAGCAACAAAATTCTTAATTCTCTCCACCAACAAAATCATTCAGTATGAATAATCTGTGCCTTTTACCGCATTTCTTGAATCAGAAATCAGACGTTTATTAGCCGTTAGGCAAAACATTGCATTATTAATCAAGATGATGAAATGGTAAACGTTAATTGGTTATGATGAAGCGGTCGCTCGAACTTTAGCGGAGAGGAGACATTCAAGGCATATTCTGAAATTTAACTGAATAACACAAATTCTTTAATCTGATTCATGAAAATATCATTGACTTGGATGCAACTACATAAGTATAGTCAGATTCAGAACGACAATCACATTTATTATGAATAATAGATAATGCAAATACCATGACATTTCACAATACAGAGAAACCCATCTTCAAACATTATACATAAGTCAAGTCATCGATCTGACATATACTGGTTTTTATTTATCAATTTAGTTGATCAGTCACACTCAATCAGAGCTATCATTTTATGAGTTAATAGACTAGTCATGTCCGAAGGTCCGAAGAGTTCGCAATCAATTCACTTGACCGTGAATTTCTCTCAAATATAGGCTATTTTCAACTACTACAGTTTTAGAATCGTCATATGCATGTAAGTGGATGTCCGTTGAGGTGTAATTTGCAATATATTTTGAGGATCAACGCTTTAAATCCATTTGTCTCCTATTTAGGTCAATGCCAGTTTACTGTGAGCCTTGAGAAATATTGTTCAATTCAACAGATTGACAGATCATTATGTTTCTGGGAACACTCTTTGATTTGTCAAAGATAGGAGGCTGCATCATGTAATGTGATGAGAAAAGTCCGAAGAGATTGATGGTTAATTTTTACAAAACCTTTCACTCTCAGCCGTCACCGGAGTTCTCTGTTAGGCAAAGATAAGTGCATTTGTCGCTTCCAGTATCCGGCGTTTCCAAATCGATTTCAGATTTCTTCAAAGTTCGAATCTCTGATAGATAACTTAAAATTCATTTGAAACTTTCGAAAATGATTTGAAATTATCGAATGGCCTGTGCAATAAATGAGCTAGATGTCCTGAAACTAAGTTTTGATAAAATTGTTTCATGGATAGTCTCTAAACAAAAGTTTTGAATAACAGAAGTGCTCTCGGCAACTTCGAGACCTTTGTTTCTGTCTGAAAATCAACAGCAGGTGACAGCTCGTAGAGATAGCCCTTCTACTAATTCAGGGTGTCAGAGGCTATTGAATTTTCGGCTAAGATTTCAACTGAAACATGTACTTATGGGTTATCTACCCCCACGTTCTCAAATTTGTCTAAAATCCGTAAAAATGAATCAAACGTCACAAAACTTCAGATACACGTATTTGAGTATATTTTCTATCCACATGCAAAAAAGTATGCAAATCCGACAAGTACTTTTTGAATTAGAGACGACAACTTGAAGTGTAACGATGTCAGCAGCTTGATCGGACTTCGTCTGTTCGACGCATTATTATTACTCGTGTGTGCATTGTTCTCTTTCCGTCTTCGTCTCATCTACTGCCATTTGAAATCTTCCCACGACCACTACCCTACCGCACCTTTCTCAAGTTAGGCATATTAATGGAAAGCATGTGGTCATTATCACTTCTAGAGTTGTCGCGACATGACTTGCTTGACCTAGTGCTGTCTGCTCAGACGATGAGGTCAGGTGAAGTCAGATCAAGCTGCTGACATCGCTACGCTTCAAGTCATCGTCTCTAATTCAAAAGTGATTGTCAGATTTCAATAAAATTTTGCATAGGGGTAGACAATATGCTCAAATACGTATCTTTGAAGTTTTGTGATGATTGATTCATTTGTACGGATTGTAGATTGTAGACAAATTTGAATACGCGCGGAGGAGATACCCCATAAGTACCCTAAAACATGAGTTACAGATGTTGTTGAGAACTTTTCTGTTATTTAAAATATAATCTGAGTCTTTCCCTTGTGCAACTTTGTCAATACCATTTTGAGACGATTTAACACTTAAGACTATTATGTCGCTAACCAGTTTTCGCAATCAGTTAGCAATTCACACAACTGTGTAAAATCAGTGCGTAATGAATGCTACTGAATACTTGAGATAAGTAGAGAGATAGTAGAGCTGCAAAATATACAGCAGGGAAGTCCAAGGAGTGGCATAGACTGATTTTATTGAACAATAATCAAGGAAAATCTTGGTTTTGAAAAATGACATTTTGGAGACGGATAGGTTTTTATGTTTAATCAGCTGATGCGTTCGCTTTATCTGCATCCAGAAACACCTCAAATTGTCTGACAACCTTGGTACTTATTCAATCTTTACCATACTTAGCGGCATCATGCTTCGGTTCCAGCTGAGATAATGTGCCAAGTAACATTCCTACGAAGTTAAGTGGTGATTGAATTAGTTCCACGGTTGTTAGGGAACTTGATATATTGGGAATGGATGAAGCAAAAGCACCTGACCGATTTAGGACTGTGCCTTGTGATGCAAAAACTGTTCATTTCAAACGGATGTAGCCGCCAACTGGAAAAGTCTCAAATTTGAATTCATAATTCATGCTTCCGAAGTTACTAGACTGACCAACTTCCTACGCAGCTTGAAGTTACGCGACTTTGCATGCATGAATAGTTATATGGAAGTATTGAACGAGGTTTGATTGATGAACACCTGTCTCAACAGAAACTTAGGGAGCAGAAATGTTGGTTTCCTTATCACTTCGAAGATGTCGGTTCCCAAGCAACAGATCTGTCTAATTCAAGGGAGCGAGCATTGTGGGTTTGCAAGGAGTTTCTTCACCGAATTATTTGGCATAGCGCCTTCTGGCTTCTTTTATATTGCCAGAAATGACAGACCATGCTGCATTGCGCTCCATAGTCCAGATGTATTAGATTGATTCGATATCTTGATATATAATAGAGTCAATCAATGATGCATGTAATGTCGAATTCACATTTTTAATAACAGCTGTCATTTAAAGTTCGCGGACACATTGATCAAATGCGCATGCAGATTCAGAATTAAATCACGGATGCATTCAAAATAGATGTCTCCAGTAGGGACTTCAGCAGTATTATTGTTTGTATAGATTTTGCGCATTCCATTTATACACAGCATCTGTTTGGCTCAGAATTCGAGGCATTAAGATGACAATTAAGTCAGTAACAAGTTTCATACATCTACTGTCGGTGTTCTGGATTCTTCAGAAGCATAGGATACGAATTATCTCTATATACTGCTACCAGGGTTTTTTTTCGTCGTCGAGCCTTCCGCCAATTGGCGGAAATCGCTCAAAAAATTTCCGCCACTAAAATGATGGCTTGAAGAGAGCTATATTTGGATCTTTTCAGTTGTACCACCACAGAACAATGCGCCTTAACATTCACCATTTTTCCTTCTCTGACGTATGAGCAACAACAGCAGCGGGCACTGGGCAGGCAGCCAACAGGCCTGAAGAAGAGTAGGGTCTGTGGACGGAGAAAATACAGAAAAGTGGAAGGCTGCCATCAAGGTGTTGTGGACGTCGGAATACACGCTGATGCTGCTGATTTATGGGACATCTCGTGTTGACTTCAACAGCAGCTAGAAACACCCTGAATGACGTCACACCAACGCACACTTGCTTTTCCTAGTTTTCCAGATTCAACGATTAAAGCACAGACCTAGGATTAGGGAAGACTGCATTCATTCACCGTTACTAGGTCTGTGGATTAAAGGCTAATTGTTTCATGAAAATGTTTGGTGCGAATGGGAAAGAGTCAGACAGGCTTCCCTAACAGCGTGCATCGGACCTCTGTAGATCAACAAAACAGACAATTAGCTTATAACAAGCCACCATGAGAAAGAAAAAATCATTTCCGCCAATTGGCGGAAATCGTGAAATCAATTTCCGCCAAACTGAAAAAAATTCCGCCAAAACGGAAGGATTGGCGGAAAAAACCCTGACTGCTACACTCGTTTGAGAAGAAAACCTTTTGCATCACCCTGTAGGCTACATTTGATTTTCTTAAAAATGTGAGTTTGGAGACCATGCCTTCAGATGGTCCATAGAGTATGTGGTTGACTTCATTTTGTCAATGAATGCTTCTTTCATCTTCAATTTCACCATTTACTTTTTCAGGGGAATTTTTTGTGGTGGGTGATGCTGCATCTTTTCTCTTCCGTATGGGAGTTGAAGGCCATGAAAAGCCTCTTGACCAATGGTATGAGCTTGCAGAGATAATTAAATCGGAAGGCATAGATGGAATGAAAATGGAAGGATATTATGATGCAGTTTATGCTATTTGTCTGGCTCGAGTCGCAACTCACAAAGATGCAAAGGAATTACCATTGGTTTCATTTTATGACGATTTTTGTGAAAGCTTGAAAGAATTTGGAACATCTGAAGAAACATCTGGCTTTGATTATGCTGAAGTTACACGTGATTTTGGACTAAATGTTATCAAAGCTGCTGGTGATTATTACAAAGGAGATTACTCATCGGTTGTAGAGTTGATGTATCCCAAGCGGGCGTCTATTATCGATATGGGCGGCAGTCATGCACAAATGGATATATTTCATCGATTGCTTTGCGATTCCCTGTTTAGGAGTGGTGATGAGTTGAATATTCGAAGACTTAATAGCTTACTACTTGAAAGAAAACTGAGTCACAATTCGTGTGGATATACTGAACGTCTTATGAAGAGAATTACAAATCATCATTAACCAGAGGACAGTTTCTGAATGAGGTGCGCATGAACCCCATTGCTCTAGGTGTTTCAACATTACTAACAAGTTACGCATATCATAATTGCCCATACTTGTTACGTGTCTACTGACTTACTATTTATTATGGAGGAACTATTGTTATTATTATTAGAGGGTGGTGTTAAGATTTTGCTTTCTTTAAAATATGTTTTGCATGTTGTGCGAGGTGTTCATTATTTCTTATCATCATCTCAGATTGGTTCTTTTCGCTGCAAGACTGAAACACCGACAATGATTCTGTTAAACTGCATTTTATTCAGATTGATGATATTTTGTGAAATCTTGATTTTTTTGATAAGCGTTATTGTGATTAGTCAATTTTTCATTGAATTTTTTGTGCCATATCTTGTGATGTCTCTCTCCAAGAATATACATTAATATACAGATGAATCGTGGTTCTCGCTAGTTGATCATAGTCAACTGATGTGTAGGGACACAACGGATGAATCATGGGCATGTTATTGTGATTTCATGAGTATTGTTTGGTATGATTGAGGTAATAGTAATAATTTAATACTTTTTCCATGAAGTATCGCATGAGTATGAACCAGGGTTGCATCCGGGTCGTGTCCGTCCGTGTCCTACGGCTCCAGCGCTCCATATGGACACAAATTGGAAATTTTCTATTCTGTCGCTTTTTTGTAGCTCTAATATCACATGGCCGCCGGTAGAATTACTTATGACGTGCGCCTATATAGACTACGCGTAAAGTAGGCTTATGGGCCTATAGCTTAGTTTACGTGCATAGGCATATAGGCTACGTCTTACGACTAGACCTAGGTAGCTATATAGCCTATTAAGGCCCTGCATGGCTACAAACGACAAAACTAAAACAGATGATATGCGGTAATAATTTACATCATGATTTCTAAATCGTTGACTCTAGGCCGAGTCAATGAATGGTAACCTGCATGGTGCAGAGTCATGGCCTAAGCAGGTGACCGCGCGGCCCTGCGGAATGCATGGCTACATTTTTATGCTCTATGCCTATATTCCAACTACCGATGCATTAGGTTTTATCGCTTACAGGCTTGCCTTAAAATTAACCTAATGCGTAGGTTATCACAATCGGTCGTCCATAAAATTTGTAGGCCTATTAAGGGTATTGAATCGGATATTATACAAGACTACAGGCCTAGATGCAACACGGATCCGCCCTTTGTATAGGCATATGCCCACTGTTTTCTAGTTGTGCGAATGTGGAAAATATTTCCGGGTCTGTCCTTGTCTGCCTCTCCCGAAGCCTCCGGGTCGAGGACCCGGACGATCCAGAAGCGTATTCAACACTGGCATGAACATGCTGATTTCTAGATGTTTTCACAATACTTAGTTGCGTTTACTGTCCAACTTCGAAATACATGTACCTACATGCATGGGAAGCCTGCAATGAAAAGTCACATGGAATTGATTGCCACTATTTTATTTGTCTGTTAAATGGCAATCAGTATGAACGCTTGATGAAATCGATTTCTAAATTCATTGAGCGAAATGAAGAGCACGGTTTGAATGATATCTTTAACTTCCTGTGGTAAAATTTCCACTCCGTAATGTGTTGATGAGATGTATTGAGCACACATGGAAGTTTGCAACCAAATGTACGCTGTGTTGCGTCCTTGTCATGGTTACGAAAACGATGTGTTGATGAACCAAGATGACATGTCGTATGTGGAAAAGAAGCAGACTGGAGAAGACACCTTCTTATCTCAACCACTCGTTAAGGCATCGATTTTGGTCAATGTTGTTAGATCTTCAGAAGAAATGAAACATGTAGTTCACTCGGAAAACAGAAAAAGCAATCTCTCCCTCTTTTACGACGATTACTTATTTGGTACAAAAGCGTTACCCGACGCGTTTCGTCTCTCAGGACAGTATCAAGGGCGAATGGCACAGGTCAGGAAATACGTTTAAATCCCTCGTCGTAAAAGAGTGAGAGATTGCTTTTTCTGTTTTCCGAGTGAACATGAACCTCCCGTTCCGACAATCTTTGAGAAACATGTAATGATGGTGACAAGGTGATGCATTGAAAGTTATCTAAATAATTCTGTAATAATAATAATTACTTAAGAGGAAAGAAAAAACGCACGCAAGCTCATGAAAAACATTGACAGGTGACCATGCACAACCTTGAAACTTTTATAGCCAGAATCTATCAAAGCGCAGTGGGGCCGAAGCTCCGAATTAAGTGTCTCTAAGAATATCTTACCGAATCGGACTGATGTGTTGCCTACTATTTCGTAAAAGCCTAGTTGCAATGGCTTTACAAATTTACGTTTTATTTTTTTTACATTTACTTACAATGTTAGAGGAATGGACACAAGCGCAGCATACTATCACATGCTGAGAAAATGAGAAAAAACTCCCCTTTTCAATTTGCAGGCCGATGTGATAAAGTGAAAGCTTAATATTTCTGAGACTCTCAAAATGTCTTTCTCACAAATGGTTTTCTCACAAAGATGATCTCCCGTCAATTGGTCAACTGCATATTACATGCTGCTTCCGTGACTCTAAAGCTGACCATTTATCCGCACACAAATACATATTCTCCAAAATCTCGACATATCAGGAAGAGAGTGGTAATTCCTAAGAAACGAGGTACCGTGACTCATGTATCCTCAATAATTCAATGTCCAAAATTTCCCGGGATTTTCGCTTTCTTCAGAATTCATTCGAGATTACTTTCAATTTTAAATTAATGTTTATTCAGTATCTGACGATGATGTTCAAATTAATTTCAATTGCCATTTCAGGAGCGGCGTTTCCAGTTAGTGATGCGGCATCTTTTCTCTTTCGCATGAAAGTGGAAGGCCATGAGAAGCCTCTTGAACAATGGATTGAACTTGCCGAGTTGATCAGGTCAGAAGGGATCAATAAACAAAGAATGACTGGGTATTATGACGGTGTTTGGGCTCTTTGTCTTGCCCGTGTGGCAACTGAAAGCGATGACAAGGAATCACCGGTGGTGGCATTATACCAAGAATACTGTGATGATGTGAAAGACTATGGAACATGTGATTCGACCCATGAGTATGATTATGCTGCCATTACCCGAAATCTTGGATTGAATATTGTTAAAGCTGCTGGTGACTATTTCAAAGGAGTTTATTCCTCAGCTGTAGAGCTAGTGTATCCCAAACGGGCATCTATTATTGACTTAGGAGGTAGCCATGCACAACAAGATGTTTTTCATCGATTAATATGTGACTCGTTGTTAAAGAGTGGTGACGAACTGAGTATACGAAGACTAAAAAGCCTTATCCTAGAAAGAAAATTGAATCACACAGGGTGTGCATATACAGAACGTCTTGAAAACATATTGACAAATCATCATTGATGATCGTTTTGCTTGCCATTCGCTTTTCTTCTTGATTTTTATCATCAGGGAACTCTTCAAAGCTTTCGTATTAATATCACTTGATCTACCTGTAATGTGCGTCTCTTATCATACGATGTTTTCAGTTCTTCATCGCGCTTTTCGTCTAAATATCGCGTTTTTCATCTCGATGGCTTGTGAAATCTGGGAATTTTTGATAATTTGATCTATTTGAATTAATAATCAATGCCATATGAACAACTTGCCATTCTGAAATTTTGATATGTCCGTGGTGATTAGGAAATAAATGAGTTCTTTGAAATTGTTCACTTTTCACTTAAACTATAGCGGACCGAAAAGTTGATGGTGAGATTGATGGACAAAAGATGTGGTGGTTGATTGGACAGAAATAGGTCCTACATAGACAGTTAAAAATATCAAATAACTAAGTTTGGAGGAACTTAGAAATAGGGACCATGTTCATGTTTCATTTCTTATTTTCATTTCTTCGTGGAATTTCCTTTTTAGAATTAGATTATCTTAGTCCAGTTGATTTAGAGCTTTAACCTGCCTACAGATCAGCAACTCAAGTAAACAGGCCTACTACAAATTGTCATGCATATGGTTAAATGAAATTTAATGTACAACATTAAATGTGACTACTACACATAAAAGTAAGGAGCTCATTGTGCTAAACAGTGTGTTTAAAATGTATGCTAAAATCGCTGATGAAAAACTTTGCGGCGTGGCGAATAAATAGACGCAATCTTCTTGTCATTCTGATCTCACATCATTTTTCAAGTCTACGAAAGGACACATTACAGCCAGTGGCGTCGTCTCCGTGCCTGCGAGGCCTTCGCCGCATACCCAAAAATAATTATTTACGTTCATAAAACTTAAGTGAAAATAGTTTTATTTTTTGTTTTGAGAGTATCCTTATACATTTACAACTTTACATACACTTTACAGTTTCAAGTCACTACTCTTAAATCCGCTCCGAGCGTCAGCGCTCAACTGTTAACTGCAGGGATCTTCAAGCCATCACACAATGCGCTGGGGTGTGTACAGCAAATCACAGAGATTTGTGTGATATGTGAAGCGTGTGCGCTTAGCTCGACAGTTAGATTCGTCTTCTCCCGATAGAAACGAAGAAGCAAATACATTGCAACAATGCAAGAAAGATCTATTTATAAATTCTTAGATTCAGATAGAGGGAGGCGCAAATTTTCCCTATTCATGGCTTCGCCAAATTTTGGAGAAGATGATGACGCGTTGAATCGTCGTGTCTGCGTTCACCAATGGCTGAATGTCGGATCGGAAGGTGAGAAGCCCCTGTGCAAACGTAAATGTCGGACCTTGTCCGGGCCGAAAACAGCAAAGTGCGACTCTTCGGTCATCTTGAGCAGTTTCAATTCAAATGAAGTTTCTATCGTAATTCATATTATCTGTGTTATGATATGAACTGCGAAAGATGTTTTAATATGAAATAATTAAAAATGTTTTTATAACCACGCATTTCTATGAATGTCGGCACAAGTGCGTCATAATTCGGTCAATCGACTTTCGACAGAACTTCGGCAACACGAAAAACGTAGCTGACTGCGGAACATAGCGATTAATCGCACTGTGACGGGAATCCTGTTTTGGGTACTATGTTTAGAAGTCCGTATAAGGCGCTCAGGTAGAAATGTCATCATTTTCCGATGTTTCACGAGTATGCATGTACGATAGTCAGTTTTCATGATTATTTATAAAGCATGACTTCATTCTAATGCATCCCGACCACTGTAGTTACCAAATTTATATTTCTGACCTATTCTAAAAGCGGATTATCATGTCTTCATGATGGCGAGCCTCCCGAATTCGAACATTGCAGTGCATTTCTTTGTCGCGCGCTACGTCTATCAGTTAGTTCACGGATTCCTCATGCAGTGTGTGGGTGTGAATCAACTCGTCGAACAGCTGACGGTGCAGTTTTCTCTATTCATTGAAGATAGTATACATGTTGCCATCCTTTGTTAAAGATTATCACCGCGGATATATGAGTACCTAAATGGAGTGTACATGGTGCGTCAACAATATTAAGACATATGAGTAGGAAATAAATTGTACCCGTGAATCAGGTGAATAAACCGCATCAATAGGTAATTTGTATAGTAACAGATTCTAAGCCAACCATTCTAATTTTCCTGAAGTTACAAAATAAAATGTGTATTTGATTAAAGAATTAATCGCGTGATTCATCAGGATCGTTGATAGGAGATGGAAAGTTCGATCTGGTTCGATCCTTGATAATGAAGCATATTTCCTAAAAACAGGAGTGATGAATAAACATGAATGTCCTCCATCTTAAAAAATTCAATTCGCTGATTGATGCTTTTCGATAATGTAGTTTGTGAGCAAGCCGTCTATCGTTTTGTCAGGCCTACGTGTAATATAATTAGGCAGTGTGTTGTTTAATTAGGCCTATTGCACATGAAAAAGAGTTGAGGCAATTGAAAGCATTCTTATAAGCAAACAAAAAAAAATTAAAAAGAGAAAATTATGCCACATACCACTGTAATTATTCATGCCATTTAATTTCCGTGTGTATGCTAATGTTTCAGTTTATAGTCTCACGGGAGGTTGGCCATTGTTTTAAAAAAACAGAATTTCACTCGACACAATTTACGACCTTACATATTGAATATGACACCTGACGTTTCATCGTCTGCCGACTGTGACAAATTCTTTGTAACTCACTGATGTGATCGACAGTATTTTGTAATGTGTAAATATGTTGTAAGGCTATTCTTGTCACTGCCTCCGAATGTTTTGATTTTACCAGCATTGGGTTATTCCCGTGATCAAGTCAGCATGCAGGACGTCGGGTGTCATTACAAGAAGTTTTATTTAAAATATAAGGTCGTGAATTGGGATTGAAAATTTTTTTTCTAATATTTAAGGGATGAGAATTTTCTAGCGGATTTGTATTAGTAATAGCTCGGCTTCAAGTATTATTTTGTTGGCCTTTTTGGGCCTCCTTGAAATGTGAATTTCCGCCGGGACAACGTTCTTCCCTTCTCAACCCTGTTTGGCAACAATTAGTCGCAAACTTTGAAAATAAGTCACAGGTTCGAATGTTTCACTACATGGTTGGTTTGGATGTGTAAGTAAACCTTCTTGCGGCACCCTGTTATTTATTTCAGCTAAAGGAGAAATCATTTGAAATGAAATATCAAATTCATCGGACTTTCTGCTTTAACGGCATGTTGTCGATTAACTTGTTGCTGTTGTAAATTATTGGAATGATGAAATATAAAAATAGTTTAGATTAATTATCACCTTTCATCTTACAATAAATTAATTCTCATTTCTGTGTCATTTCTCTATTATGTAAAACATTTGAATCTAGTTGTAATTTTGTAGAGGAAAAGTACCACTAAGTTGCTCGAAGTCATTTTATTCGAAGTAAGTTAAAAGAAAAAATGCAAGTTAACACCGAGATCTTTCGCCTGGTCTTATCAAGGTGTACCCAGGACAAATACTGAATGAAGATGTTAAGAAAAGCTATAAGTCTACATGAATAAGGCTCACCATGGCAGAGAAAGCTGCCAAACAAATTCCTTTTGTGCACACAATAGTCCACACAAGTCTTGAAGCGAAATTATGCAATGAGTTAGAAAGTTTGACTCAATTTTATTGTAGGTATGTCGATGATACTTTTGTAATTGTTCAGAGTGTCCAAGATGGAGAGTTACTGTTGTCTCATTTGAATAATGCTCACCAAAACATTTCTTTCACTTGTGAATTTGAATGTGAAGGCATTTTACCTTTTCTTGATGTCTCCGTTAATCGCAATTGTCAAGGTAGAGTTCGGACAAAAGTTCACAAAAAACGCACAGTGTGAGTGTTCACTAGTTTTCATAGTTTTGTGCCTCTACAGTACAAAATAAGTGTTGTAAAGTCTTTGTTTTACAGAGCTTTGCGTATCTGTTCACTTGAGTTTTTGGAGGAAGAGTTCAAGTTTTTGACAGGTACATTGATGAGAAACGGATATCCTCCTCATTTTATTGCAAAGCATAAGATTACTGTATTACCAGAAAAGTCTGATGTACTTGGTCCACAGAAGAAAACTGTTTATGTGAGTCTTCCATTTTACGGAGACAAATCTGTCAATTTGATTCGTTCCGAACTTAACAGGTTGTGCTCTGTTTTTCCTGCTTCGCGTCCTATGGTTCTTTTTTCAACCAGACGAGTACCTTTGGCCTCTGTGAAGGATGCTTTGCCGACGTCTGCGAGTTCGAAAGTGATATATAAATATGTTTGTAATTGTGGAGACAGTTACGTTGTAGAACTCGTCGGCGTATGGCCACTCGTGTCCGAGAGCATGTGCCGGTTTGGTTTACTGTCGGTCGGTCTGGAAAGCCTCTCACCTCTGTGACGAAACATATTGTCCAGTGTCCTCTTGCACGTGATGACACAGATATCAGATCAAAGTTTAGAATTGTAAGCCGTGCACGATCAAGAAATCTGTTGTCAATTTTAGAGGCCTTGTACATCAAGCTAGAGAAGCCTGTATTGTGTGCACAAAAGGAATTTGTTTGGCAGCTTTCTCTGCCATGGTGAGCCTTATTCATGTAGACTTATAGCTTTTCTTAACATCTTCATTCAGTATTTGTCCTGGGTACACCTTGATAAGACCAGGCGAAAGATCTCGGTGTTAACTTGCATTTTTTCTTTTAACTTACTTCGAATAAAATGACTTCGAGCAACTTAGTGGTACTTTTCCTCTCTATTATGTGTCGTTAGAGCTCTACATGATTTATATTTTACATCATTGTTCACAGTTTGTCTGCGTTTTACTATCTTAATTCGCTTATAATGTATTTTTGTTGGTTTCAGACATCAAAATTTAGGAGCAGAATATCCTAATGAACCTCATCTACGATAGTTTTGAATACCACTGGATATGATTGTTATTATCCATTGTATTCAAGATTTAAACTTGTTTGAGGTACAATCAACCTGAATCCCAATGTCTACGTTTACGAAATTGACTCAATCTAGGTAAGTTTCATCATCTGAGTTGTTATTGCTTATTACATGTGGTTAGGTAAAGGCAAGCAAACGCAGATCTCGCGGACTGGATTCGGCCACCACAAATCGACCCGCTACATACGGTCAATACACTACGGGCCGAAATCGACCAGCCGAACCTGGGCCGACTTAGAGGCGTCCGAACACGTCGCGTTCGGGCCGAAATTGTTTGCCGACTTCGGCCCAGACTTTGGCCGACTTTCCGTTTGCACAGGGGCGCCGCTGAAAGATACAGCGATGAAGTTTCCATAATTGATGTGTGATTCAATCAGAGATAATGATTCAGGGCATATTGGTGATACATGTCTATGGCGGCGATTTCCACAGTGGTTATTTTCTACACCGGCCAGTCGTCCGATGGATTGTGCAGAAAATTCAAAACATCGTACACGAAGTTTATGACATTGAAATAAAGCTAAACCACTATCAAGAGATAGTGGTTGAGAAGGAGCACAAAAAACAATTAAGCAGCCCTAAATTTGAAACATGTAGGTGATTGACAGGCTATAATAAACACAACACAGTCTTGCTTTGGCGAGAGCTTCCTCGAGAGTGAATTTTCTCTATTATTTATCTGACCAAGGCGATCAAGCGTCATGTGAGAAATCAACATCACATTTTCATTGTCATTTAACTTTCAAAATCTTGGGAAAACAGGAGTCACGTTGACGAACAATCAGCTTGGGATTGCATGCTTGTGAGGCTGCTCAGAAAAAGAGGCTGTCACATAGGACTCATAGTGAATCACAATTCACATGCAGAATACCGTATTTTTCCGTATATAATACGCACCCCCAACTTCCGAGCAAAATTCGTGAAAAATGCTTATTACCGTATACAATGCGCACCCCAAACTTGACATCAAAATAGTTATTACTTTTTAAAATTAAATACTTAGTTTTTCCTCAGCGAAATTCATTAGTTTCAGCGATTGGTCGGACCCTATTGTTTTCCCGATAGGCGTTGTGCTGGCAGTGATTTTTCA
This sequence comes from Prostheceraeus crozeri, assembly GCA_907163375.1. Lineage (NCBI taxonomy): Eukaryota > Metazoa > Platyhelminthes > Polycladida > Euryleptidae > Prostheceraeus > Prostheceraeus crozeri. The sequence continues at coordinate 725,005 of CAJQUW010012721.1, forward strand.
GTGAGGTTGTCGCGTTGGCTCAGCAACGATGTCTAAATTTAGCGCTTATGTCAGTCAGCAACGTGGTCATCATCTGGGGATTTCCGCCATTTCAGTACCTCGATCCTCCGCCAGCATCATGCAGCGCGCGAGTTACACAGCTTCCTTAAAGATCAAGGCAGTCGAACATGCAGAGAAACATGGTATTAGAGAAGCAGGCAGAACATTTGATGTAAATGAGTGCAATATTCGCTTATGGAAGAAAAATAAAGAGACTCTGAGAAAACAAAATCGCACTTGTAGTGCTGGTGCAAGAGGAAGACGAGCAGCCCATCCAGAGTTAGAAGACAAGCTAGTGGAGTATGTTCGTGAGAGGAGGGAAAGTGGGTCTGCGGTTACGACAGTCCAAATTCGTCTGTATGCTCTCAAAAGTAATGGGCAAAAGACCGTTCCAGGACACCATAAAATTCAAAGAAATAGTATCTTTAAAAACGACATAAATTCATGAACTTTGTCCTTTTTTCAGGTTTTTAAGACCTAAATTCATAAATTTAGTCGTTTTTAAAGATACCCAATTTTTCAAATTTTTCAAAATCTCAAATTTGAGAATTACAATTTTCACCCCCAAAATCATGACCGTTCCAGGACACCGAAAAAATCAGAAAAGTCAAGAATCTCAAAATTTGAGAATTACATTTTTCTCGCTTAAATCATAACCGTTCCAGGACACCGAAAAAATCAGAAAAGTCAATAATCTCAAATTCATGAATTTTATCCATCTTTCAGGTTTTTAAAATATGAGATAACTAAACTTATGTGACTAAAAATATTTTTTTAAGAATGTAACACAATCTCTTAGAATGCCTGTTATTGTTACTGCTTTGCACTCTGATGAACCTCCCAATTGTAGGGAACAGCTGATGCCCGCATTCATAAAACAATGCAGTTACTTCCCGAATTCATGAACCATTGCATTACAGATCAAACAGCTGTTACCCGCACTTATGTCTTTCTCTTTCCCCCACTTGCCAAATGTGTTGCCAGTTTTGCGACCGGAACCGCGACCAAAACCGTTTTGTTAGCCAACTTGGCTCAGAAATTGGCAGCGATTCATTGGTTACTTGAACGCTATTGTTTTAGAAAGTTACAATTGTCTCGTCTACGTTGTCATAGGGATTTCATTGATGCTTATAAACTATATCTCATTTAACAAATTTTAAACTTATCTCAGTTCGTTTGAAAGAGAGTACTTGCGTAAAACGTTGACTTTATCAGAATATCATGGTTGGATCTATTGAACGCAGACTTCGACTTCAAGTAAAACGTCAGAGAATAGAAGGACTGACAAGGCAAATCATACAACTTCAATCGAGGAGCAATTTATTTCGTGATCATAACATTGGTGTCTTGTTTCAAAATCTTAGTGAAAGAAGAGTCAATTTTAGAATTGACAAAAAAAAAATACTAAACCTTATTGAACAGAGACAGAAATTATTTTATAATATGAATAGACAATTATCAGAAGTGGAGGAAGAAAATATTATACAGCAAACAAGTCAACCTATTAATATTGAAGTATCAAACCCACCAACATATGAACAAGTACAAGAACAAATGCGAATAGAAGAGCAACAACGGCAACAGCATGCTCAAAGAGAAGAAGATAATCAACAACACCAATAGTTGTAATGTTTAGATTGAAGTTTGACGCTTCGTGGGCATCTGCGATTCTTTATTTTCTTTTTTGTCCTGCAGGCTGATGTATTCCTTTTTGTTCTGATGAATAAAGATTTATCAACTGTCAACGTCGTTGTCACTTTTCAGTCTTCACGTAATTAACTAACAAAAAAAATGACAAATATAAATAAAAAAACAAAAAGAAATTAAACATAAACGACTTCCTAAAACCATACGATAAACAAACAACTACAAACTTCGATCTCGAGAAAATAGCTAAACAATTAGGAATATAAAAACTTTCATGTATTTATGAGAGATAAATTGTGCGAACTAAAAGATCATTAGCCTGAGGTAATTTTAATGATAGAATTTTTTTCCTGAATGAATGATGAAAATCCGACAGTAATAATATAGGCGATATATGTCCTCAGGTTAATAACATGACTGAGTTCCTAAAAATATACGGTAAACAAACCACGACAAAGTTCGATTTAAATAAGATCGCAAATCAATTGGGAATAAAGAATTTTCACCTATTGATGAGAAATGAATTGCAGTTGATTAAAGATGTACGAAACACTAACTCTACTAATAAACCGATTTTTTACAAATGTACCTTTTTAATTTAGATTAAATTTAATCATTTCAAAATCGAATAAGTAGTAAGGAAAGTCATCATTATGGAACAGTTTTAAATCAATACCCCCCCTTCTGACTAAGTAGTAGGGAAAGTCATCATTATGGAACAGTTTTAAATCAATACCCCCCTTCTGACTAAGTAGTAAGGAAAATCATCATTATGGAACAGTTTTAAATCAATACCCCCTTCTGACTTCTAGGGGTCCCAATAAGAATTTTTTTTATTATAAAATGAGCAACATAAATGAGTTTTTAAAATTATATGGAACACAAACAACAACGAATTTTGATCTAAAGAAAATCGCAAATCAATTGGGAATAAAGAATTTTCACATATTGATGAGAGACGAATTACAACTCCTAAAAGATAAGCCAACAATAACTATAAATTTTATAACAAATCTTCACATGTCAGACCAAAAAGGAGTACATTGGTCTGCAGGTACGTCTAAAAAAATGGAGATAATTACTATTTCGACTCTTATGGATTGCCTCCAACAAATGAAGTCAAAAAATTACTTGGAAATGGAATTTATAATACATTTCAAATTCAAAAACCAGGAACTACTTATTGCGGTCAATTATGTCTTTATGTTTTATTTAAATTACAAAAAGGAGTACCATTTCTTGATATTATGTTAGAATTGAACAAACGAATTTCATTCCCGAAACGTTAGATCCAATTACTGTAATTAAAAATCAAGCGAAGCTAGCTAGCTAAAGCGTCACCTAAAGGTTAAGGCTCACTTCGTTGTAATTCATTTTGATAAAATCGGCCTCTGATATCTTCATCATCTAAATCTTTGATTTCGTAAGTAATCGGATAAGTTTGATTTATTTTACAAACTTCAAATATCTCTTTCGTCCAGTATCCAACAAAGCCTTTCTCAAATTTATTCTTATACTTAAATATTCTAACTCTATCACCAATTTTAAATTTCGGCTTAAGTTTCTGCAAATTCGGATTACTCTCATTCGAATAATTATTCTCGAATATTTTCTTTCGTATTAAATCAGGGTCGTCAGAAGCATTCTTTGGGGTTTCTTCAATACCTGAATGAACTTTATTATTGTACTGATCTACAACTCCTGGTAGTATCTTCAACCATTTCTGATTTCTTTGCTCAGTAAATTTCTTGAAAATTTTATTTTTTAATGATCTATTGAATCTTTCTATCACTACGGCCTTCCCTGCATTTTCAGTTGAATAAACAGTTTCAAATAGTGGCTGAACGTTTCGGTTATAAAATTCCGATCCTTTATCAACAAACAATTTTTTGGCTTTCTCTTACTTTCTTTAAAGATTTCTTCAAACCCATATTTAACTGATAGACCACTTTTTTTAAAGGCTTTACCCAAGCGTATCGTGTATATAAATCTATAACGGTCAATGCGTATTTATAATCAGAATCATTCGGCATATGAACAAGATCAGCACTCCAAATATCATCTTTATTAAATACTTCTACTTTCAATAAATATTTAGGCCTTCTATATTCTTTATGAATTTCGGACGCGCAGGTTCGAGCGTTGCTCTCAGACAGCTTTGCTGTCGTTTCATCTGCTGTCGGATCAATACCCTGACCGAATAATATTTTAGCTTGTAAAGCTTTCTTAACAAACATTCTTTCAATTTTTTCTCTAAATGTAGGATTTTGAATACTATCTAATTCTTGTATCATCTTCTTATCTGCTTCATGTCGAGAACTTAGATCATGATTTCGATAAGCTTAATCATGTCTATAAGCGGCGGCGTCTACTCTATTTATTGGTTCTTCACCTGGTTTCGGATTATTATTCTCATCTAGTCTTATATCTAATCGAGTTCCTGGACCGGTATATGAATGACCAGGAAGATGTTTTTCTTTTGAATATTTACTCCAAATAAATCCAGGAAAGTTTTCTAATGCTTTTTGTATGTCGTTACCTTCATAAATTTTACAATTTTGGTTTTTATTTTTGTGTAATAGATAATTCAATAAATCTAAATTAGCAATTTTTAATTTAATTAAATTTTCGGAATTTGTAGAATTCATTTTAAAAGATAAAATAGATGTTTTACCTTATCATACTAGGACTTAGATATATTCCAGAACCATCTTTAGTTTCTTTAATTTCAATTAAATCATCAACATTGTGGAGAATATTTTTGAGAACTCGTTTTCCTTCATCAACTAAATTTAATTTACTAATAAATTATCTACTATTCCTTCACCCCTCGCAACTTTTTATAACTCTCTATTATGTCGTTTTTGTTCTTCTAATGCTGCCTTCTCTGATTTATTTTTATTTACTGCTTGGACAATACCAGCTGTCCCACCTGCAACACTTCCTGCAGCTGCTATGCCACCTATTATTAGTGGAATTAATGGGAGAATCCCGCCATTCTTTTCTTCTTGTAATTGAATATTCTCTATCATTGGTTTACTTATGTAATACTTTTTTTTGTTAATCGTAATAGTTTTAGGGGTATTTTTGTTAACAATATTACGTAATTTTAATTCAGCAGTTTTATTATTACTTTTTCGCTTGCGACATTTTCAATAAAAAAATTTTAAGTTATCAAAAATTTTAATCTATTCTAGTTATGAATAAAATTTAATCTAAGAAGTTTTTTAATCTATTTTAGTTATGAAAAATTTTAAGTTAAGAATTTTTAATCTCTTCTAGTTATGAAAAAATTTTAAGTTACCAAAAATTTTTAATCTCTTCTAGTTATCAAAATTTTAAGTTATCAAAAACTTTTAATCTATTCTAGTTATGGAAAAATTTTAAGTTATGAAAAAAAAATTAATTAATCGGACCAAAGGTCCTAAGGTTACTAACCGATCGGAGCGAAGTTCCTCTGGCTTTAGCCTATCCTAGCCATCTTTCCATTAAGAATTTCAATAGAATATTTTACATCTAGCAATAAACCATAAGCCATCAATGAAGTTGTGGAATCTTTTTTTTCAATATTAATTGTTACATCACAATCAGTCTTGATAATATCTTCAGATTGTGCACTTAAATCGAAACAGAAAACAGGATATAAATGTCTCCAATCTCCAGGAGTTAATTGTGGTTCAACTCCAAATTCTATGCAAAGATTTCGATAAGAATCATATCCTTCCATTAATTGATTATTGGTATCATCGAATCTTAATGGATCAATTGGATATCGGGTTTGATTTAATGAAACTTGTAAACTTCGAATTGTATTAATATGAAAAAGATTGTTGTTCTTATCAAAACTTGGAGAATTATTTCTTTGAAATGTTAGTAATAGATATCTTGGAGTATTCGCAGTTCTAGTAAAATGCCAGTTAAATCTTTGTTCGGAAAAAGTTACTGAACTCGCAGTACGCTTTAGAAAATTTACTGGAATTGGTTTGTTAGTATTTAATCTTTTTGCAATAGCTGTTTCAATCTCTAAACTAGGAGTAATATGCTTAATCCACCATTCAAGTCTATCAATTTTTAAATATGCTTTTTTTCCAGTCTTACCAAAAAAGATTAATTCATTATTTGCTGTCCGATGAATTATTAATTTAAATTTTAATTGATATGATATTTTTTCATAATCTAAATATCCGAATAATGGAGACAATGACCAATTAATAGTCTGTTTACTTTTCTTGTTAAATTCACGTCTTTCTTTATATGCATCATTATTTGTTTTATTTAAATGTTTTGCAATATTTTCTACATCGTTCGCAATTCCTGCGGCATCTGTTCCAGCGTGAGTTAAATCATCTATAATTATACCATCATTAGTATCAGGAAACCAACCTTCGATTTCATACTTTTTATTATTTTCACCAATTGTTACAAATCTAAGCATTGTATCAATTACACCTGGAGAACCACTTATTGTTTCTATATTTTGAGTTGCAACATCTAAACGCATTTGTGTAAATAATCTTGGAAAAAAATTATTCCCTAATGCAATATTATCGGTATCTGGTAATGGTGTTGTAAAATTAGCATCACTATATAAAGAATATTCACAGTGTAAAAAGGAACCAGGTAAATATAAATAACTTTGCTCATTATCAACTTCAAAAATTAAATCACCTCCAGTATTTACTCTACTGGAAGATCCGGGATTCATAGCAATTCTTATATAGTCATTCTTTTTTTGATTGTAACTGACGAACGGAGGATTGTCTAATCTAAATTTATTTTCGATAAGCGAAGACATTTTTATAAAAAATAATTTGACTTTTTTGTTTTTCTCATACACAGAAAAATTTTTACTAAAATATAATTTTAGAATTTTGCTAAAAAAATTTTACTAAAATATAATTTTAGAATTTTGCTAGACCAGCTCCGCTGCTCACACCATTACGTCTTATTTCTTCAATTGAACGTTTTATGGCTACGCCTGATTTCTTCTTATGTTTACTATCAGATGGAGCTCCGCTCCTCAAGGTTTTACCCACACATCTATGTTAGCAATTTTGTTTTTTGTTTCCTCTGAAAGTTTTTTTAAATTTTTTAGTTCTTCAGAATCATTCTTAAGTTTACGAATAGCTTCTAGTTGTTTTAATTCGTTTTGAGACTTAACAGCATTTGATATGGCACTAGCTGTACTACCTATAGCAGCTGCTCCTTTAGCAGCAGATGTAATCAAATCTTTATTATTTTTAATTAAGTTAACGATACTTCCAATACCAGAAAATATACCATCTCCTTCTTTTTGAATTGTTTCTACACTGTTATAATGATAAATAGATTTCATAGATGGTTCATGAGCAATTTTTTGATTTGAAGCAAAATGTTTAAGATTGTGTTTATAAATTATAGGCACTTTTTAGGAATAAATTTGACTTTTGGGAAAAAATATTTACGATTGGTTAGTAACCTCAGGACCTTTGGTCCGATCGGCTAAAGCCTCTGAACAATGTTCTATAGGTTAGTAACCTGAGAACCTTTGGTCCGATTAAGATTTACGTTTGTGAATGGACAACAACGTCGAGATAACTTTATTAATTTTCCGTGGCACGTTACCTATTGCGGCAAGTAGCTTGTGATGTACTTTAATTTCTTTTCTATTAACTTGCATTTTCTGCTGATTAATCTTCAATGCCGTTTTAAGAGCATTCAATTTCACTTTCAGAACATCTAATTGTCTTTTAACAGAATCTAACTGTTCTTTATTTTCTTTAGAGTTTTCTTGTAAACTTTTCTTTAATTCATTTTCTAAATTGATTTTAAGATTTTTCATTTTATCAACTTTTTGATTAAGTGAGTTTACTTCATTTATTATTCTATTCATCTTTTTCATTTGTTGAGTAATTTTAGAACTTAATTCATCAACACTTTTTTGTAATGTAGTTTGTAACTGCTTTAAATTTTTTTAAATTCTTTCAGGTAGATTTTCTATTTCATCTTCTAATTGTTCTTTCAATAATTTTATCTGATGTTTATTTTTAATGACTGCAGATTTTAAATTTATAGAAAGTAATATTAAAATTTTTGATTGTTCAGAAATCTTTTTAAAAAGTTTTGCTATATCTGCTTCTAGCTCTCTATCCTTTTTATCAAGTTTTAATAATTTTTCGTTTAATGATTTGTCATTAAGTTTAAGCAACTTTAATTCATTCATCAGTGGAACCAAAACATCGTTTATATATTTTTCTTTTAAGTCATTGATTTGTGTATCAACACATTGTTTATTTGTTAACTCTGTATTTTGTTGCGGAAGAATAGAAAGATGCAATGGACCAGATAAAACGTCTCCAGTTTTCATAATATAATTTTCTATCTCTATTTCTAATTCACGATTATTCGGGATATATGCACCTCCACCAACATTTGGTAACATCCTTTTTTAACAATAAAAAAATAAAATTTTTTATATAATGAGAAAAAAATAAAATTTTTTCTAATAAAAATAAAAAAATAAAATTTTTTCTAATAAAAATAAAAAAATGGAAAGCCAAATTTAAAAATATTATATTCTCCCGCATCATCCTGTTATTCTTATTCGACGAGATCAACGGGATTTGAAAATAAATGTTTTGATAATAATAATAATAATAATCCATGTATAGATGTAAATATTTTATTCGAATTACAAGCCGAAATATTTAGAGAACAGACTAAAGGCTTACCATCTATAGAAACCAATTATTGTATTTTCCCAGGAGATCCGTTTATTAAATTTATTGATATTGTAAGTAAATATAATGATGTGGCTTATGTAGAATTGAATAAAGAAAATATGGTTATAATAGGTCATAATAATGTTTATGGTTTTATTAGAGCAGTGTTACCAATTAGTAATACTGATTGGATAGAAAATAAAATAATCAATTATATCAATATTAGAGAATTAGTTAAAAAATTAAAATCGTTTCCAAAGGAAAAAATAAGATTATTTGTTAATGAACAAATAAAATAAAAATAAAAAACATAACGAAGAATTATTATGTCAAGTATATTATAGAGATACAATTTATAAACAAGAAACATTAGAAATGCCGCAAAGATATGATGATGACACATATATAGGATTATATTCAAACTTAAATATTAATTTGTTAAAGTCATATATCAATGGTTTAACTCAACAAGAAAAAATTTATATGTGGACAACACCTTATACTATTAACAATGACCATAATCATAATCATAATAAACGAACCGAAGGTTCTAAGGCTTTGCCCGATCTTAAAGAATCTTATAATAATAATTTTAAAGAATCTTATAATAATAATGATGATGATAATATAGATGATGTTAATATAGATGATGATTCTGAAACACGTGATAAAGGTGTGAATGGTAAAAAAGATTATAAAATTATTAGTAATTATAAAAATATAAGTGAAGAAAAATTTATATCTCAACATGATATTAATACTACATATAATCAAAATTTATCTAAATTTCATTTTCTTACAATTGAAAATAATAATGATGGAATAGTTGAAGATACTATAAAACAACTATGTGTCGGGTCTAAAAAATTTAAATTAGGATTTACATCTAATCAATTTAAAATTTTATCATCTTTAATAAAAACTAAAAATGATTCAGATGATGGTGGTGTTATTAAATTTTCCAAAAGAGATCAAAGACCAATATATTTCACTATTATATTATTATCAAATAATAAATATAATTTGGAATTAGATATTCCTATCAGGGAATGGCATCCTATACCAAAAAGTGTAATTTATGATGTTGAAGAATCAATTTATGATGATGATGAAGAATCAATTGATGATGATGATGATGAAAAATCAATAGTTAGTGAAAATAAATTTAAATTATCTTTTGATAAAACTTAATATGATAAAACTTAATGTGATAAAACTTAATGTGGTAAAGAAAATAAAATAACTTAGGAACGTGAAATATATAATAATATAAAATAACTCTCAAGACCTTGTTATTAGAATGTTTATATCTAAAATTAAAAAACAAATTTTTTCTTTAAAAAAATGGAAAATACCAAGTTTTATTGTGTCTTATGTAAAAAAAGTTGCCAACAAAAAGAAGTTATCAATCTCATTTAAATAGTAAATTGTATTTACAAAATGTAGATCGAGTTGATGAAGGAAATATATTAAAATTAAATAATTATAAAAACTATCTAGAAACATTGCCTACTGATATAAAAGTTTAAAAAATATTTGATGATTATTCACATTCGGAATATAAAAAAGTTTTTAATAGTGAAGATGAATCCATACTAGATGGAAGATATTTATTTAGCGATACTGATGAATTTAACGAAATAGATGAATTTGATGAAACTAAAAAAACCGATGAAGCCGTAACAGATATAAAATATTTATTTAATGAATCGGTTGAACATAATGAAACCGATAAAACTTTTTCTGATATTCTATCCAACTTTTATAATATATTTAAGAAATCTTTCAAATGTTATATGAATGTAGAAGTACTTTATACAAAAACTGGACCTGATGGAATTCCTGAAGAAAAAATACAAGGACATTTTACAAATTCACAAGAAATTCATAATGTGAATGATATACAACCCATATTTGAACAAATGATACTTAAATTAGAAAATTGTATAATTGAAGCCCAGTAACGTGAATCTGGTTGGAGATTTGTTAAAATACTATCTAAGAAAATAGTAATTGATAAATATAAAAATAATACTGGTGGTAGTTATGTTCCTTTACCTTTCAGTTCACCACAAATAATCAACATAAAAAATGAAGATGATTATTGTTTTCTGTGGAGTATTATAGCACATTTACATTCTGCAGAATATCACAAAGAAAGACTAAGTCATTATAATAAAGAAGAATATATAAAGGAATTTGATCTCTCTGATGGCTTGGATGAATTTCCATATGATTATAATAGGTTAAAAAAGTTTCATAAAAAGAATAAAAATTTAATATAAGTAAATGTTTTTGAATTAAATGTGAATTATGTTTCCATTGGTAAAATTACTCCACTTTACTTAGATTCAAAAAAATTTTATTTGAATAATAAAAATTTATGTCAATCAGAAATAAATAGTATACAATAAAAGAGGAAATTACATGCATCATAATATTTTTTACCAAGGAAAAATAATATGTACTGAAAAATTTGAAATTGTTAAAACACTATCACCAATAATGATTAATCATAATAATTATAAAGGACGTAATTATAATTATGATTCCGATTATTTATCTTCATCTTTAGAATATCAACAAAAATTACAAAATTTAAATGAAAGTTTACAAAAATGTAAAACAGATTATCAACAACAAACAAAAATATTAGTACAAGAATATGGCCATAAATATCAAAATAAGATAGAAACGATACAAAAATTAAATGAAGACAATAAAGAATTAAATAATGAAGAAAATGAAACCAATCAAAAAATAAATGAATGTTTAAAAAAATGTCAACAACAATATAAAGAACAATATGATAAAGAATATATTTATCAGCTACAAATATTAAATCAAAATTTTCATCGAAATACATTTAATCTTACAAAAGAAATTGATGAAACACATGAAATATATAAAGATAAATTTGAAAAATTAAAACAAGCAAAGCAACAAGCACAAGCGAATATATTATATTATCAGGGTCATTTTATATTGTGTAAAGATGTTTCTATATTTACAAAAACTTCAGATAATACAAATTTTCCTTGTCTTCAATGTATGACAAGTTTTAGAACTTTAGAAGAAATGAATAAACATTTGGAGAATTGTCAACAAAATGAAGCAGTTGAAAATACTTTTCCTAAAGATGAATATTTAATATATAATAGACATTATTTGAAAAATAAAGTTCCTTTTACTATTTATTGTGATTTCGAAGCATATAATGTTAACATGACACAAAATCAAACCGAAGGTTCTAGGGCTTCGCCCGATTCTGATAATGGTACGGGCCAGGCCCTAGAACCTTCGGTTTGTAAATATGAAAAAAGTGCATCTGAACAAAGTAAAGAAAAATATTTATTTGAACAAAAACCATTATTTTGGGGAATGTACATTCATTCAAATTATCCTGAATTATTTAAATCAGAATATTATCAATACTATGGTGAAGATAGTTCAGAAATGTTTACAAAGAAAGTAGAAGAATTACAAAATTAATTTTCACAATTGCTTGAAACAAATATACCAATGCTTCCATTAACGGATGAAGAAAAAAATAATTTTGTTAATGAAACAAATTGTTATTACTGTGGAAAAGAATTTACAAATAATTATAAAACTGGCAGAGGTAGAAATCTTGATAAGGTAAAAGATCATGATCATCTAAATGGATTATATAGAGGTGCAGCACATAATTCTTGTAATCTTAATGCTAATAAATTTAAATATAACTTTGTTCCTCTATATTTCTACAATGGTTCTAAATATGATTTCCATCTAGTAATGAAAGATTTATTTTCATCTGAAAAATTACAACAACAACAAATAAATGTACTATGTAAAACAGAAGAAGAATATTTTTCAATGCAATTAGGTTGTATTAGAATTTTAGATGCATTTAGATTTTTTACTCCTTATTCATTAGATGTTATGGGAAAAACTTTGAAACCTGAACAATGTAAAATATTAAATAAATATAATTTACAACCTTTGAAAGGAATATTTCCGTATGAATATATAACTGGAGATATAGATAGAATAAATGAAATAATGAAAGAACTTCCTCCAATAAATAAATTTAAATCAACATTAAAACAATCACAATTATCTGAAGAAGACTATGCAGAAGCTGAAAAGAATTGGAGAGAGTTAAAGTGTAAAACAATGTATGATTATACAATGAAATACCTTCAGATAGATGTATTAATACTAGCTGATCTTTTTGAAAACTTTCGTGATATGTGTTTAGAATATTACGGAATAGATCCATGTTATTGTTATTATACACCAGGTTTAACATGGCTAGCAGGATTGAAACATACCGGTTTTAAACTTAAACATTATAAAGAAAATACATATGATAAATTATTATTTTTTGAATCTGGAATTAGAGGTGGTGTTTCATCAGTTTTAGGTGATAGATATGTTAAATGTTATAATAAGAAAGTAAATCCTGATGATTATGGTTATTTAAAAATTTTAAATCTAGAAGAAAAAGATCAATTTATAAAATTGTTTAATCAAAATATAGAAGGACGTATATCAAATGAAGAGAGTCAAGCAACAGTTGATGAAATCATGATAGAAAACTATTTGTTATATTATGATTTTAATAGCTTATATTCTTCTTGCATGATACAAGAATTACCAACAGGTGAGATGGAATGGTGTAATATTCTAGATTATCAAAAAACATATGATGGAAATTATAATCATGGTTATATATATGAAGTTGATTTAGTATATCCTGATGAAATAAAAGATAAAACAAAATATTTTCCTTTCTGTCCCGAAAACAAAATTCCCAATATAGAAGATTTTCCAGATTATCAAAAATCTATAATGCCTAAAAAATACAGACCAACAAAAAAACTTATGTTAACACAAAGTAATAAAGGAAAGTATGTTGTTGAAGGAAGAATGCTAGATTGGTATTTAGAACATGGAATGATTCTCACCAAAATACATCGAAAACTATTTTATCAAAAATCTAAATGGTTAAAAAATTATATAGAGTTCAATATTGAAAAACGTAAAATAGCTAAAAGAAATAAAGATGATTTTGGAAACGTGTTCTTCAAATTAATGAATAATGCATTTTATGGTAAGACTTTAGAAAATGTGCGTAATAGACAAAATATTGAAATAGTTTATGATAAAGATAGGTTTCAAAATTTAACAAGAAAACCTACATATAAAAGAACTACTAGATTCAGTGATGAACTATGTGTTGTACATTTACGTCGAATTAGCGTAAAACATGATAAGTTTAATTTTATTGGATTCACTATATTAGAATTAGCTAAACTATTTATTTATAGATTTATATATGATTATTTAGCACCTGCTTATGGCAAAAACTATAAATTACACTTTACAGATACCGATTCGGTTTTCTTAGAATTAACAATACCGTATAATTCTTCACTTGATGAAGAAATAGATAAAATAAAAGATTTTATTTATTATTCACAATTATGTAAAGTAAAAGATGAGTTAGGAAATGAAGATTTCATAACAGAAGCTATATTTCTAAAATCTAAATGTTATTGTTATGATACAACTAATAATATTAAAACAGATAAAACATTAAAAGGAATTTCAAAGGCATCAGTGGCTAACCAAATAACATTTCAAGATTATAAGAATGCATTATTTAATAATGAAATAAAAACAGCATGTAATTATAGACTTAATTCAAAGAAACATAAAATGCATTTAAAAGAAGAACATAAATTAGCATTAGATCCATTTGATGATAAAAGAAAAATTTTACCTGATGGAATAACTACTTCACCTTTTTAAAGTTTATTTATTATTATTTAAATCAGTCTAGAAAATTTTTTTTATTATTTAAATCAGTCTAGAATAAAAATTTTATTATTTATTACTCAGTAAACAAATCTTCTATCACTCAGTAAACAAATGTTCTATAACTCTATCATGAATTTTTTTATCAATATTAATTGTAATGAAGCCATAATCTTTTGACCAAGCATTGTTACACGATTGTTTAAATTCATCTTTATTTCTTACGCATAAATCTCTTAACAAATCTCTTAAGTTTCTTGCATTTATTTCAAATAGTATAAATATATTTGCATTCTTTCTAATAACACTTCCGTCTAATGAATACATACTTTGTGTTAAGTAAAAAACACTACAGTTATTATGTCTACCTCTTGTGAAATAATTTCTCTGAACTGAATGATTTCTATCATTAACACAATCATAAAAAATTACACAATGTTTCATTGTTTTATCTAGTTTACTAGGATCTTGCATATTACCACTATCATCTATCAATTGTATCTTTATATGCTTATTTTTATTGGATTCTACTAACTGATTATTTTTTGCTGCTTCTTCACACCACGAACTTATTTCTTCTTCATCTTCAGATTTTTCATATTCTTTGATTAATGAAGCAATTGCTGTTTTTTAAGATTATTTTCAAATCCAATCTTTAAAAATTGATAGACGGGTTGTTCTGCTGTTGTTGTATAAATTATAAGATTGTTATAATCCACAAAAATTGGAGTCGTTAAAAATTTAAATAATAGATATGTTTTTCCACATCCTGATCTTCCACAGATAACTGCTAAAACTTTATTAGATAAATTTGGATGATGATTAAATTTAAGTTTTCTTTTATTTAATGGGGGAAATTCACTCATTTTTAATAAGAAATTTTTATTTTTTGTTTTTAAAGAAGAAGAATAAGAAGAATAATAATAAGAAGAAAATTAAACTTCTCTAGCTTCGCGTGGGAGTTCATACCTCCCGAACCAAAAGATCTATCATAATCTCTTCACCTCCAAAATTTATTTCTTGTCCTTTCTCATCAGTGATTTTTATGTTAATGTTGTTAATAGTTTTTCTTGTAATAGGGAAATATATTAATGTTTGTGGAATTACATTTAATCTATAACCAATGGGTACAGTAAAAGCTGGAAAACTGAATATTAAATTTGACAATTTACCATTTATATATCCTCCTTCAATAATGTCACAATGTACAACAATTGAATTTATTTCAGTTATTTTTGGAATCTTCTCACCTAAATGATAACCTTGACTATAAGTTTGTTTATTAAATCCTAATAGCTTTGACAATGATCTATCATGATTAAAATCAACTTGATGATTTTCGTCTAAAGTAAGAGAAAATTTATTAACTGCCGGTTCAACTGCAAAATGTAATTGTTTCTTATCTTTAAATGGTATACCTAAATTTCTCTTAATTTCATTTGATATTGATTCAACTTCCTAAGAACCAGGAAGAAAAGTTAGTATTTTCCACGTTTTGCCTTTATCAGTAGAATATCTAAATTGATCATTCACATCTTTGATAACGTTTTGAATAGTGTTAAATGTGGAGAAAGTAGTCAATGAAATTTGATAATTTTTATTTTGTTCCAAATGTAGAATGGGTTCTAAATTACAAGTGTGTGATGAAGTAGTTGTTATAATTTTTAACGTCGTACTAAATTTTGATGAACCCAAAATCTCTGTTAAATTTTGTAAATGATTATTAATTTTGTCTAAATCTGCTGAACACATTTTTTAGTTAAAATTTTGAATAAATATCTTTATCAAATATTTTTTTTATAAAAAATTAAAAACAACAACATATTTCAGCTACGGGCGAAGCCCTGGAAGACACCTCCGGTGTCCCGTTATACTTTTATAATCCTCTTCATTTAGAATCTTCTTTTCTAACAGTCTTTTCAATATATCATGAATTTCATTGAAACTAGAATTATGTCCTTCTTTTATTGCCGATACTAAAATATTTAATCTATTTAGTAATTCTTGTGGATCATCTGGTAAGAATACAGTTGTTTCAGTTTTAAAACCGTTTCCTACTTTAACTCCCGTTGATAATAAATTTTCTAATTCTCTATAACGTTTAAGAGTTTTTCCTGCTTTAACTCTATCTAACATAGCTTTCTATTTTATGAGATCTTCTGCAGCATAATTATTTGAATATGCTCCTCTTAAAAGATCAACAAAATTTCTATCTAAATTAAAAGCATATTTATCTGGTGAAAAAATTAAACCTCGAAAAGGTTGTGGAAATATTTCTTTTTGTCCGAGATAAAATCTAGGTATTGTTTTTCCATCTATAAATGAAATAGAATGTTCAAATTGCATAGATTTTGGTAATTTCTTATTAATGTTTGATTCTAGTAATCCATAGTCATCTAATATAGTTTTGTGCTCTGGATCTGTTATATCAATTTGTTTATCATTATTTGTAAGTTCTTTTTCAAGAGTTTTAAATGGTTTCATAGTTTTCTCAAAATCAGTTTTTACTTGCTCGGTTTGCTGCATTTTTTCAAACATATCAGATTGAATACCAGCTTTTATCATTCTATGTTGAAGATGATTTTCTTTCATAATATTTCTTTGTTTTATTAACTCTTCTAATTGTTTTATTCTTTTAAAATTATCAGCTTTAATTTTATCCATTTTTAAAATATAATATTTGAATTTTGTGGTAACATTGGAATACAACAAAAACATTTTACTGAACAAATTATTTTTTTATTGCTTTGTTGTCTGACATCTTTTCGTTTAAAGTTTTCTCGTTTTAAGTTTTGTTTAATAAAGTTTTGTTTAATAAAGTTTTGCTTAAATTTTCGCTTAAAGTTTTTAGCTCTTCTAAAAAAATTTTGTCATTTTCTTCATTAGAAATTTTACCATCACTAGAAATTTTACCATCCTGTTTATTCTTATCATCAACTTTTTCTGACTGTAATTGAAATGATATTTGATTTACTTCATTAGCTATTTGATCAAATTTTTCAATCTCATCTAACGTAATAACATTATCATCACATACTCTTTGAAAGTAGTAATGTAGTTTATCATAGACTTCTTTAATATGTAAATGCTTAGTTTTTAATGATTTTCGTTTCTTAGTTATTAAAGATTTATCCAACATTGTAACAAGTGAAGTTGCAAAAACACCCGTACCTGTTAAAGCTGTAGCAACTACTGGAATTACTAAAACACCTGAAGATATAACAATTGTTAAAGCACCTAAACTTATTGTTAAGAATATGCTAATTCCTTGTGTTACATTCTTAACTTTAGTCCATCTCTTTCTTAATTTTTTATAATGCTCTAATCTTAATAATAATTGAGATTCCTTATCTTTCATATAACGTACTCTATCTTTGTGTTTTTCTTTATTCAATTCACTTATTTTTAATTGAGATAACGAAGGATATATTCTTGCGGTTTCTTCCTCTTTTGTTTCTTCCACTTTTGTTTCTTCCATTTTTAAAGAAATATTTTTAGTCACATGATATATTTTAAAAACCTGAAAGATGGATAAAATTCATGAATTTGAAATTCTCAACTTTTATGATTTTCGGTGTCCTGGAACGGTCATGATTTTAAGGGCGGGTGTATAATAATCTTAATCTCAAATTTGAGATTCTTAACTTTTATGATTTTTTCGGTGTCCTGGAACGGTCATGATTTAAGCGAGAAAAATGTAATTCTCAAATTTTGAGATTCTTGACTTTTCTGATTTTTTCGGTGTCCTGGAACGGTCATGATTTTGGGGGTGAAAATTGTAATTCTCAAATTTGAGATTTTGAAAAATATGAAAAATTGGGTATTTTTAAAAACGCCTAAATTTATGAATTTAGGTATTCATAACCTGAAAAATGACCAAAATTCATGAATTTAGACCATTTAAAAAGTACCATTTTTTTGAAAAATCGGTATCTTTAAAAACGACTAAATTTATGAATTTAGGTCTTAAAAACCTGAAAAAGGGACAAAATTCATGAATTTATGTCGTTTTTAAAAATACTATTTTTTTGAATTTTATGGTGTCCTGGAACGGTCTTTTGCCCATTACTGGCGATCAAGCGTCATGTGAGAAATCAACATCACATTTTCATTGTCATTTAACTTTCAAAATCTTGGGAAAACAGGAGTCGCGTTGACGAACAATCAGCTTGGGATTGCATGCTTGTGAGGCTGCTCAGAAAAAGAGGCTGTCACATAGGACTCATAGTGAATCACAATTCACATGCGGAATACCGTATTTTTCCGTATATAATACGCACCCCCAACTTCCGAGCAAAATTCGTGAAAAATGCTTATTACCGTATACAATGCGCACCCCAAACTTGACATCAAAATAGTTATTACTTTTTAAAATTAAATACTTAGTTTTTCCTCAGCGAAATTCATTAGTTTCAGCTATTGGCCGGACCCTATTGTTTTCCCGATAGGCGTTGTGCTGGCAGTGATTTTTCAGTGAGGTTGTCGCGTTGGCTCAGCAACGATGTCTAAATTTAGCGCTTATGTCAGTCAGCAACGTGGTCATCATCTGGGGATTTCCGCCATTTCAGTACCTCGATCCTCCGCCGGCATCATGCAGCGCGCGAGTTACACAGCTTCCTTAAAGATCAAGGCAGTCGAACATGCAGAGAAACATGGTATTAAAGAAGCAGGCAGAACATTTGATGTAAATGAGTGCAATATTCGCTTATGGAAGAAAAATAAAGAGACTCTGAGAAAACAAAATCGCACTTGTAGTGCTGGTGCAAGAGGAAGACGAGCAGCCCATCCAGAGTTAGAAGACAAGCTAGTGGAGTATGTTCGTGAGAGGAGGGAAAGTGGGTCTGCGGTTACGACAGTCCAAATTCGTCTGTATGCTCTCAAAGTCATGAGAGAGATTGATCCATCCTCTCAATTCAAAGCTTCGCCAAAATGGTGTTACAACTTCATGAATCGTCATGACATCTCCATTCGTCGTCGAACATCGATTGCTCAGCGTTTGCCTGACGATTTTGAGAACAAATTAGTCGAGTATCAACGCTACATCATTCAACTTCGCAAAACTCATCAATATGCCGACGATATGATTGCAAACGCTGACCAAACTCCATTGACATTCGACATTCCTTTCAACCACACGCTGGACTTTAAAGGGAGGAAGTCAATTGTCCTCAAGACAACGGGCAACGAAAAGAACCGTTTCACCGTTATGCTGGGGCCTACGGCGACGGCTCGAAGATGCCGCCCTACATAATTTTCAAGAGGAAGCCTTTGCCCAAGAACACCGACTGGCCGGCAGGTGTGATAGTTCGTGGTCAAGAGAAGGGCTGGATGGATGGATCAGAATCTCACCAAAGACTGGCTGAATGAAGTTTGGTGCAAAAATCGCTCTACTCAACGACGCATGCTTGTCCTTGACGTTGCCGTTGTCATCGAATGCCAGAAATCAAAGCGCTCCTCCAGAAAAGTGACACTGACCTAGCTATCATTCCAGGTGGTATGACTGGTCAACTGCAGGTGATGGATGTAAGCTGCAATCGTCCATTCAAGCAGAAAATGAGATCATTGTGGAGCGAATGGATGCATTCTGACGCCCATGCCTTCACCCCATCTGGTCGTACCAGAAAACCTGAGCTGCACGATTGTTCACTGGATCAAAGTCGCTTGGGACGAGTTGGATCCCAGTATAATTCGGCACTACTGCAGTTTAGTGCACCCTCTTTTACCCCATACTGCAGTTTAGTGCACCCTAAAATGCATGTGAGAACAACATGATTTAATCAACAGAATGAATGCCGTTCGTTCTTCCCTATAATTATAAATGAATGTCTTTGTGTCTTCGTGTGTCTTCGTCTTCGCACATTACACCGAGCGCGCGCTTCGGTGTAATGTAAGTAGTCAACGTTTGCGGGAGAATGCGCCGTTGTTTTAGGGTGCACTAAACTGCAGTAGGCGCGTTTCCGTCTCTTTCATAGAGGGTGCACGAAACTGCAGTAGTGCCTATAATTCGACGAGGCTTCAAAAAGTGCTGTCTCACGAATATGATGGACGGCTCTGAAGACAATCTGCTTTGGGAAGACGAAGCTGATTCTCTAGAAGAAATTGACGTGATTGACATTGAGACAGAGTCGATGTACAACGAAGAAGAAATTATTCTATCCTCTGACTCTTCAAGTGATTAGACATTTATAGTGACGTATACCGGTAGGAAGTTCTCTTTTGTTTGACTGTTTTTGTTATATTCTGCAGTTTGCATTTTGTTTGATTTGTTTTTATTCGTTCTACAAATATATACATGTAAACACAGTACAAAGCTGTTCTCGCTCATTACACAGGGCCGGTATCCAATATGATGATTGTTTCAACGTATACAGTGCCAGTCAGAGGGCTAGGAATTACAATATTGCTTTTTTAGCATTTAGTATACTTGTAGAGATGAAAAAAAAATTCCTTAGAAAAATACAGTTTTCCTTGTTACCGTGTATAATTTGAGGAAAAGAGTGCGTATTATATACAGAAAAATACGGTAGTCTACATTGGTTAGTCTATGGACTTCAGTGCACCTTTCATTTAAATATCAGTATCTATTTCCCATTTCATTTCATTTTATTCAGTATTAATGGATGCCAGCATGACTTGAATGTTCATGTACTTGTACAAGTCTTCGAAAATTCACTGAAATTAAGAGAGTGTCATATTAATTATACATGTATTATGCAGTTCATGCTGTCTGCTGCAGAAATATAGGAATCCACTATGGAGCGAAGGCCTATGGTCTGGGAGCACACGACGCCACTGATTACAAAGAACCAAGAAAATATCAAGAAAAGAACCAGTACCTTTCTTCATTCTGGGGTCAAGAGTTTGGCATAAACAAAGAGACAATGAGCCGAAACAAATTCAAGAATATCAAACGCTACATGTCCGCTTCGATGGCAAAAATACTAGGACACAAATGAGACACACAAACAAGTTCGCAGTACATAATAAAAGTATCACACCGAATTAGAAGATGCAATAAACAATTTAATAGGATAAAGTCAAAGTCACGACGCTTCGGGTGTTATCACGACGCTACAACTGTTATTAGGTGTATACCGTGGAATGGACAGAAAGTGGAAAGAATCAACTTGTGTCCACTTCTGTCTTTTTTTAACTAAACATGAGCATCCACGCAAGCAGATTACTTAAGAAGTGCAATAAAAGCTTGTATATCATGAAGATCTTAAGAAGTCGAGGTGCTAATCAAAAACTGCTGCATCAAATTTACACAACGATGGTGACAAATAAAATTATGTACGCCGTACCCAGTTGGTGGGGATTCGCCAGCACAGATGATAAGAAACGCATCGAGAAATACATGAAGCGAGGAGCACGCTACGGATACGCCAAGCCTACGGATATCCATGAAGTCGCCACGAAAATGGACAGGAAGTTATTCCGAAAAATAATGCGGAAAGAGCACATACTACACCGCCAATTACTGTCTGTAGCTGCACACCGAAGGAATCTCAAACCAAGACTGCACCGGCTGCAGAGAAAGACAATTAGTGGGAATAACGGAAGGACATTTATCAATGGAATGATTCACAGCGACTTTTTCTGAGTAAAGTGATCCACAGTAACTGATTTTTCCTTTTCTTTGTCCTTTGTCATCTAATGTCACTTTGATAAACGATGTAGGCCTGCGTCTGTCATTTCGCAATAAAGCCAATTGTTGATATTGCACTTGAAACTTTATAACATTTTCAAATCATATCTTCTAATTCAGTGGGGACATTTATTAAATTACATCTTCGAAGCACATTTGAACGTATCCATCACGTTTGCAGCAATTCAAGAGGTGTGGGAGACAGCAATGAAAAGTTCAGCGATTCCTTTTTACCTGAACAACACACAACAGTGGATGCAAAACTACTTCCATGCAAATGCCGGTGTCATTTCTTGCAGTACATCAATGCAAAACCCGATCACGTCGGAGTAAATCTCTGATTTATTTGTAATATAGACCAGGATTATGTTTTGAGCGCGATTTCTTACACAGGTAGGATGAACAACGTGATCGATCCCTTCCAGTTCCTGAATCTGTCGTCTTGAAACAGACTGCGCCTTACTCAAACAATGGTACAGTATTTCAATCACAACTGATAGTTATTTTTCCTCCAGCTATTTAGCCGAAAGTCTTCTTCAAGGGAATATTGCCCTGTTGGTAACAATTCGTCTGAACAGATGAGAAATGCCCAGAAAAGCTGCACGATGTCTTGTTTCAAGACAGACACATGCTCATGCATTTTTCAAGTTGAAAGTCAAATGCTTCTTGCTTACAAAGTCAATACAAAGCGGCTCATCCGAGGAGTCGACAAGGTGTGAAATGTGTTAATCTAATAGAATTACGGTAATGTGCTATTGGTGTCAGAAGCTTGTCTGTGGCAAATGATCCTCACAAATTTTTTGATCCATGCATTTTGTTGTCGTACAAAAAAGTCAGAATGACTCTTTGAACATCATCTGTTTCAAAAATCACTAAACTCAATTCTTGTGCTGTCATTGAATGTAAGGTCAAAACAATTTTGTCTGTTGAACCTTTTTAGGCCTGTACGTAAAACATGAATACAGCTCCTTGACATTATTTTATGTTTTAATCAAAAAATACATTTAAATTGATTAAAGTTACTTTTGTATTAATTGACCAAACCATAGAGTACGTCTTTCATGTTAAAAAATATTCGGTCTTTCTATTGTTAAAAAATATACACTGTAATGCTTGTCATAACGCCAAGAACACTAAATCTACCCTCAAGGTTGCTGTTTGAGGGCTGCGATTTGATCTACATCATTTTGAAAATTTTCACTACTGGTGATGCTTGCTTATTAGAGCTAAAATGTACGTGTAGATATAGTTAGGAGAAGAATTGTTATCATCTTATTAAGAAGTCTTTGATATTTCAAAGTTTTGTAATTAGTTGGCGATAAGATGATGTTAAGGAAAGCCTGATACTTGAACTATACTGCTTACAATTGGCGTAAAAATCTAATGTGTGCTTCGAAAATCATTCAAATATGCATGTGGTATAAAAAATATGAATATGTACACCGGTACTAAAATTTCTTTGTTGATAAATTGGTGAATTGCTTCTTCGTTAACATAGCTTTAGTTTGTATTCTTAGATAGAAGAATTGGAATAGCATCATAGAGCAAAGTAATGATGCGAAATGTTGTTTTTTCTTCTTTTTTGGAATCGCAGGCCTACGCAAACACACACGCGATCACTGGTCTGGGTAGTGGCATTTTACAGGAAGCAATGTGATGAACATTCAACGATGGAATGTGTATTGAGATGTCACCCAATCCCAGCTGACTCAGTAAAAGTCGTATTTAGCGGACGGAAAACTGTTAGTCACTGCAAGGATTTCCATTTTAAGAGGGTTGCAGAATACTGCCTTTTAGATTGGCTGTTCTTCTGACAACACATTTCTGTGCGTTATCGTAGAAACAGTGCCATTGTGACAATTTTCCAGCGGCATCGCAGATAACAAGCTACATCTAGTTCTTTGAGCTCCACTTGCAAAACTTTTCGCTTCTCCTGTTTGACGTGACAGTTTCACAAAATGTTTAACAAGGAACACATGGGCTCTGGTGTCGAACTAAGATGGCAGACGATTTCGAATCTGACATGCATTTAAAAATATTTCATTTTTGGTTGAAATCGTTTTATGAAATTGATTTCATAGATAACTGCTCTTCAAATATGATGACTTTTGATAAATACCGCTATTTCATTATCATCCCGATAAAAAGTTAGTTCTAGAGTTTCCACTCTATGAAATCCCTATTCTGCAGATCTGGACCCGGTCTGAAAACTGAGAGACCGGACCGGAAATCAAAATTTCATACCGAATCGGACCGGTTATTTACGAAGCTAATACCAAACCAGTATGATCACTGGCTTTGCGGACGGGACCGGTTCAAACCGGAAATTTAATGTTGCTTATTTTCTGCTTCTAATGAGTATTCGGTGTGCTTTATAAATTGATTAAGGGCTTATTGATCAATGAAATGACTAAAATAGCACTCATTCAAACGTATATATCGTGTGAAGTTTGATTTAAGTGAGTTTTATAGCTAGCTCCGAAGTTGTAAATCTAATGCGCTAATCGATTTACTAGGGGGGCATCCATATAGTGTGCAAGCAGTCAGAGGAGTGAGGGGCAGGAAAAATGCGTGCAGTTGCGGCCAGGGGAGGGGGTTTCCAAAATGCGTGCGTACGCTTTCTATCTTATGAAAAATGAATGTAGGCTTAAATTATATATAATTTAGTCACCAAAATTCCTATTCTTGTAGACTACTATTGTTTAACTTGAGTTCTATAAACATCTAAGACTAGGCTATATTCATCCCTTCCTATGTAGGCATTAATGACCAACTACATGAAGCAATTAGGCTATTGTTCCGCGGTCACGGCGTAGCGTTTTCCTTTATTGCTCTCTAGTCTGCGTGTGATGAGCGCGCTTGCACCAAAGAGAAGACGGTGACCCGGAACGACAGGCGGAACGCAACAGTTGATTGGCTCACACACATACGTACAATTCTCCCTATACAGCGGCGTAGAACGGTTTTTAGTCTGAATGTGTATAGAATGCCACAGCACACCTCATTCTGTAGAAGAATTTATAAATTTCTATGACTATAGAACCTACAATCAAGAGATTGTGGGGGATTTCGATTTCTTCTGCTTGATAATTATTTAAGCTTATAAATATCAGAGGCATACCGGGACCGGTCTCGAGCTTTGCAATGTTGGGGGGTTAAAAAACTGTGCGCACGCATTGAGGGGGTTGGTCGATAAATGCGTGCAGCTGCGTGCAAGGGGAGGTATTAAAAAATGAGGATTTTTATGCATGCACACTATATGGATGGCTCTTAGATTTATTTTAAAGTTGAGGAAGATATACCTACTGTGCATAAATCATTTCTCGTAGGGTAAACAAGCATTTGTTAAATTTCTTCGTTCTCTCTTTCTTAAGCATTTCTAGTACAAATGTATCTATTTAATGATTGCTGTACACATGTGTACTGATGTCGGCATGCATGTCATGTATCGGTGATGGCCTCATTTGGTTGTAGGACAAATGTCTTCTTCAGCAGCAGTTTAATGTTTTCAGAAGTCAGGGTTTCACTCTCCCGAATCGAATCGTCGCTGTTATGACAATCGACAATATGCTAAATACAGTGTACTTTTTCGCCAGCTCTTATAAGCAGTTTTATTTGATATCGCAATTGACAACAGAATGTTATTAAAATATTGAATGGAAGGGACAGAATAGCTATTTTGAAAATGAATAATGTTGTGCCTGTAGCAAAGCCTGGAAGAGACAAAGCTCACATTGATTCATATCGCCCAATCTGCTGCAACCCATTATAAGCAAGCTTTTCGAAAAAATTGTGAATCACTCATTACGCAATCATTTACGAGGTATCATACATGATCAGCAGCACGGTTTCATGTCATCTAGATCTACTGCTACGAATCTCCTGTGTTACAAAGATTTCATTACGTCAGCTCTGGATGAGAGCAGTCAAGTTCATTCTATTTATACAGATTTTGAAAAAGCATTTGATTCGATTTCTCACGAATATCTCATTTTGAAATTGGAAAATTAATTTGGCATTGTTGGAAACAATCTCAAATGGTTCAACAGTTATCTCCAGGAGCGTTATCAACGCGTAGTGCTGAATGGCTCTGAGTCTCATTGGATTCTTGCGTCTTCGGGTGTTCCCCAGGGTTCGATATTGGGCCCATCTTTATTTATAATGTATGTCAATGATATGACATCTTGCCTTCAGAAAAGTGAAAGTCTCTTATTTGCTGATGATTTTAAGATTTTTAAAATAATCAAGTCTCTATCTGATTGTATTGATTTACAAGGAGACCTGATGAATTTTCGGAACTGGTGTATAAAATGGAAGCTTTCTCTAAACATCCAAAAATGTTGTTTCGTGAATTTTTCTTTAAAACGTAAATTTGACATTTCTTATGATTATCACTTTGATGGCAATGTTATTAAAAAAGTTGATGAAATCAAGGATCTCGGGGTTTATTTTACCAGCAATTTATGCTTCAACCGCCACATTTCTTTCATTGCTACTAAGTCGTTTCGAATGCTTGGCTTAATTAAGCGTGTTACTCATTCTTTCAAAGATATTTATGTTTTGAAAGTTTTGTATAATTCGTATGTTCGGTCCAACCTGGACTACTGCTCACAAGTATGGTCTCCAATTGCAAAATGTGCTCTGAATAAGATTGAGCGTATTCAAAAAGCTTTCGTCAAGTTCTTATGTTTTCACACTCGCATCATGTACAAAAGTGATAACTACGCTGTATTATGCCATCATTTCCGCTTTACTACGCTCGCGGAGCGCAGGGAGATTTCAGACATTTTGCTATTTCACAAGATTGTCAATAGTACAATCAGTTGCAATTATTTGACATCAGCTGTTTGTCTTAAAGTGCCTGGTCGTATTACCAGGAATACTGGTATTTTTACTTCAAAAAGAAAAAGTCGCTTACTCTTACGCAAACATGCTTTCTTCCCGAGGACATTTTTGAGTGCAAACAAATTCAAAGAAATTGACGTTTTCAGTGCATCTCTTTCTACAGTAAAAAGGTTTCTGATAAAACATTTCACATAATTTTCTCGGTTCTTTTTATAAAGTATCTTTTTTCTTATTGTCATGTATTTTAGGTAGGTACATTTACAGTATATCTGATTTTTGATGTCTCACCTTTATTCTGGTAATCTGTTGTATTTCATTAGTATTTGAAAAATGCTATGTATTTTACTGCTATGTCTTTTGTCAAGCATATTTGTTCATACTGTAATATGTTTCAGGTACGTGTATATTTTCAGTATCTGGTTTTCTATTGTCTCATTTTGATTCTGGTAATGTTGTAATCTGTATATCATTCGCATCTGATGACTGTAATTGGCATCCAGCTGTTGTCATCATTTTGAATAAATAGAAATACAAATACAATTGTCAAAGCTATGAAGCAGCGAAAAATTACATAGTTATCCGTAGACTATACATAGTTATCATAATGATGAGTATTTGCAATGCAGGCACATACACAATACCGGGATTAGGAATAGACCTATACTCAGGATCGGGATCTTTAGGAGGCAAATTTCCCATTAGCCCACAGATCATGAGTCAGAGCTTGTAATCCCGAATCACTTTGGGACAGAGCATCAATAAGACAGAGTTCATGCATGGGGCACCACAAAAAAGGCGCTAATTCTTCTATTGATGCTGAATTAATTTTATCCTGTAGGAAGCACCCATTGCTTCTTCGAAATTGCGCAATGAGGCATGCCATGTGAGACGGCAAACTTAACTGACAATTTCTAATCGCCACTTCGCCTGTCGACTTGCGTCCTTCAATGTCCTAAATATTTTTATGTCTTACTAAAAATGAAATTAAATCATCTGTAGGATATTTGATTATGTAATTTCGCTATAACCTGTCTACGATCGGTCTGAAACTTTAGAACGTATCAGAAAGTAAATTTACAGACCGGACCGCAGCTACGAAAATCTGGACCGGAAAATACCGGTAAAGGACCGGTGAACCGGTTTCAGGTCTGATGCTGAAGACATGCTGATGGAACGCTTCGTTCCTCACAAAATGTCGTCGGAAAAAACTAAAAAGTAGGTGAATAAAAGAGTTTAGCTGCATGACCAATTTATCTTTGTTATGATTGAGTCTTGGTCTATTATTTTCTATAACGGAGCTTGTCAAGTTGTGCACTGAATATCAGACCTCTTATTCCGCGGATGGTAAATTGTAGTCAACATTTAGACCTTCATTAAAGATGACAGAAAAACTACTTTGTGTTTTCAAAAATTATTGATTATCTATCTAGTTGTTAATATTATGAATGAGCGCATGACAATGCTAAACAATTAGGCTCAATCCATCACTGGAATGAATTCAGATCAGCTTCAGATTTCGTTTTCAACCTACATGCGAAAATACGTCTTAGAAATTGTTTCTTTAGCAGACTTCAATTAAAAACATATTTTGCAAATTTCTTTTATTTTGCTCTATCAAAAAATGTTGAATGCATTCTACTGTCCAAATTGAACATCCATAACAGTAGTATGTAGATATCATGCCGCGTAGATGTTTCTAAAGTCGCTTGACATAAGTGGGCAACATCCAGAGACTAGCACCCTACGCGGTCTGAATCTTCATTTTTAATTGGTTAGGATCTGAGATGGCATGCTAAATGGACATCGCGTGCACACTAAGCCCTATTTATCCACACTCAATGGTCGTAATGAAGGCGTGTTCATTATAGTGAACATAACATAATTAAAATAGTACATGATATGATATCAATATGAATAATGAATTATGATGTGAATAGTATTTTTGAATATACTAGGCTTCAATCTGACAGAGCTGTAAACTGTTTTTTTTAGTCAACTGCATAGAACAATTCATGAAATAATAGCACTACGATAGCCTGGGTATCCTCGTTATTAGGAAAGGATGGAAAATACAAATACATCTATTAGAGAAGATGCGTCATTGAAGCGTTACAAGCTAACTCGGGCTCAGAGTCCGATGGGCAACTGCCGAATGCCTATCGATACAAATTTATTCGGACTCAGGTTCCTATTGTACAATGTAGTCATACATATAGTATTTCATTGTCACCGCCAGTCACGCCACCAGTGAACTATTGATAATGCTCTATACGAGTTGAATTGCGCTCTGCCGTTAAAAGGGTCAATCACATTCGCCCTGATGGTTTGTTTCAATTTCTTAGATGAGATGTTCCTTTACCTCAATTTACATGTAGGTCCGACAGGTTAAAAAAATATATAAAAAAGTATAAAAAAATATGTAAAAAATATATACAAAAAAATATAAAAATATATATGATAAATATATATAAAAATATTTGTGTATCGAAAGGCTAAGCAGTATAACTTAAAATTTTCAACAATTCGGAATTCGGTTGAAATCACTAACTTTTGAGCATCATATTTTTTTCTACCAATTTGTCACCAGATAGACATGTGTAGTTAATGAATTTATCTAAAACCTTTTAACTGACATGACGACTGTTACTTGAACATTTTTGCTGTTATTTATTTTATGCTGCAATTTTCCTGCGAGGAAACAATTAGGGACCTTCAATTCGCCGACTTCCCTTTTTATCGTAGGAGTTCATGAATGGAAGGATGCCTCAAATTCCTGGAATTTCTTTGTTATCTAGCAATACATTAGAACAGGGGTGCGCATCAACCTGCGGCCGTAGCAGAGACAAAGTGCGGCCGTGACAATGAGAAGTAAATGAAAATGAATATTGCAAATATTTCTGGAGTTCAAGGTAATCGAAAAACAATCGTCACTATAATAACATACTAGTCACCTTGTAGCTGTCGAACACCTTTAGGCCCATGCTGCTCGGAAAAATGCGCGCCCGCAGGCGTGATAAAAGCGTTCAAGCAGTTCGATAATTCATGAATAAAATATTTTAGGGAAGTTACATTCTTGTGCACTCATGGCTAGAGTCATCAGCTAAAAGAAACAAAAGGCACAATTGTAGTGTGCTCGAATAGTTGTATTTCTACCTATTTAGATTTCGTGTATTTTTATAAATAAAACATGTTAAAATTTCAGCTGTGTTTATATTTCACATTTATTATTAAATTTAAAGCTCACGTCTTGGGTTGCGAAAGAGGTGCATGATTAGTAATAGTAAGATTTATAACTTCAATAATAACGCAAGGTAGGCAGGCTTTTAACGAGTGAATGCTTAGAATAGACGGGTTCTGTGATGAGTGAATGAATGAATTTTGTATGGCTCGTGATTCCTCTAGGAATTATTACAGTAGCTAAGTGTTTTCTCCTTCGGTTGCTTTGCAGAAACATGCTTTCAACTTTTCAAGTGCTAAGAACACCTTAAGCTTAAAATCTCTTCGGGTCAAAAGTGACCTTCGGTCGGTCGTATACGGGTTAACTTGCTAACTCATTCTTTACGAAGTAGACCTTTATGCGATTTTCACTGCGTCAACTGCGTCATTCATCAGGGAAAGCTAATTTGAGTGCTGTAATATAAGAAGGATTGGCTATTGACCTACTTGCTTGCACACATATTAAGTGCGGCCGTGATTCCTCCGGCCTTCGAAATGGCGGCCGAAAAATGTAAAAGGTTGCGCACCCCTGCATTAGAGCAAGGATTATCAATTGCAGATTAACTTTGGGTAAGCAACATTCTATCATATCAATCAATTAACTGCAATGTTAGTAATTGCAATATAATCCCTGAACTACAGCAATTTAAAACAACAACTGGCGAAGCAAGTCAAATGCTTTGCTATAATACAAAGTGCATATCCAACCATGTTCAAATTTACAACTAGAAAAACCTTCACTATTTACAAAAATCGATTAAAAATGTCTCTCAGCGATATTAATTATCGTTCCATTCTTTCTACAGAAGTCACAAAAAGTCATCAGCAAAATGCAGACGTTCTGCTAAGCATTATCACCATCCTCAAATTTTCTTCCTGTCCAGGTTTTTAACAATTCCTTGGAATCAGCAGTCAGAAGACGTTTCAATATTGTCCACCCAGTTTTTGCCGTCAACAAAAGATACTGATTGGAAGGATCTCGTTCGTGATAGGTGTAGCTCCCGACGCATACTGATTGGGCGAAGCGTCCTATCACCAATGTGGGGAGCAGTTTGATATCTTGGTCAGGGAGAGACCAGATGGACAAGAATCCATCTACGCAATGTCGAACCAAAGTGTTTTCGTCAAGATCTAGTTTCCAAATGGAATTGCAACAAAATAGGATGTACATGCAAGCAATTGCAAGATCAGCAATAACTGGACAGCGATGAGTGTCTTGCCAGTCTATGAAACCTGCCACACAAAATGTCGGAGAGTCATTTGATTCCTTTACCAATATGTTTTGTTCATTCGGATCACCGTGAACCACTCCTGAAACGCAGACAAAAGCATCTTCATAAAATTCATATTCACTCATTTTCATTGGTCAAACTAGGTTATTTAAACAAAATTTCTGATTTATCGCATGTCAAGTAAATTTCAGCGAACTGTAAAATGAGAAAAGCTCAGAACCAGCCTTAATTTTGCCGAAATGAATTAGTCGCAAATCTGCGAATTAACAATGCAAATCAGTGATATTTAAACCGCACTCGATCTTGTCACCATCAAATTATTCATCGAAATTAAGAGCAGTTGTTTATAACAGCTGATTTGATGATAAACAGCCAACAGTCCCAGCTGTGCAATGCACTTCAACAATGACGTGAAAGAAGACACTGCACAAAGATTCTAATTGACCGACGTTTCTATTTATAGATATCGTGGTTAGAAATAGTAAATCCACTGCAAGATCCGTAGGCAGATGATCGGAGTGAGCGAATATTACAACTGTGAATGTAAACACCACAAAAAAACACCAGAAAACGGTTGCGATTTACTATACAATAATTTAGCCAACGAAAATGAACATCTCAGATCCAAAGAAATCCAATGATATCAAACACCAATATCATGGCCCAATGACCTTGTCAAAATGAACAAAAATACCTATGCAGGACACGAGACAACATGCAATTGCACGTCAGCTGTAGTGCATTGACTTCAATGCAAATTAGCGAAATAATTTTAGTTTTACTCAACGAAAGTCACAGACATACCGAAACTTTACACATAATTACTAAACCACTCATAGTGATTAGGTACATCGAAATCAAGTGCTTATTAGCCTACTAATTTGAATGCTGGTTTGCAGTTTTGTGGCTATTTCTGCAAGGTTATGGTTGGCTCTTGAGTTTTTGGATACTTCTCATTTCACAGCTTTATAGTTTTCTGATAATGAGTTATTAATTTACTTAAATTTCGTGTTAACTTGAATTAGGTTTTCCTGTGATACACTTCATTACTGTGCAAAAACCTTTTTGCATTTCCTCTAATGATGGATTTGGAAAATATTGATGAAATACTTTCTATTTCAAATCATTTTTAACCTCTGCCTTTGAAATAAGATACACACTTAGAGTTGAATCATGTATGCGATAAGACCACGAAGATGAAGTCCGTGATGAGTTTTTTCGAATTATCAATCAAAAGTCATATCTTTTAACGTCATGTGCAATGCTTACTTCTAAATTATTCTTGGCATAACGAATATCACAGAACTAAATCACTGAAATGCACTAAAAAGAGCTACTGGATACATTGTTGACTATGTAAAAATAGTTTCTTGCACTTCGGTTGTTATTGAGAGGATACAGTATAATAAATAAATACAGGGTGAGTCAGAAAAAACGAAATCTGATTATAAGGCGAAATAGTTATACTGTATTTCATTTAACTAAAAATTAATATCCATTTAAATATTTACTGAAACTGTCTCAAAACATAAGCTGAAAATGTCTCAAAAGCATGCTAAAGAACTGACTCAAATTGAGCACCTTCCTGTTCAATACAAACCCTGCATCGGCGAACAAACGAATCGTAAACTTTTTGGCATGTGTCGTGACTGAATACTGTAATCTCCTCACGAATATAGGTGGCCAACTCCGTCGTATTATTTGGACGTCGCGCATAAACTGAGTCTCTTAAAGTGCCCCTCAAAAAAAATCGCAGGTACTGAGGTCCGGAGACCGTGGAGGCCATTCGATGGGTCCTCGTCGACCGATCCATCTGTTAGGTAGATTACTGTCGATAATAGCGCGGGCAGCAGAACTGTAGTGCGGAGGAGCTCCATCTTGTTGATAAAATCGGTGTCTGTTTTCAGCCCGTTGAAAAAAAGGGGATGACATGATCCTTTAGAATACCACAGTAGCCTTCACCGTTCATTGTTGTGCAGCTGATGTCGAAGCTCAACACTCCTGTGTTGTCCATCATGGCCCACACTGTCACTGATCTTCGATCTTGAGGCTTTTCAATGAAGACGTGAGGATTGTTTGCACTCCAGTAGTGAATGTTGTGCTTATTGACGGATCCGTTAACATGAAAAACTGCTTCGTCCGAGAAAACGATAAGCAGATGAAAGTTCCGTTGGCGTTCAAGTCGTGAAGTTATCTACTGACAGAACTCAAGGCGTCTATCGTGGTCATCGTCAGACAGCTCTTGTACATGTGTCGCTTTGAACGGATAATATCCTTTTCGGTGTAGGCATCGAACAACACTTCGTTGAGATACACCAACTTCGCGACTTAGGCGACGTGTTGAGATGTTAGGATCACTTTCCACAAGCGTTTTTATCGAAGTGAAAATATCGTCTCCGCTTGCAGATATTGGGCGACCGCTACCGTCCTCACGATGGTTGATGTCACTGTACACCAGGAATCTCTTCACCCAGCGATGAACCGTTGAAGGGACTGGTGCTTCTTCCTCAAATTCTTCGCGAAACTTGCGCCTCGCCTCAGCAACGTTTTCGAATTCGACTGCCCAAGCGACAAGTTTTGCTTTCCTTTCCATACCTTGAATGAAGTTCAAATGACTTAGATCAGATTTCTTGGATGGATCAACTATCGACTTCATGATTTGAATTTCAACTACGAATAATAAAGATACTGCCCAAGCGATATAGAACGCGATATAGAACGCGACCATAGATATAGAGCATCAATAGACGAAGAAAATCAATGGCAATTGAAGACTATTTTTCGACATAATTCAGATATCGTTTTTTTACTCACCCTGTATATTGTCTCCGTCACATGAATAGAAACGGCTAAAGTAAGTAGAAAACATTTCTCAATTGTTTTAGCTTTTCGGATGTTGCAGGTATGTGGTGTTCCCCTTATGATTCAAAGTGATGGAAAAAACAGTGCATCTATAAACATTTTATGCTTGCTGTATGAATAGTTAATGCTTCATCTTGCCATTATCTCACCATGCCTTAATTTCTCTGCATTTGGTGGAAATTCTTCTTCGAATCTCCTTATCGCTTCATGGGCAAGTTCCTTTTTGTCTTCATCTCGAATAGCATAGACAATATCGCGTAAACGAGGAATAGCCATGATACTCCAAAAATTGTCCAACACCGGTACTTCTTCGACTTCGAATAAGTTGGTCAGTGATTGACTGATTTCCGCCAAAGTTTTCCCTATTTCAAACATCAGGTTGGTGTCTATGCAAACCTGCAAATAATTTCAGGCAATCTTTTATGACAGTTGCCGCTTGATACTTGAGGCATAACTATGAAAATAGAAGACATGCAAATTTCACGTTATAATCCAACTATAACCAAGTGACTTTTAATATTGCGAACTCGGAAATGATCATTTTGATGTTCTCATAATTCAATCGTTCAGACAAATGCTTCACAGCACAATTGGCGCATGCTATTGGTAGTGTCAGATGCTACCATCTTGTTACTATAAGTAGCAATTCAAAATTTGAACTCAACTTATTTAAAAATGAAATTTTGAGTATCAGTTGGAAATTGATGGCGCGTTTTGATGAGATCGCACGAAAGCATCTTATTATGACAATGTTGGGAACATGCGTGATATGCTTGATTCATAGTTAAAGTTGTGGAATAGTTGAATTGTAATTGAAAAATGATTGTCATTTTTGAGATTTCACAAAATATCAAAGAGGCTCTCGACAATAGACCAACATTGAACGTATTTGTCTACATCCTACATGGGCCCCAATGGTCAATTTCAATGAAAGATGCAGGAGAATTATGCAGTTGTGCAATTGTGCCTCTGATAGGATGAGATGAAGACTAACGATCTTTTCGACATCTCTGATTTGTTCATTTTTTCTTAACTCATAACATCACTTCGGACGGTTCCCATTGCAGCCGTATTTTCGCTTATTATTTGTCATTTGAATTGGATGTCTTCGACTGGTCACTTTTCTTAAAGGTTTGCTGGAGAATAAATGGTTAGCGGACCTGATCTTGAGATTGAGTTATCATGATTGCTGGCGGCTGCCGTGGGAACCGCCTTTGTGGTGCTATGATCCTTACGTGTATTGCCACATCTGCCAAGTATTTTTTAGAATTTTTTGAAGATCATACGAACTTATATTTTGTAAGCCATTGTTCCCTTGAAGTTGGTTGTGACAGCCGAAATACATTGGGTAGAATATAACATCAACGGATTTCGTTATCAGTCGGATTTTAATTGTGATCGGAGGAGGAGTAAGAGGAGTTCAAATTCAATCGAAGACTTATTCCTCCTCCGATAAAAATGACATGTTGCAGTTTTGACTCTCATTTCATTGTTATTCTCAACTATGCTGCCGTAGACATGCGTTCTCTAAATAGGTGTAAAAATGAGAACAGGCTATTTTGGACGTATTAGATGATATCAACCTACCTCTGGTGCAGAAAGAACTTTTCCTGGGATAAATGATGTAAGTCGAACTGCATGCTTCCGAAAACCTGTTACTCCATTTGAATTCAAGCGCGTATGGATCAATTCATACTCAGTTAGTTGTCTGTTTATTGAAGGAATGATGCTTTGGACTGGCAGGTTTGCAGCTGATAGTCTTTGTAGAATATTGTTCTGGAAATCTGAAGTGATTACTTGATGTTGGTCATTTTAGTCATCATTCTAAACACTCAATTGATAGCTCACTCATTTCAGACATTGGACACGGCAATGTACAGTTGATTACAATTTCTTCTAGGAGATGAGGATGATCTTCACACAATATCTTAATGCAGAAATGCAGGCAAACAAAACATACGATTAAAATTGTGATAAAGTTGATCGCAATTAAAAGATGCAAACTCACGCGCAGTCGACAATTTGCTGAAAATACTGATCTGCTAATGCTATCTGCGAACTATGGACGACTCGTTGATGAATAAGCCGGTATCTAGAAAACTTCCAAAAAGTCTGAGACGATGCACTAACTTTAGAAATACTTCAACAAAAACAAGCTCTTCATCATCATATCAGCAAAAACATTGCTTTATCAGGAAAATTACGCGAGAAGCCACAACTTCAAAACGTCTCGCTGTGATACTTTTCAATGATGATGGACAAAAGTGTGCAATACAACGACTTTTAGAAAATGATGGCATGCATGCAGCAGATGGATTTGCGGATGCAATTTGCAGATAGCATTAGCAGATTGTTCGACATACAGAAGATGGAATAAAACGTTTGAAAGCACTGTGTAATCGACATGTTGATACCTTTTTCATACACTATCTCCACGCTTTAGGTCCAAATTTGGCTTAAATTTTCATGCCTTTCATTTTTCTATACCGTGTAGTGTGCATGTAAAAATGATTTATATTTGAAAAAAATATACTGGCATCTTAAATTAATTTCGTTGATGTTAGCATTGCTTCGTTAATAGTAAAATAGCCTAAACATGTACTATTGAGTATTTAAAGTAATGTTTGATGAATAGTTGCAGACTTGGCTACAGAAGCATATCAATAAAGCCTGCCTATTTCAAATATGCTAAGGCATGGTATGGCTGCATGTCAAATCGGTTGTGTTGAATTTGAGAAATGTGAACCATGTCTGCTGATGATCCAGAATGAAATGTCGGCTTTTCAGGGTTGTTCCCATATTTCAACTGATAATGAAAATCTCAGTATTTAATGACTAGAATAATTCAACCTTACCGAAGTACAACTTTGAAGTGTTCTGAAAAGACCCGTTGATTAATTAATATTCATTTTTTAATCAAACAATTATTTCTGTTGGCATGCGTTGTTATGAAATGTTCTCATCTCAGAGACGACATTCAATGTCTAAGCAATAATGCTAGTGAACTTTTTCAATTGTCTCAATGGCAATTAATGCAAATTAACTTTGCAAGTTGTCAAAGCATCAGGGACTGCTCAATTCTTTCAGTTAGGCCTTTATTTTGAAAATCAGTGCGAAGAAATCATTTATAGAATCAACAATCCAATCAATCACTTTCTTGTAATCTTCTCCGAATTTTTGAGACACCATCGCTTAGAATTCAAATAAAGAATGAAACGAAATTTCACACACATGCCTTTAATAGTGCAATAAATATAATGCCCCGATTACGTTGACAGCGATCAGAGAGCATAACGTACTAATTGGTAAATAACAAAACACGAAAATTTCGAAGAGTGCTCAGGAATGATAATCAAAATAGACAGACCAATCAAATCCTTGGGAGAGCCATAGCTTGTTTTTCCACAATGTGGATGGGTTTTCATGATAAGAGCTGCATCTACAAATGCGTACTACACAGCCCTGATTATGCAGTGATTCGTAGAGCGTGCATTTTTCTTTAATTTTGCAGACAAAATAAACGAATAAGCTCATATTATTTACATTAAAAAATAGTATTTCTATTTGTCTTGCAGTTTACGGGATACACGGCGACGAATGTTCTGTTTATGTGAAAGTTGTCTTTTAGTTTACTTTCATCATATTCTGAGCACAGGGAGTGCATTTATAAGCTCTTACAAATTATAAATTCATCCAAGAATTCCTTGTTATTTCGTAGTGCGTGATTTATCCTTTTTAACGCAAGATCTGATTGTCATGAACTGCATCAATAAAATTTCAACCCATCTTCAGGACAATACAGTACCTGAGACAACAGTTTTTATTAGGCTATGGATAAATCATGATCAATGCAGTTCACTAAAAGATAATAAAATTAGAGTATGTGGAGAGGCACAGATGAAGAGTTCTCATTTATTAGTACATTGGTACTTGATTTGATTTGATGCATAGTGTCTCTGCGATGCGGGTGTGAACACTTCTCAAGTCCTCTTGGCTTGCTTCATGTGGATGACAGCTCACTTCGGTAGGAACTGGCTTTCTCTCAAATGCTCATTCTCTATAACATTACTACAGTATGACTGAGGCATTATAAGCTTATTTGCATTCTGATAGATTTTTCCAAATTCTGTCTCAACCGTGAGACTTTGTCCAGCCTCCTCCGTCTAGCTACTCAAGATGTGCTTTTTCAGTTCAATGATGAATTGTTTGTCCAATTTGATAGAATAGCTATGGGCTCTACCTACTCTTGCTTCCTTCGCTATGAGCTTAGTCGAAAATAAGATAGACCAATTCCCGTTGTATTATCGCCGTTATGTTGCTGAAATATTTACCATCTTCAAAACTGAATCAGAGGCTGATGCTTTTTTGAATTTGATAAATTCTATACACTACAGCATAGGTAGGTTTGAACCAGCGACGTTGGAGCTAGAGGACGTGCAAGCATACCCTCTAACCACAAGGCCACCGGACCATCTGTTGAGAGCGTGAATTAGGCAGGAAGGCACTGCTTTTAACGCAGGCACGTGGAGGGCGGACTGCTTTCTGCAATCACTTAATACCGCATCCGAGATTGAGGCGCTTCACGCAGGCGCTACTCATTACATGTTTAGTGGTGTTACTCATTACTCTCAAACATGTCTCGTGGTGGTTACATCTGTTGAGATTTGATAAATTTATCAATTGCCAGGTTACTTGTCTAAACTACAGTATACTATTGTGAAAAGAAAGAAAATCACAAATTATCTTTTCTGAATGTGACGGTCAGTTTTGAAAATTCCTCTTTTGCGACTGAGTGATTGACGATTACGGGAACATATATTCCTTTTGGATCTTCTGCTGCTTTGAAATACAAAAAGTCTGCGGTTTGGTCTCTTTTTATCAGGGCCAAGCTCCTCTGTAGTTTCCTTGATAGCTATGAAAATGCTTGCAAGCAGATTAAATTTTTTTTATCTCTAATGATTATCCTGTCAAGTTGATAGACTTTATAAAAACCCAAGTTGATTCTCCTACCAATAACAATACTAGCAACAACAGCAGAGGCGAGACTGCTAAAACTATTTATTGGTACCTTCCTTTCATAAAGCAAAAAGAGCGTGAAACCTTAAGAAGCGTCTAAATAATTAACTCTATTTTAAATAAAAACGACGCTAAAATACCGGTCGCTTTTAAAACATTCAAGACCTCAGCACTTTTTCCTATCCAACGTGATGTATTGCTATACATGCAGACACTGCTCAAACTGTTACATTGGTGAGACACGGAGACACCTGATCACGAGAGTGAATGAGCATCTGAGAGGAAAGCCAGTCCCAACCGAAGTGAGCTGTCATCCACACGAAGCAAGCCAAGAGGACTTCAAAGTTTTGTTTAGAAGTGTTATTATCTTTTAGTGAACTGCATTGATCATGATTTACCCGTGTATAAAACTGTTGTCTCAGCTATTGTATTGTCCTGAAGATGGGTTCTCAACAAAATGGTCCTTTCATCTGCAAGAAGTTTGGGCTCCACTTGTTACTATGCATCAATTAACGTTTTACAAAATAAGTGATAGCATTGATACGACGAAAATATTACGCGTACACGATACATATTTGCGACAGTAAAATACAAACTTATAAGCAATGTCTAGACAGTTTGAAAGAAAATAGACATGAAATTATGATAAAGAACTCACCAGTCTTTTTAGAGTCATTACTCTCATCAATGTTGTGAATTTTCAACAGAAACTTATGTCCATCCTTTTTCGTTACCAAAAAGTTTCGATCGTCATAACTGTTGAGTTCTGTTATTTTATTTGGTGCAAAGCCATAATTCCTCATCAGAATTTCTGCTGCTAATTCTGGCGAAACATCAGGTCTGATGATATCAGTGACCTTCATGCTGCAAGGCAATAAAACCGTCGTTTCATACTCGTCCTTGGGCTGAACAGGTTAATCATTCATGATTTGGCAATGTGATCGCATTAAGACACAGAAATTGATATCAGATGAACCTCTACAATGGAAGTCAAACTTTATGTGTTGTATAAAAGTGGCACATGAATACTTAGCATTTGCACTTAGAGACACTCATCAACAGCTGAATCATCGGGTTAGAATGAGTCACGTGTGTTCTAACTAAGCCTTTCATTGGTAAATCATGCCCGAGCTTAGTTACCGAAGTAGTGCCGCGACCTTCAGATAAACAACCTATTTCTATCATAGAAATCGACAACAATAAAACCTCTAGAACGGAGGTAAAGCTTCATGCAATACAAAATAGTGGCACATAAATCGCACGCATTTTCACTTAGATACACTTGTCAACGGCTGTATCATTGGGTTAGAAACAGTCCCATGTGCGAATCAAAGCTTTTCATTGGTCATACATGCCCCAACTTAGTTCCCCGGATGTGCCGCGACCTTGAGTCAATTTCCATTTTAGTCAATTTCAGTTAAACAATCTATTTCTATGATTTCTATGTATTAAGATGATCTGTGGGAGTGCTTAATGTTGCAACCATAGAAATGGGACACTAACAATAAAGGACTATAGTATGGCCATGGACATTAAAAACAATAGCCAGTGGCGGACATGCATCGTCATGACAACAGTATCTAAATGATGCCGGTTCCAAGGTTGACAATTGGAAGCTGCCGGCAGCATATCAGTCTACTTTATAATAATAATAATAATGACAGGTTATTACGCATTTCTGAAGCCTTGCATATTCGGTGCTTCAACTAAGTTAGCCGCTAGTAGGTATTCATCTACCGTGGTGAAGCCATCTGCATTTTAACAAGTGGTTGTCCTTCATTGGAAAACGTGACAAAAGTTTGATAGATTGTACTCACTTTTTCACGAATTCAATGAACACAAACTTGTTGAATGAGAAATGAAACTCACTAGAACTCTTGAAATGGCTTGAAAGAGTCACTAGAACTCTTGACTAGAACTGAGATGGCTGCACTAGATTCGTCTATTTCTAAGTCCACTATTCGTAGAAGAGTTATTGAGTCGAATTTCAAGAGCTGTAAGAGGCCCTCTCAGATCGAATTATCAGATCAGCATACAAAAAGACGTCTCAGATGGGCAATGAGTCATTGTCACTGGCGAAATCAATGGGATCGGATTGTCTGGTCTGATGAGGCATCAGTCCGTCTGAAGGATAGTGATGGTCGATTGAGATTATGGATAAAATCTGATCAGGAAATTCCGAGACATTTACATCGTCCCCGGGTACAAGGTGGTGCGACTCTACTGATTTGGGCTGGCATTTGGACCAATGGCCGCTCTGAACTCCACATACAGCAAGGAACCATGAATTCTGAACGCTATGTAAATGTTTTACGAATGAACATTGGCCAAATGACAGATCAACTTGGTGATCCATCGACTTGGTTATTTATGGATAATAATGCTACGTGTCACAGGAGTAGTAGAGTCAACTTATGCAAGTCTCAATTAGGGCTTAGGACATTATCTTGGCCAGCTCGTTCTCCTGATCTGAATCCCATGGAAAATGTATGGAGTATTCTAAAACGCAACGTTCGTCATTCACTGCTACCTACAGATGGCGTATCACAATACGTCACTGTTAAAAAGAGAGTGGAGAAAGTTAGATCAGTCAAAAATCAACGATGTCATCGAATCAATGCCTAGACGAATTGGTAATGTCATTGACAATAAGGGTAGGGCCACAAAATATTAGCTTCTTAAGAACCGTTGCTGTATCATAGCTTATCAGATTATATAAGGACATTTAAATATATTAGGGACATGAAATAACATGAAAAATGCTTTCTGTATCATACTTATGTTTTATTTAGTCAAATTTTAGGATGATCCACTTTTTATGAAACGGACTGTACATTGCATGTTCTGTCAACTAAACTTCGCGGAGAGCTGTATGTCAATAAATAGGTTCTTTGTTATGACAACAAGCATGGTGTAGACAAGACATGCTTGAACCACAGAATTAAATGTTTTGTTTATCTGTTTCGGTTTGCTAAAAGTGCGATTAATACGAAATCGCCGGCACATCGAGGAACCTATTAAGTGGGCAAAAAGGAATTCCTAATACCTTACAAAGATAGGAAAAAAGTCGTGCGTCGCTTGCGGATTAATGTCAGTTCCAGCGAAGTGCTTTGATTGCCACAATTCCTTCAGATTCGAAGAATTCAGATCATTGCGCACAAGTTTTCTCTATAATGTTGACTCTTCCGATCATTATTAAAGAAAGTAGCAGTCGAACGAAAATTGGTTCACTTGATGATTTCATCATTCCTTACTGCATCGCATAGTTCATACATTGAATCGAAGGTTAGCCAGGCGATGTGTGTTTTATTGTGTGCGAAGTGATGGTACAGCACGCACGCATCTCTCACTGGCTCTGGTGTCCTCTGCTGACAGCTTATTGTTTGCCATTTCCAATAGCAAGTGATGCACGAATTATCCATTCGAGAAGGAGCAAGTTGTCTAATTCTGTGATGTGCCATTTCGATATTAAGGTTAGATATGATTCTTCCTTTCTAGGAAACCGAAGCGCACGCACATGAATTTAATTCTGTGGCTTGAACAAATGTGCCAGCAGTTATCAGCGAAAGCTGGTTGTCGATGCTGGCAGTTGGCGGTGTTCTATAATGTATATTTGACCTGCCAGAAGTGAAGACATGGGTGCTTTATCGAGAGCAAACACATCATCGTATTAGCGGACGAAATTTTCTTCAACCATTATCAAAGCAGCTCAGAAAAGATACCGATGAGAGTGACCTGTCAAGTCCATGTGTATAATGTCAAAAGATTCGAACAGTTAACATATGTAGACATTGTCTGCGGCAAATACCAAGCTATCGTTCTGATGAATAACTTCTGCTTGTTCAGCTTGCTTATTAGTTCTACCTATGATAAAGTTTCGAATATTTGATTTTCATTTTTCTGATAATACGCTTTATTCTACGCAATACAACTTATGATTTTTTGCAATGATAATAATAACATGATATAAAACAATAAAAACAATATAAGAATATCATATAGCATGATTATAGATCTCATTATATAAGGAATGAAAGGCATTAAATCAATTTTTTAATCGATGAAATTTGATATCGCAGTAGACGTGAAGTGACAGTGTCGGCGCTAAAAAGCGTATAAAGACTTGTATTTCGAATATCTATGTAATTTTCCAATAGCCACAAGATTTCTCTGTAATGATCCCGTGAATAAAAAAATGTCATGAAAGAAAATTGGAAACC
The DNA here is from genome assembly GCA_907163375.1 of Prostheceraeus crozeri. Classification (NCBI taxonomy): domain Eukaryota; kingdom Metazoa; phylum Platyhelminthes; order Polycladida; family Euryleptidae; genus Prostheceraeus; species Prostheceraeus crozeri. Next base: position 768,236 of record CAJQUW010012721.1, read on the forward strand.
AACACTTGGTTCATCAAAAATGAGGAACATTTTAATTTCTAAAATTGTCAATGACGGGTTCGGGGATTCTAGTGTTGAGTCACCTACGAATACGTTCGGAAGCTATCTCGGAAAGAGAATGCGATATTTCACCTCAAGTGTCACCTTAAGGCTTTAACATGTAAAAGTGAGAGAAATATTTCCGCTCATTATCAAAACAGCGCATTGTTAACTGAATTGACCTCTTACTTTCACGAAATTGCAAAAACGATTATTTACCTATGTCATTGAAATTGAGATCTTCCTTGGCGTCATCAAAGTACATAATGAGAAAGAAATTATGACGTGAATGCAACTCCTGAAACTGATCACGCTACCCGAAAAACTTCGCTGCAAATAAATCGAGAGAGAAATAATTAAAGATAATCAAAAGAAAAGAAGATAGCTGAAAGTAACAACATTGTCAATCATTTTAGTTAATGCAGATTTCAGGTACAGTAGATGAGTATGGAAAGAATGGAGAAAGAAGACACGAGAGGGATGGAAAGAAGGCTGTAAATGGCAGGAAAACGGAAAGTTGAGATACTTAGTTTGTTTTTTATTTGTGTAAACAAAATGTTCCTATTCTCAAAGCACAAACTTTTCAGAAGTGCATCTTCAATTCTTCATTTGTTGATTATCATATCTAAGGTGTCATGCAAAATCCAGGCAGGATCTTGATTTGAGAATCTTGACAATTTAAAATGATAATCTACATGACAGTAATGCAGAATGTTCAAATCATAAATGTATTGGTCATTAAAACTAATATTGGGTATTAAAACTCTGACTACGGAAAGCAGATTCCAAGGCGGCACTGACGTCCTTGTACAGCGAAAAGTTGTGTGCTGTCAGCCTACGGATATCATTCTTCATCATTGACTAGAGGAGAACTGGTCAGCAAGAGGGGAGAACTGGATCATCTTCATCCTCAGAAACATCAGCACAAATCAGACGACGCCGTCAGAATAGTGAAAGCGTGAACATTAAAACGGCATCATTTCTTGCATCTAATTTCACAAGCAATGTGCTCACAGTTACTAGTCGAGGGAGCTGCGTATGATAGATCCTATCATCATTAAGAGAGATCCATTTCATGAAATACGAAGGTATCTCCTATTAGATGTGAAAACATGAGCAAGGAAGAAATAATAATAATAAGAATATTGACAAACGTTTATTTTCAGAATTGCCTCAATGCTGAAAATCGTGAGGCATAGGAGAAGTATACAAGTTTTATCAGATATGGAGAGAAAATGTAGACATAACTAACAAAATTAAGAAAAACACTAAACCGACAACCGAGAAAAAAAGTAAAGACTTTGACAAGAAAAAAATAACATAGAAGTTAGCAAGTGAAACCAGAATTTAGAAGACGAGTCATTGTGACTATGTAGCTTCTCCGGCGAAGCGACGAATTACACTTCTGCACTACAAATTTCTTAGAGTAACGTAGTTTCACTGGAGCGAGACGATGTAATGGATGATGTATGTCATTCACAAGATTCTCAAAGAGCTTGACACCAATTATAAGTCGACGATAGTACAGCGGTAAGAAATGTCCATAGTTGCAAGAAGACGAACCACATATTACCCTATGAGCACGATTTTGAACATTTTCAACAACAGACTGGATAGACTTCAAATTTACAAACATCGGAGCAGCGTATTCAAGAATACTCCGTATGCAATTACTATAAATTAATACAAGCTCATCGATAGACAAAAAGGGTTTTAACTGTCTGAGGACAAAAATTCTGGACGACGCTTTCTTTGATACTCCAACGACATGTGAATTCCAATTGAACTTGGAATCAACAACAACACCAAGTATTTTCAAATGTTCGACTGTGGGAACATTAGGAACCTCAAGATGAGAAAAGATGGAGCTATCTCGAGTGGATACAAACATTTGTTGAGACTTCTGATCGCTAATTACCATTTTGTTCTTCTGAGACCAACAGCAAATGTCATGGAAAGCGTTTATAACCGGACTTGACAATGCATCTTTCTTGATTTTTCCGATGGCAACAATGTCATCTGCATACTTTATTAATGTCAAATCTTTGTAGTCAGAGAGGGATAAGTCAGCCATAAAAAATCCAAATGCTAAAGGTCCGATGGATGACCCCTGAGGAATGCCACTATGAACACTCGTATAGTTGCTGTAACTGCCACTCCAACTCACTATTTGAAAACGCATGGTAATGAAAGTACAAATGGGTCGAAATTATTGTTCATCATTTTCTCCAGCAAAAGATTGTGGGAAATTTTATCGAACCCTTTGCTCAAGTCCACAGAAATGATATGACAGGCTATCACATCTTTATCTTGAAGACTATCAGTGATAAAATTTTCTATATCTAAAAGAGCACACGTAGTAGAGCTCTTGCGTCTGTGGCCAAACTGCTTCTCATCAAACTTCGAACTGAATTGATCTCGTATGACTTTCAAGAGCTCTTTTTCGAATATTCGCTCAGGAATTGGTAGGATAGATATTGGACGTACATTTGTAAAGGTTGGAGGATTGGTCTTAGGTAGCGGCAAAATGTCTGCCATTTTCCATGAAGATGGAAGATTACCGACTGAAACGCACATATTGAATATCATGGTGAGAGGCTTTGCGAGAACACTGCTGAATTTAGACCATACAACCGACTGAATACCGTCCAGTCCGATAGATGTGTTGGGTTTCACAGATATCAAGTGTTTCTCTATCATTCCCGGGGAAAATTCAATAGGAGGCCGGAAACTCAAACTGTTCTGATTGATGATCGGGTCATCGATGAAATGATCACTGAGATTTTTATTAAGCTGCCGTGGAACATCAAAGATACGAAGATCGGGATCCAGTTTCAGAAGCCAATTATTATCAGTGACTTGATTCTTGGTTACGATCTTGTATACATCCCATACAGAATGCTTGGTTTTGAATTTCTTATTCCAATGAATTTTTGCTGAATAGATGCTTTCTTTGACTTTCTGCTGATAATGAGCAAATAATGATCAATTCTTCTCATGATAGGCCTGGTATCTTTTGTTGATTAGTACCTTGATCGTATTGTTCATCCAAGGTTTGTCAGAAGGCGACTTGCGGACAAAGTCTCTGGGAATCATGTCAAGAGCACAATTCAAAATGTCATAGAATGCAGAGCCAGCGGCGTCAAGGGAAACACCTGATAAAGCCATACTCCAATCCGTATTCATCAAAGAGATAAGGGGACGCTGGATGTTGGAGCTGCGTAAGTCCATAACTTCAGTTGGGATTAGTGGGAAGACATTGACGAGGTTTCAACAGTATGACGCCATGGTTACTCGAGCCAAGCGGAGGATATATGATGGGAGATGCGTAGTGCCAAGCGTTAACTTCTGGAATCAAAAACAGCATTGTCGCGTGTGGCCATAAGCACAACATTCTTCAGTTCAAAAGAAATTTCCAAATCCGCACAGCTCACTCTGTTGAAGTCACCCAAGACATAAACAGGATATCATTGATATCGAAGGAGAAAGTTATCAATGGTAGAGACAACATATTCCATTACACGATGAGCAGCATGGTCGTTGAGAGAACCACCTTTAGGAATGTACAATAATACCAACAAACATTTGAAGCGGTTATACTTCACACTAAGAATGAGCAGTTCAACATCTGATTGCTCAGATTCTGCAAACAAGCTAGTCACCAAGAATTTGCTGTTCATCTAACAGCAGACACCTCCACCCTTTTGTCCGGTTTTGCGATCCGCACGGTAAAGTATGTAGTCAGGGATGCTCATTGAATTATCTGATATATCACAGTTCATCTCCTGTTTATTATGTTAATGTGTGACATAATGATAATCCATTTATTTCTTTGAATGAATATAAGAATCATGCATTTTTGATGGGAAGGCGTGTTTCGTATGTCATAGAAACATTTTCCTGAACTTTCTTTTTTGCTGGATATGTTTAACATAAGTTGCGCATGTGTTGATGCTTTATCTATGTGCTCAGTCTCATCTATCTTATTTGGTCTTAGAGCTTGTAGGCTTGCTGACAATGAAAATCATTTAGGCAATTTTTTTAAATTGATTACAATCGAACAACTTATTGAATTTCAACAGAAAAGATCTTATGCACACAATCTGATTATATCAAGCAAGATCTGATGAGACCTTTATTTATGCAGTAACATTTCAAATGCGTGTGAGACTGCGATTTGTGCATCAGTTGGAGGTACAGACATATCTATGTGATGAAAAATGAACCAAAATTGCAAATTGTTTAGTTATGATATTATACATTGTATTTGGAAGACCTGCAGGATACGACTGACTTAATATAAGTCACGATACTTGAATTTTTCACGAAAAGACTACTATTAGACTTCATATTTGAAATACTGAAGACTGAAAAATTCTGAAAATTGTTTCATGTGCAAAATGCAGAATCTAACTGATATGTCAAAAACAAGATTCAAGAATACAATTAGGAACATGCTAGATCTACTTTACTAGGGCGTATCGCTTTCACCTTAATAGGAATAGCCCCCCCCCCCCACCAATAGAAATAGAATTTTCCCACTTTAATTAAAAACTAATCACTTTTATCTCAGAAGAACGCCAATAGTGCAGAAAATATCTTGCTTAAAATGGCTTTAAAAACGCTGTAATTTTCAACTGTAAATAGACGTACCATTGCCAACGATACAAAGTTATTGCCGCTTATTAAAGTGCAGTTCCCCGGATGATTGTCAAAGCAGTGGTTTGTGAACTACAATGAAACTCATAGTACTTAGATTTGGTTTTGATGATTGAATTCAATTGAATTATGAAGTACTTCAACAAATTTTAAATGTATTTAAATGTACCACAGGGAGAATATTGTAGAAGTAGCTTCGCTGCTTTATTCTGCAGAAGAGATGCTTTTACAATTAGAAACACATTAACTAATAACCTCTTCAGACATATACAATGAGACATGCTATGACAATGAATTTAGTGGAGATAATGACAACAAATTATCTGTAATTTGGATCCGATTGCAGAGCTAAGCGTTCTTTACAAACGAACCAACAATTTAATAATAATGAACATTTAACTCTGCCACTGAGGGATTTAGATTTAAAATAATGTAAAAAAAGTGAAGGATAATCTCCGATGTGAGTGTGCATGCGTGCGTGTGTGTGTGAGAGAGAAATTTGACATTATTTTGACATAAATCTTGTACTCAAAGTCTGTGTTAAAAGCAGGGATGCGGAGTCCTATCATTTTGATAGAACTACGACTCTGACTCCGGGGGTTGATAGGACTCCGGCTTTTGATAAGACTCCGACTGCGACTGTGTACACTTTCGATTTTAATGTACGCTTTGGAGGAGGGATCACACACGATTAACGTGAGGGTGAGAGGATAATGTTCTCAAACAATATTGGTATTTCATTTTCGTCTCTGAAGTGACCTTTGGGGCGCATGTGTGATCTAAGCTAGGAAGGCTTGTCTTCTCTACTAAATTATCGAGTGAAAAGACAATCCTTTTTTGCTATTACGGTTCATTCCGTCAACTATTACAAACTTTGCATGCAGCAGTGCCTCTGTACTTTTGTTTGACGGAGAAAGTTGACATCAAGACAGTGACAGCCATAGGACGAGGATAAATAATTTGTTTGTATTATGTTTCGGGTCTAGTTGTAGGCCGGAGTCGACTCCGACTCCCTGGTTAAAAGTGAATATACCGGGAATGGCTGCCATTAAAAGTCTGCATTTCATCTGATTTAGAGAGCGATTTTGTTGTTCTGCGGAAATGGCCTTTGGTGACTACTGTCATGGCATCACCTAATCATTGCGATATCAGAAATACCCTGTTGCACATGACATAGGTCATATGTCAGTGGGATGAAAGTTCACCCACCCTATGGAGACCGAAATTAATGACATCATTAGATACATATCGCGCATCATCTTAGAATTGGAATGGCCAATAATAGGCCTATAATATGGTGAGGGAAAATGTGGGATAATTTAATAATTTAAAATAAGGATGAATTCCACAACTCGTTGCTCTATGAATTCGTAAAACTTCAAGATGCACAACATATGACACTCGTTCGACAATGTACAACATGTAAACAGCCATCTATCGGAGTTCTAGTGTCAAGTGAAGAACGGGTGTTATTTACTGTATCTTTCACAGGACTTATTTAATATTTCTGATTTCACTCTGCTGCATAGAGAGTTTCTGTATAAGGAACGAGGCCGAAAATAAGACCTTCACAGACTAATATGCAACTAATAGCTACTACCAAGCTGCGCGTCTGCCGAGCTCTTCTTCTCTTCAGACAGGATCAAAGAAAATCACATGTAAATTCAATTGGAAGCAAATTGAAACTGTTTGAGGAACATGAATTTTGAATATTTTCTCTAATTAAACGAAAAGTTTGATCTGGAATGTTTTCAATTCAACAGCTCATGTTTCATGCATCGTTGTCTACGAAGTCGAACACATCCAGAGCTAGCAATTATCCTTGTTGTGGAAAACAAAACAATTTTTATAAAATTGTTACTACAATAATGTGTAAGATTTGCCTGAATCAGATCACTGATATGTCTTCAGCTGTTTTTTAATGTAGAAAATAGTTATTTGCGCAACAAGTGCAAAGTATCCATCTTTATTGCATTTTTTGAGATCAACATGTCTATGCACGAGCGCGAAGGTCGATCGAGAATAATCCAATTAAGATGGATATCTTTGGACGTGTTGCGTATGTAACTTTATGTTTCCCTGGATCCTCAGAATCTATGACCATCCAAATTTCATAGCTGTCAAATAACCACCTCTATTTGTTATGGAATTGTAGATATCAACGGTATTTCGTGAGATTTCCATGTAGAATTTACCGTTTTAGAGGATGAAAGACTTTCTATGTGCTAATGTATTTCAATGAAGGAGTGCAATATATCAATCATGCCTAGATTTTGAAAGCAGCCAGACGATTTGGGCTGATCATTTGAAAGGTAATACATGCATTGTTGCTGAACTTAAAATCTATGACATCAAAATTCCAACATTTTGATCTGCAAATGACAAAAATCTATGACAATTTTCTACATAGCCCATGCAGCTCAGAAATTTACTGCGTGCCAAGCCTGAGATACCTACGAGTCCACATTGTGAACCATAGGATTCACCTCAATGCCATTTTCACTGGGAGAGCGAAATGCTATATATAATATATATATATATAAATATATATATAAATATATATATATATATATATATAAAACCTCAATGGCATAGAAGTAGATAAATGGCATAGAAGTAGATAATAGTACACTAGAATGGAAGTTTGATATCTTGCTCATGTACAATGATGTCACATTGTCACATAGTGAAACTATTTTCAAGTTAGTTGTGGAAGTGGGAAACAGCAAATTACAGGATTTCCTTGAAGAGAATTTTAAGTGAGATGGTGGCATTGTTTCATATGAAATAGCCCACTATTCTATTGGTTAACATACTGTTTCTATATACAGCAATCATTGACAACCGTTATCCATTTTCTCAATACTGGAATGCGATTTAAAATTTGGTTCACAGAGTAATGATTGAAAGTGGTCAGTGGAATGGTTATGAGAACATCTCAAGAATTCACAGTTAAAAATTCTTAATTATTGGATAATTTCTCCTTCTAGCGGTTAAGAAACCTATCGGTTTCTGGAATAAACACATTGAAAGCTTCTTTACCTACAGCCATTACTCAGATAAATGAAATGTCACTGGATCCTTTCAATTAATCACTAAATGACTTATGCGATATAATGTGATGATAATTTGGAAGCTCATATTCGAAAGCATACAAAGGTTTTGAAAATTGTTCAAATATATTGACCAGGTGAACCCTTTTAAGTAAAATGAAAACTCTGAGATTTCTTGGCCTCTGATTTCAAGCTGGAGCAATGCATGCTCTGTAAATTTTTTTTTAATATATAAACTATATTCAGAAGTAAATAAATAATACAAAGACCGTACAACAAAATGAAATTTCGTAACATAGACTTGATGGAAGAGAAAAAGAAGCAAACTAGATACATTACTATATACATTATACATTATTATACATTACTATATACATTATATACAAAGTACATTACTATATACATTACCTAACACAATTAATTCAACGGAATAATAAATGCATCTAAAACAGCTCAACAATATATACATGTAGATTAAAAAGGAATCAAATTAAACGGTACTTGCGACAAATTAATTTCTTTCATTTTTCGCCCCCTATGTCCGTGAACCCCTATCAGACAGCTTTTCATTATAGCGAAAGAAATTTTTGTTCTTAAGTGTCCAAGAATATCTGCGTAGCTGTCATTGAATTTCAACGTAATGAGATGTGCCATTCGCTTCAAAAAAACATTTGCTTGGGTGCCTGATCCAGATGTTGTAGTAAAAATCAATGGGGTAAAGGATGCTTTCTCAACTTGAATAATACGATGTTCATAATTTCTCTTCTTTTCAGTTTCATGCTGTGTTATTATTTCATGAAAATTCTTTTTGGAATAGGATGAAGAGTGGGGATTGGTCACTCTAATGTCAAAGAAGCACTTATCACATGTCCCCCCAAACTCCTCGAGCGGAGATGTCCAGTCTTGCTCGATCATCTGTAATCCCTGATTGAACAAATAAATCATTATCTAAGGGAATCAATTCTGGTTCAGTTGTGACATCTTTGCATACAATACTCAAGAATTCGGCAGCAACATCACGAACTAGATTGTGACGTAGAGAGACATATCCACCTAATTTACAATTTAGTGAATGATTGGTGTCATTCCGTTCTCCACAACCACAGTAAGATGGGATGTTGGATATTGACCAGTTATACCTCAATCGTATTGCATCTCTAAATTCATTTTTGTTCAATGAATACCCAAGAGATTTTATTGGAAGGCTGATATCCAAGAATTAGATCCCTTTTCTTTCAGAAATTCAAGGGTCCGTTTCATTTTCTCATCTACTGAATTTGATATATCAATCACCTCATTTTTGAATATCGATTCTTTTTCATTTCTTAATGATGACATGATGTGTTTCACTTTAGCTCTATCAAAGTTCCGGAGCGTTCCATCTTGATTGATAATCACTGAAGTCAAATCTTCAGTTGCTTTTTTTTGAAGCCACGTATTCTGAATCGGCTGTGATTACCGGATTTGAAATTCCTAAACCTCCATAACGAAAAGGAAGGGCTAATATGCGTCTCTCCAAGTCACTAACCGGTCTCCCTGTTATAGTAGGGATAAATTTTGTTCTAATCACTTCTTCAAGCGGTTGAAAATGGTCCTTTATGTCCGGAATCGTTCGCTGCATGAATGACCAGCGACGACACAATCCTCTTGTGAATCCGCACAAAGCAGCTTGTGGTTCTTCATTTCCAATTATTGTGAGATGTTCTACATCTTGAATCCATTTTTTAATCTTCTCTTTAACAAAATTTTCTTTGTGATCATTATTTCCAATAAATGCACCTAAGTGCCTATCACCTTCCAATGTAACTTTTATTCCATATTTTCCAAAAATATCAGTTGCTTGGGAAAGATGGTTTGGATTCTTTATAATGAGGACAGTCTTCGTTTCATTCGGAAAGTATCCAAAAGCAGGACCTCGCTGACATAAAAGTTTCCACCATTGATGAATTCTATCGAGCTTACCTAAGAAACAGCTGTCATCCGCATACCAGATCTGCTTGCATTTATCTGGTAATTGAGACAATTCATGAATGAGAGGAGTGACTCCTAATGCATAGAAAGGCATTGAGCAAGGATCGCCTTGAGTGCAGCCTCCTTCCGATGTTATGTAGTTATCTTCATGATCTGAGCTATTGATATACAACTTAGCAGACTTTTGATAAGTATTCATTAGGTAAGTATAGAAAGGTGGGCAAATCTGCTGAATGTTATGCAAGGCAGCTTTTCTATTGATGCAATTGAATGCATTTTTTGCATCTACCAATAAAATAGCTTCCGTTTCAACATCATCGAAAATTTCTTTTGCTGAATGAATCGCCGCTTCAATTCCTAAATATAACCCTGTGCAAGTTTGAAATGAGCCTGCTGCTTCTTGAACATCCCTTTTCAAAACCCACGTCACCATTTTGCCAATAATCCGTCGAAGTACTTCACCGATTCCTATTGGACGAACTCCAGGATTCTTATCAAGGGCTATCAGTCTACAAGAAACGAAACGTATTCATTCAAATATTCAGGATCAATGTGTTCAGTACATAATCTCTTCGCCATATCAGCAATAGCTTGGCATAATTGTTTTGACGAATTATTGAAGAGCCTGGAACATAATATAATTCGCCAACAATCTGCGTCAACTTGTGTCGGACCACCGGAGCCATGAACTTTCATTATTGCACTCTGAACCATTTTCACATCAATTTCTTCAAAAATAACTGTTTCAGATTATCTTTCAGTTCTTGGTAATAATGTTGTTGCATCAACTTCTTTAGAACGAGGATGTTTTTCGAGTAAGCATGTCTTTATCTCAGCGTTCATCTTATGTACTCCATTTACTGAATCATCAGCGTTCACATACCTCATCGCTTGGGAAACTTTGCCCTTCAACATAAGATGGCAGTATTGCTTTTCATTACTTGCAGTTCTCAAATTCCATTTGACGTGTAATCTTTTTTGAATTTCATTTGCTTCAGATAATATTGATGCTAGATCACCCTTTTTCCATTTTTCTAATCTTGCTGATAAATATTTTGCATTGTCTCTTGGTTTTGATTTAAGATTAGGCTTCTGTAGCATCAATGGTACGAATACATGCAGAAGCAGCATTGAAAGACTTTGCCATGCTGTTTTATAAGTGAACAAGTTGATGATGCGAGTCACTTCATTGATAAATGCATTACCAGCCTTGCCTCTGGGAGGTTCAAATATGTTCTTCTTCCAACTTGAAATGTCATTATATGCATTACGGAGAGCAATTTTGACATCTTCCTCACCAATATAATTTCCCCATTTGATATCGGTTACGGGGTGATGTTGTTGCTCATTTGTTGTTGAACGCATCAAATTGATATTCTGCGATTGACTTTGTAGATCAGCCCACTCACGTGCTTGCTTTACAACTGAATCGATAGTCTCATCTAAACATGAAATGTTGATCAGAAATCAAGAAATTAAGTAATTCCGAAATTTAGCTAATAAGTAAACTTGACATTATTATCATTTCAAATTATTCAATTTATCTGATTCGAGATGCTACATTCAGATGCCACCAGCTACGACCTATGATATATGTATTATATATATATACGGCTCTGTAAATCAACATTACAAGTTGCGTATGTGTCTGATTATACTCTTGACTGATTATAGGAGCGATATTTCAAAATGGTGAACGTACAGAACGTTTTACAGGATTGTTTGCATCTTGTTTCAGTAGCCGGCAATAACGACGATTGTTGCCGGCTGTGGGCAGGCATCAATGAAATAATGCCGCATAGCATTCACTATATTAAAGACTGTCTATTGCATTCCTTGAAGTTTAAGAGCTCTTTGGAAAGCATAAAGTTGATTATGGAAGCAATAATCATGGAGATTATTGTACTGTCAAATATAAACCATTTTAACAACTTTCATGTAACATTCTCGCATAGTACATCATCGATCAGCAGCCTGATAATGAGACCTTCACATGAATGGGAATTCTTAATCAGAAAATATTCATAGAATCACTGTCTGCTACACTGGTGAGAAAGAATAGTTTGATAGCGAAGAATTTCACCGCAAGATATCTGAATAAAAATGTTGAATGCATCATTGTCGTAAAATACAGATTTGAAAGTTTGCTGAAAAAGTTTGTGATTTGGATAGAAATTTCATTCTATTCCATCTTATATACTTTCATTTCCTGTCCTTGCAAGCAACAGAAACCTCTATCGAGGATTGCTTTTCCGCTTTATTTGCGTTGTATACGATTTTCGCGAGGAACCATATACATGGCACAATAATGGACTGATATATTCATGTATTCAAAATGCCAGTCAGATTTCATTAAACATGACCACTTTTGATAATCTGCCTAATAATTAATAACAGTCTTTATTACTTCACATTGCAGGAATATGTGAACGCATAATTACATTTTTTGAAAAATAATACATTTTTGAATAGTAATTCATTCATCATTTAAGAGACTTGTGATATTTCGTTGACTTGAATTTTGTGGCATGTATAAAAATTCTTTGATGCCATTTAGCTGTCTTCTGCATTGCAAGTGAATCTTGCTGAACACACTGCTTGTTATGTGATGAACAATCAAATGTATTGCGCAAAGTGTATGAGTATAAATAGCAGACCCAGGTAGAGCTGGAAAGTAGAAAATAGAATAGAAAAAAGTATATATTTGTGAATGAAAAGTAAATTATACAGACAAATTCAATTCAGAATGCTTCATAATAGTAAAGAAGAAAGGATTCAATTGTGTCAAAATACAAGGAACATAATGCTGTGCGGTAGAAAAAAAGTTGTGAGTAAAGAGCGGTTATTGACAATGTAAAAGAGAACACATTACAAATGAATGCTGAACTACGTATGCAGCTGGTTATAAATAAATGTGCAATAGGGCATGAAGGACCTTGAGCGACGTGTAATTCTCCACAACGGCTGCATTTAATTTCTGGGAATGGATTAAGCTGATTGGGCATAGATGGTGAAGAATATAATCAGCTTCCATGATGTTCTTAAAAACTTTGATTGCTTGGTATTGACGCCGAATTAACAGTGGAGTGAAGTTTTCATAGAAACAGGAACTACCACAAATTATTCGGTGGCATCTTCGACGTATCTTTTCCATCTTTTCAGCATTCAATTTATTGAGAGCAACGAAGAGAGGCAAATTGTATTCCAAAATATCAAGGATGAATGCATTGTATACTTATACCAAATCATTTTTACTTAATATAGGAAATGATTTCATTCTTTTAAGAGGCTAAATTAGATGGGAAGCAAGTTTACATATTCTTTCAATGTGGCTATCCCATTCTACATCATTCTGGAATGTTACGCCAAGAATTTTATTTTATGGTTATTTAGATTTATTATTAGATATATTAGTATTAGATGGTTATTAGATAGCTATGAAATATACCATTCCTCTGTTGCTAATGATGATTGCATTTCCGTATCAATGATGTTAGGGCTGAATCGAACAGTAGGCGAATTGTTTTTCATGAGCATCGTAGCCTCGACTTCATTGTCGGAATGACCGTCTGGCTCCTATGTCCTTAGTGCCCCCAATAGACTATGAATTATGCAGTGTTCCTAGAAATGTCAATAGTACTTCTGATATGGATATGCTGATCAGTCAATGTACTCACATGAGGCGTGGAGACAAATGCTGTAACTGTTGCGACAGCGAGAATTCGATAATCTCGATGAATTGTACTTTCAAAATGATTGGCCAGTGATGCGTTTTATGAAGATTATCTACAATTGAACATGTGAATCTGATGAGTAAATTATACAAAATTATTTAATGATGATTATTCTGTTGTCATGAAATAGTTCATTCATTCAATAGAGCAGCTGACCAATATTGTCGAAATTGAATTTCTTATTCATTGGCTTTGATCTAGTCCAATATCTAAATCGTCACAGGAGTCACTCGGAACCATCATTCGCAGTTTTCAGCGAGTATATCGCAATCAGACCCACTTTTCCAATCTTTGTCCCTTAGAAATGACTAGACATTCATCGAATGTGTTAGATTTAACCTAATTTAAACGTTTACACATTTTTCCATATTGCTCTAAAATTATTAAAGCTACTACTTACGAGTGACTTTTAGATTCTCTGCATTTCTCCTAACCAATCAAAATTATATGAAACTTGTCCCATGACAGCATCAAGAATTTGACCCTATTTGTCTCACGTGTTTTCTTGTCGGTGAAGTTTTGGGGGAGTTGGCCTCAGATCTTCTACATTACTGTCGCGTACAACAAATCGATGAACGTATACCTATTTCGCGATGCTCTCTCCGATAATGGTTGGCACTTTAGAATTCAAACCACTATTTTTTAAATAACGTAATTGTTGCTCTAATAGTTGGTATACGTTTATGAAAATAATAATAGAATATATTTAACATGTCCGATGATGACACCGCCTTTGTATTCCAATTTTATCCTGTTACTATAAATAGCAATTTGATATTCAAATCATCATTTTTTTAATTGCTCACAATAGTAAGTTCTTCTCTGATTTCTGTAATTGGCATCGTCGGAGTACAGATTTGCATCAATTATTTCAATGAGATTCTCAGCTCTTTGTATCAGTTGTATCACTAAATCTTTCACAACAACATCATTGTATACTAGAGAAGTTTGCATGATTCGCTTAGATTGAAATAAAATATGTAGCGGGGATTCAGAAAAGTCAGGCAAAGCTTTAAGAGGCTGCCATTTGCATCAATTTATTCATTTGCACATTACACATGCAATCGCCTTTATAGCGCACCTTAGATCGGATAATTAAATGCAGCATATTTTTGCCTATTTCTATAAACCAAACTAAATTCCCACTTTTTGTTTTGGGACTTGATAGCTAATTTCATGCATTACATAAACAAAACAGAAAAATACCGATTACAAATTTACATCTTATTTAACAAATGACAAAGCTTCTCCGACTCCCAAACGCTGCAATTGTGGAGATTAACATTCATTCAGGTAATACACCGTTCGTCATTATCATCTGTGAGTGCCTGCTTAGTCTGTAGTCTATATGGGTAATGGTGCAGTCTGTGTCGTTGGATCCCTTGAACACTGGTTTTAGGAACACCTGCTCTCCGAGAAATCGTTCACCTGGTAGAACCTAATCGAGTACTTATGGGTTATCTCCCCCCCAGGTTTTCAAATTTGTCTAAAATCTGCAAAAGTGAATCAATCGTCACCAAACTTCGGGCAAACGTGCTTCAGCATATTTTCTTAGCATATTTTCAGACAAGTACTTGTACTTTTTGCATAAGAGACGATCACGTGCAGTGTAACGAAGTCTGTAGCTTGATCTGACGCATTATTGTTACTCGTGTGTGCATTGTTCTCTCTCCAATAAATTGGGCTGTCGGCTGGTCGTGCGCTCGTGACAAGTTCTGAAGTGATCTGTGGTTCTCTGGGTTCTCTGTTCGGTTTTTCCTCGAATTTTGGATGGTCTGGTCGGTCTTGGTGTGCTCTATCGATCGTGCTGTTGACTGGCGCAGTTAGTGATCTGTCTTCGGGTTATTTTGTGTTTTTTTTCTTGGACTCTCTGGCTTCGACAAGTTCCCTGTGAATTTGGCTCAGTTTATTAATCGCTTCGTGACTTCATCCGGAATCTATTGTGTCAGCATATTCTACGTCATCGCTTCTCTTCGGTCCATGTACTGTGAACTTTCTGCGATCTGCTGTGACGCGTGTATTATTACCAAGGTATGACATGAAACATCTGCTTTACCATTGTCTAGGACAAGATCGGGGTCACAGAGCAGCTCGATGATTTCAGAGATTAAGACAATGATTGACGCAGTTACAGCAGCTGTTATTTCGTCTTTGACAAAGGAGATACAGAGCCTAAAAGATGATATTGTGTCCCTTACAAACCGAGTCCAAGTATTAGAAAATGAAAATATTTCAATTAGAGAAAGGCAAATTAAACTTGAGGCTTCTTTGAGACAGGACTCTCTGTCAAGAGATACAGTCTCACAACTGATAAATGACATTAAAGAACATGATAATATCATTGAGAAGCATGAAAGGTCTCTGAGAAGGCGTAATATTATTTTTCATGATGTGGAAGAGAAGCCTAATGACTCTCAGTTAAGGTATTCAGTTTCTTTCATCTTGGACTGCATCAACGTTGTTTTCGATGTCTCCACTGATTGTGAGTCAATTCAAAGAATTGGTCGACCTGTGCATGGGAAACCACGCCCGGTTCGTGTCGTTCTGAACTATCTACATAAAAGAACTCTTATTTTATCGAATGCTAAGAAACTGCGTAATTCACAGAGCATGAGAGGTGTATTTATTAACCCCGATTATACCCCTTCACAACAATCGTTGAATAAAAGGCTGCGAGAAATGTGTAACTCCCTGAGAAAGCAACCTGAAAATAGTGGGAAGAGGATATACATTTGGAAAAATGCTGTCTACGTAGACAATGAC
>CAJQUW010012722.1:0-49609 GCA_907163375.1 Prostheceraeus crozeri
TGCATTTTCCTAAATTCCAACCAATTAATTGTTATCTGCTAGTAGCCGAGATTTCATATATAATTTCGCCTGTGCATTCTTTTACTTTTCAGAATTTACAATTATAGCAAGCATTTCAGGTTGGCAAGCAGCAACATCGTTTAGATTCATGAGTAGTCACAATTAAATTCATGTTTGTTTCAACCAGAGTAGACCAAGCAGCTCTAAAATGCAGGTGAAATTTCTCTACTCAATCATCACTGTTGAAAACAATGGAGAGAATCACGAACGCTTGTATAAACTATATGCCAAAGGCATGAGAGCGAATCTATGGAAATTATCGCTAGTCTGATTGGCCTGACTAAGCAGCATTAAAAAATATAAGAGATTGTTTATTGCTGTGTAGCGTGTATATAGTTAAACAAATCTTGGATCAAGTAAATTGATAATTAATGATTTCAAGTTACAGAAACTGCTCGAATTTTGGATTCCATTTTCAAAATTGATTCGTTAAAATTCCAACTAAAATCAATTGATTGATGCATTTCCAACTTCAATTAGCTAATTGGTTCACAATTTCCATTCTAATTAATTGATTGATATATTTTTCAATTTCAATCAATTGATTTCCTTGTCCAATTAAATTGCAATCAATTATTGACAATCTCTGATAAGTATAGATGAATGACTATGATATTATTGAAACTCCTACACTATAGACTAGGAAGCATCGGAATCAGGCTTCCTAGCAAGCGTAGCATCCATCTATTTATTCAATTCAATACATTTCTTTCATCATGCAAGGTGAATAAATGAAAATAGGAAATTACAAGATGCAGTTAGAATCATATTGTGACACAATGAGAACATGTTACAACAGTTTCGAATACAACAGTTGTCTCTACTAACTAAAAAATGCACCATCATGGTTCAGGCTGTACTGTTCTAGATTGTGTTTTTATGAAAACTGCCCCAATATTATTTGCAACAAAAACTGTTTGTTAGAGACTTGAGCTATTATTTTCGTAATTTTCCAGGAATACAGCTCAATGTAGGTGGTCAGATTAAACTCTTCAGATAATGTCTGCTATCTGTGACCATTGATTAAACTGCCAGTGTAGCTGGAATTCTGAAGTGTTCAGTATCCTAACCAAAGACTTTAATAGATTCGATTTAAATATGATGGAGCCTTTGTACATAAAAAAAGTCTAACCCTGATCTGAAAAGACAGCTGAACCATGATGAGCTATATAGCCTACGATATATGGACTTCACTCTTAGACTGCACATACTTGCCTTTAACATATATCTTCTGCTTCATGATATGCATGCAGGCCTACAGCATTTTTCCTGATGCCAGCTGCTTAAAATAATTCTGCTGAAAAATTTGCCGAAATATTACATGATGCTCTTTAAATGTTCATTCTGACATGACACCGGCGCTTTGGCCTTGCGGTGGAGTGTTTGCTCTGTTTCCGGGTGACCTTGGTTCAAACTTTGGTCGGATCAGACCTAAGACTTTTAAAACAGGTACACTCTGCATTCTTGCCAAATACTCAGCTCTCAGAGAATCAGAGTGGGATAGATGACAACTCGGCCACATTGATGAAAGTCTTCGTGCCTAATATGCCTCCGAGTATAAACATGGTTAATTTATTTAATGACGACATTATATTTCGAAAATTTGGACAAAAGCCGTCACTCGTACAGACAAGGAACATCAATGACTGTCGGTGAGGGAGATTCTTAATTCATTTTCAATTTCAAAAAATAAATGGCTAAAAAATGTCGCTTCCTTGGTTACGACAAGTAATTTAAATGGATGTACTTGAGATAAAATCCCGACATGTTTCGTTCTGTGTACAATGTCAATGGTGCTGGCGGCTGATAGAGAATTCAAATTTATCATAGCCGGCATCAGTTCATGACGACGTTATGTTGTTTTGGGTATTAAGTTAATCAAGCTATAACTAAACCGCCGTCATGAACTGATCTGGTGAGTTTCCACTACACAGCAATACATGGTAAATTTGTATAATTCTCTAACAACCGCCAGGGCACAGGGATCGCAATTCACCTAAGAAAAAACGCAGAATCGGGAAAAACCGGGGCTTGAATGCATAAATTTGAAATATCTACATTAGACAAGTTTCGTGAGAAACGGAAAAGCCGTAAAATTGCGATCCCTGCGCCAGCACCATTGACACTGTACATAGGACGAAACATGTTGAGATTTTATCTTAAGCACAACAATTTGAATTCCTGGTCGTAGCCAAAGGAGCGACATTTTTCAGTCATTTATTCTTTGAAATTCAAAAATACATGGAATGGATTCCAAAGCGGCACGCAAGGGGATATAGGATAGGAGCTGTCAGTCAATTAGAAATGAAAAAATATGGAATTGATCATCTATAATAGCAATAAATAATTCATCCATAATAAATTGGCACTGTAGCACCAACGCAACCAAAGCTAGCAACAACTTTCTAAAAAGGGCTTACACAGAATTGAAAACCAAACATTCTAATAATACAGGTAAGCAACCCATCTTTATTCAGATAGGCCTATACATGAAATAAACGGCGTGATCGTTTCCTAACCGAGACTTCGATGTGTTGGTATTGGTCTGAATATAGTCTAATAAATTTGATGCTGCTATTAACATGAGCGAGTGGATAACTGAATGTTATTTGACATTAACAGACTGTAGAAGTTTAGTCAACAACTTTAAATTGAGAAACCGCTAATGAATCCATCCATGCAGGGTATAGCACTAATTTTTCAGTTAAAACAACTGAGCAAGATCAATATGATCCAATCCGTAGATATGTTGACAGGCATTTTGATCTTAATCAGTATGGAGAATTCATCAATTGTTTAGCAGTTAATCTGGTACGAGCAAGCTATTCTCAGGTAGGCCTATAGGTCTAGGAGATTAATTAAATTGCTAGATTCTTGACAAAAGCTGGTTGGAGTAGCAGATAGAAAGTGTGAATCCACCACTCTACCACTAATGTCGAAACAGCCTGAAATTCGATAATTGAATTATCGAAGAAATCAAGCTAGCCTACTATTGAAATGCTATATCCTCGTCTACATGGATAACTTGAGTAGGTAATGCCGTTATCGGATAAGCCTAGTGCCTATGCGAGTACAAACATAAGCTCAAATGATAGATGTGGACCATTGTCTTCACTAAGCTTGAAAAAATCTTCAGAAATCGACATTTGATTGGGAAAAATGCAGAAGAAAAACTGGAAAA
The DNA here is from genome assembly GCA_907163375.1 of Prostheceraeus crozeri. Classification (NCBI taxonomy): domain Eukaryota; kingdom Metazoa; phylum Platyhelminthes; order Polycladida; family Euryleptidae; genus Prostheceraeus; species Prostheceraeus crozeri. Next base: position 3,242 of record CAJQUW010012722.1, read on the forward strand.
CTAATTCACAGGGGCTATTAATGAAACTCATGAAAACAAACTTTACAATGCATAATGTGCATGTTATGCATATATTATACCATTTAAAAAATTAATGTTACATATAGAGTTTGCTGAAACTATAATTGCTTTCCCTTCATTGTTTAATTGAAACTTTGGAACGGTGAAATGAAAAGATAGGCCTGTATAATTAACCGAAACTGCAGTCAGTTCGCTAAGGAGACTCTCACAAGACTAAAGATAATATTTTTCATTGAATATTTATCGGCATGAGAGCAATTACCGTACACGTTTGTGCAAAACACAATACTTTCTTTTGTCGACATTTCTCAACACTTTAATGCAGACACTATATTCGCGATTTCACAGGACCGACTAAATGGTCAGAAAAAATTCTTTTTTTTGAAATATTTAGCCGCACAAAATATGGTGCATAAAAATTTCAAATTCAATACTTTTGCATTCAGTATGAAAATATGTTGGAAGAAGTCGGCATTCCCCAGTTCACCAAAAAAGCGCAGCATTTTGTTCACCGTCCATGCTAATATTCTGTCACCCCATTGACACAACGCTCTATCTATTAATTACCGCAAAATATGACGAGTAGTCCGTACTCTTGGGACCATGATTCCCTATCTTTCACAAAGCGCACCATCTTCTCTTTTTATCTATCAAATTCTCTCAGTCAATGCCAAAATATTTGTCTGGTTATTCGCATTTTGGCACAGTGTTACCGGCACTTGTGGGTCATCTCCCCACGTTTTCAAATTTGTCTAAAATCCTTAGAATTCAAACAATCGTCACACAACTTCAGCTCCAAATTTTTGAGATTATTTTCTACCTACATGCAAAATTTTATCAAATTGGACAGGTGCTTTTGAATTTTAGATGACAAATTAAAGTGTAGAGATGTCAGCAACTTGATGTGACTTCGTTTGTTCGACACATTATTAGTCCGGGAGCTAGCGTGAAGTTGTGCAGGGAACGAGGTAGTACATAAAACTTTCACATAGCATAGTACACATCAGTAGTAAGCAAAACTCCACTTCTGGACCGCGCAAGATGGCGGCCATCGCTGCGTCCCCCCCCCCTCTGGCACGGCAGAGTGTCGTGGTCGGCCGCCGTGGTGCTTCGTGTCTGAGTCCCCCCCCCTCTGGAACGACAGAGGTTGTGGTCTGTCGTGGTGTGCCGGCCGGGTGGGTCCACGTTCACAACATGTTCGCTGACGTCCCCCCCCCTCTGCAACGACAGAGTGTGAGACTCGGGTGAGTTGGTCCGACCGCCTGGTTGACGTGGGCGACCGTCTAGGTTGACGTGGGCGACCGCCAGGATTAGTCTTGAGGCTATAGTGTGTGATGTTTTTGGTGTGTAGCGTCCAAACGAAGCATCGGATGAGAAAACGGAGGCCAGATTCGGAATCTACGTGAAATTTTGGGTTAGGAAGGATGTTTCCAGCGAAATCGGAGAGAAAAAATTTTCGGCTGACGTCCCCCCCCCCTGGACAGCTTGCTTCCAGTGGACGGATTTTGTCGTGCGATAGCTCGTTTGAAAGCTAAGAGTGAGACAAATTCAGTGAAAGAATCGGCTTGTTCGTATCTGCCTTCGTTTACATGTGAGACGCCATTTAAGATTTTGGGACATTGGTGAAAAACGACAGAGTTAGAATTTGGGACGTTTTGGGCTGTAGCTTCAAAACGAACTATCGGATTGGTAAACGGATGCCAGATTTGGAATCAACTTGATGTTATTGTCCAATGAGGATCATCATCCAATGAGAATCAAGCATTTCTTTATAAATAGCGAGCCTTCCACAGTGAGAATCATTCCATCGTTGAATCACACGAGTGACGGACGCACATTTTCTCTCTCTAGTTCCCTGTTCTATTATCCAACTAAAATGGTAAGTCGCTGCTTCCCTCCCTCTCCTCCCTTGAACGTAAACTTAATACAATCTTTTTTCATTTTCAGGCATCTACTCCATCTGCTGCACTAGTAGGACAAAATGGCGGTCAAACGTTACAAGGTTCGCTACGGTCAGATCATCTACAACTGAGGCCAGTGGAAGAAACATCCAAGGTACATAATCCTACACCGCTACAGCGTAAATTTAAACAAGCCTTGCGTTATGATGATCATAGCGTAGTACTCCAAACGGGAATGCTCCCTTCCACGGATGTCAAGATAATGCACAATCAGTATGGGGACTACATACTGATCCCCGTGAGTCCGTACATTCGCCACCAACTTGATATTATTGAGGAGTACGTGACATTAAATATGGACATTCCTACTCCTCTTGCTCAAGAGTGGAAGGCGAGAGATGACAAGGATACTCCCTATAGAAAGATTTGGGATGGTAATCACATTTGCCTACCGGTATCACATTGGTGTACTTACTATAAGAAGGAGGGAGATCATTCAATACCCATCAGATGTGATGAGCTCGGAGAAGGTACTTGGGATATCCTTTTCAAAGTGAATGGGCTATATTATGGTCGACACAAGGATAATAAAATAGCCTCTCTCTCCATGCATATGGAATCCATCCTATATATTCCGAAACCACCCAACGTGGACGACATAATTGATCAAATCCTTAACAGCAGTGGTACGAAGCGCAAGTCGGAGAAGAATGCTACATCAAAACGCAAATCAAAGAAGGAGAATTGCTAGTCCTTTCCTAACTCTACCCTATGACAATTCGCTTATGTGCTTTGAGTGTCGTAGACGTGGTCTTATTAGATACATTTTACTTCTTCGTTGCCATCATATCATTTGTGTATTTTGTCGTGAAAAGCATCGATGTAATTCTTCATTTTGTAATATGTTATAGAACGTTTCCTTAGATGTGTAAATTTCCGTTTTAGGCTTCTATCATCATTTTTATGGATTGTGAGGGTGAACCTGTACAGGAGCTCAGTGCTATTGCTATGAACAATTGGACATATCAGATTGTTAGTGTCTATCATCAACATGCCAACTGCGATCCCAATGTTGATCAATGGGCGAGAAAACACATTCATGGACTTAATCTGAAATATTTGCAAGACTATGGCTTTTCTTGTGAGAGTGCTCTTCTTATTGACTTTAAACGATGGTTAGCTGCTTTCAATGTTATACGCATCTTTTGTAATAATCCTGGTAAGGAGAGGAAAGTATTTCCCAATCTAATCATTGATGATATTTTGCTCCCACCTTGGGATAGTAGAGTGAATCAACATTATCATGAAGTCACAAAACGTTTTAAGGATTTGTGTGTTCCTATTTTGTCTGTTCGTTGTAGTAGCTACGTTCATAACCAATGCTTCTTTCCTCCTTACCTCAACACTGCCAAAGTCCTGTATGGTTATCATTGCTCGCTGTATGATAGTTACCAGCTGTATCTATTTTATCTCTTTCAAACCATTGATTTATAATGCATGCTTGTTACCATTATTCAATAAATGTTACTATGAGAAGAGTTGTTGTTTTCATGCAATGGATGGGTTAGATAAAGGCGATCATGTCTTTCTCAAACGACTGCGGAACATTACGTTTTCATAGGCAAAGTTTAAAAGGAGCTGTTCAAGATTATGTGATAAAATTTCATAAAGATGAGACCGACATCGAAGCAGTGGTCGATGATGCTAGCACTCTATTTCTAGAGTTAATGAATACATTCTCTGATAGCATTATCATGGCGCGATTAGTTGCGAAAATTAAGTTTAGTCATTTTGGAAAGGAAGAGGTGGAAAGTCGCTCTTTCCATTTTGCTTCTTATTCAATGGAAGTGGTAGATCACCCCCAAGAATTTTTTAAAAGACATATGATAAAAATTGCTGAACGTCTTAACGCATTTAACCATCATGGTAGCAGTCTAGTGATTGAAGCGATTTCAGATATTCACATTCAACTTTCCATAAAGAAAAATTGAAAATGCAGTGGTACTTGATTGTAGCACAACTGGTTTTCGAGCTATGTCTGCTCACTCTCGAAGTATATTCCTTCTGTACATGCGTCTATTATTTAGAAAAGGCTAGCAAATTCATATCTTCAAAAAGACTTGCTATAGACATCAGTAACGGTGAAACTATGTGTTGCGATGTATGTAAGCGAAAGGATGGAAATGAAAAGCGCATCTTCAAGAGATGTAAGCATGCTTTTTGTCAACGCTGTTTCATACGTAATTGCATTCAACTTTGCCAATGTAACCACTGTGACATTGCTCATTTCGAGTGTCACTTATGTCGCAATAGTTAGTACCTATGCAAATGTGGTAAAGATAGGTTTTAGCAAAGACTAACACGGAAAATGGCGAAACGTAAAATGACGAAACGTAAAAGTCAAAAGTTTTCTTCAGCCATTCAAGCTCTCCGACGAATGAAAGCAAATCAGCGATACAATGCTATACGACATGCTAACGATAAATTCATTTGTGAAATTATTTCTCATGTGAGGAAGTTGAGGACGAAGAAATTAGCGCCAAAACAACGAAAGTTACTTAAGCGATATGCTACGAAATTGCGTTTCATCTCCAATCCTAAAGTCGCCCTTCAAAGAAAGAGGAAAACTCTAACACAAAAGGGCGGTTTCCTTTCAGCAATACTTCCAATGATAGCTCCTGCCGTGGGCAACCTATTGGGAAATATCTTTGGCTCTAAGCGTTAATTATGCAAATGTTGAGTCTCAAAGTAATAAAATGGATTTCAGACTTCAATGTGATAAAGTTCTGACTGTATCAGGTCCATCTCATGCAGGTAAAACTGTTTTCACGCTGAATTTATTGGATAAAAGAAGGGAGTTGTTTAAGGAACCTATCAATCGAGTGATTTGGTGTTATGGTATTTATCAACCGTCGCTGTTTCAGGAATTGCAAAGTCGCAACTTTATTCGACATGAAGGAATTATTCCAGTGGATAAACTTCAGTCTAATGATGTTGTTGTATTGGATGATTTATTAAAAGAAAGTAAGAATTCAAAAGATGTTACAGATATGTTCACTCGCGCAGCACACCATAAAAGGTGTTTTATCATCTATATTACACAAAATTTGTTTCCTGATGGAAAAGAAGCTCGTACACGAAACCTGAATACACACTATTATGCTATTTTCAAGAATCCGCGAGATAAAAGTCAATTTGAAATTTTAGCGCGACAAGTTGCACCCAGAGGATCAAAAGCCTTAATTGAAATTTTTCAAGCAGCTACTGAAAAACCATACGGTTACTTATTCATTGACTTTACGCAAGAGTGTCCGGAAGAATTTAGATTTCGAAGTGATATTTTGAAAACTCCCATGATTATCTACAAACTATGAGTTCTTATTCTCGCATGATTGTTATTCCTCAGGATGAATATGTACAATTGACTGCCATGCAGCAAGTAAAGCAACCTCTTGCAAATCAAATGTATAGGAAAGAAATAGATTATCAGCAAAATGTTCACATCAAAGATCCACATCGTGCTGTATTATTACAATCGGAAACTGTTGAGCAATTGAAAAACTTGAAGAATAAGATGCGTGACTCTGTATCGACTGCTACACCTTTAGCATCTCGCGCACATGCCATATCTCTTTTCAACAGTATTGAACCCCATCTCAATGTAAATGATAGAGGAGAAATCATTACAGATGAAAATAAAGTGATTGATGCTTCACGTTATGAAGACTTGATTCAGTATGCGACACGTAGAAAGCGCCGTCAGGGCTATGTTCCACCTGGTTGGTCATACTTTCTTAAACTATTGAAAAAGCATAATGTGCCAAAATTTGCTTTAAATAATGAGACATTGAAAGAACTTGATTCAACAGTGGCTACTACTCCAATGCTTCAGGCGATGAAAATGCCAACAAATTGGTTTAAGGCGTCACCTGCTACATCCCCTCCCACACTCACTAAGCAAACAAGAGGAAGAACTCGACGTAGATCTACATCGCCACTAAAACTGGTAAAAGGAAAACGTAAAACAGCTCCTCCTAGGAAATACATGTTCTCAGACTATTAATATGAAGCAGATGTGTTGCTTGCCATGTAATGAGCCGCCAGAGGTGAATGTCGTTGTCACTTGCACTTGCTGCGCCAGCTCTCATAATGAAACCCCTAAGCAATGTGAACACGATCGCAAAACCGCTAAAGCTAAATGCTGCAGTTGTTGTAAATGTAGAAAGGGAAGAAAACAAAAAGATGAGAAGGAGGAAAAAGAGTCAGCCGTCATCGACTGAACGTTTGAAGTCAATCTACTATGATGTAAAACATCCGGCAGGATTTGCATCTATCAAGAAATTATCAAAAGCGAGTGGTCTTCCACAATCACAAGTGAAACGATGGTTAAAGGGTCAGGCTACCTATACACTCCACAAACAAGCGAAAAAGAAGTACCGCACCCGCCATTATATTGTTCATGACATCGATGAACAGTGGCAAGCAGATTTGTGCGATGTTGCCTCCATTTCAAAACATAACTCGGGCAATAATTTTATTTTAACCGTCATTGATATTTTCTCGCGTTATGCGTGGGCTCAACCTTTAAAAACTAAAGAAGGGAAAGGAGTAGCAAAAGCATTCCAAACAATTTTTCGAGAAGGTCGCATTCCAAAAAGAATTCAGAGTGATCAAGGAAAAGAGTTTGAAAATCAGCATGTGACAAGATTATTTGAGAGGCATGACATTGAGTTGTTTAGTGTAAAGAGCGCTTATAAAGCTGCACTCGTTGAACGTTTTAATCGCACATTAAAAAATCGTTTGTGGCGACATTTTACTGCCAACTTGACACAAAATTGGACAAAGGTTCTACAAGATACACTCCATGCCTACAATCACTCTATCCATCGTTCTATTGGACTCAGACCAGTAGATGTAAATGCTGACAATGTAGATAAAGTGCGCGAATCATTCCAACGTAAACGCACTCATGTGAAAAGTGATGTGAAAATTGGCGATAAAGTTCGTATCTCAAAAGTGAAAAGTGTTTTTGCTAAAGGGTACCTCCCGAATTGGACAGAGGAGGTATTTACAGTATCAAGGATTAATCAAAAAGACTCTCCGACCACCTACAAGTTGAAAGATTACGATAATGAAGAAATTGAGGGTAGCTTTTACCGCGATGAGATTGAGGTAGTCACTGAAAGTGAAACATATTTGGTAGAGAAAATCATTCGATGTAAAAAACGGCAAGGTGAAGAATGGTGTCTTGTTAAATGGACTGGTTATCCTTCAAGTATGAACTCTTGGATGCGTCGTGCCGACATCTTTCATCTAAGTGATCGACAGTGATTCATGCAAAGTTGTAACTAACAATGTTTAGGGTTTGAGCTATGAATCCAACTGCCTCATTTTATTCACGACCCTCCTACGTAAGTGGTGGAGGACAAATTTACATCGGTGCTCGCCGCCAACGTGGAGGTAGCATACTTGGTGCACTGAAATCTGTTGTAGCACCTCTCATATCCAATGTCGGTAGATCTTTAAAACGAAATGTTTTAAGTAATGCCGTTGGCTTTGCTGGTGATGTTGCTAGTGATCTTTCCAGAGGTAGAAGTTTTAAGAGCAGTTTGTTGAATCGTGGGAAGGAACGCGGTTTAAAAACATTGAAGCAGACCATTGCTGGTGTTACTCAAGGAAAGAAATCACCTAAACGAATGAGAAAAGGAAGGAGGAAACATCGCGGAGCTGGTAAGGTGCGATCTTCAGTCAAAAGGCATTCACGCAAACGTCGCAGAGGCTCTAATCATTCATCAGGCGCTAAACGACGACGCTGCTATAACTTCTAATCATGGAGTGTAAAACTTCCGGTTTTTGTTTGTTCGATCAACAAGCCATACAGACAGATATTCTTAGTTCAAGTATTGTAGATTATCATCCTCGAACAGCTGAGAATGCTGGCCCCATTGAATTTGTTATTCCTGGTGGTAGTGATGACTACATAGATTTGAGTTATGCGATGCTTGATTTGAGGTTTAGAATTCAGCAAGCAGATGGAACTGCTATTGACGATGCACATAAAGTTGGACTGAACAATTTACCATTGACTACATTACTTCGCGATGTTTCTCTAACGATTGGAGAGCAGCAGGTGGAAGGTGGTCAAAGCGATTATCCCTATAAATCATATTTCAATCATGTATCACAGTTTCATCCAGCAGCACAAAAAAGTCATATGGAAGCCATGGGATGGTACAGAGATGAAGCAGGAAAATTTGATGTTGAAACAAACAGTGGCTTTGTAAAGCGATCTGCTATGATTAAAGATAGTAGAGTATGTCAGCTATATGGTCCGCTGAATTTAGACTTCTTTAGACAGTCAAAGTTTTTACTCTGTAATACCAGCATGCGACTCAAGCTGACATTGAATAAGCCTGAATTTGCGCTGAATGCATTTGCTAAAGTTGACAATTTTAGAATTCATGTGGAAGATATTGCACTTTACATTCGTCGAGTAGTACCGAATCCAAGTGTCATTAGAGGGCATGCTGAAGGTCTTAACCGCCAAAATGCCATTTACCCCGTTCAGCATACAAAGCTTCTCACCTTTACAATTCCGAAAGATCAAAAGAGTTTCATGAAAGATGGCCTCTTTCCATCGGAAGCACCGAAGCTCCTCATGGTGGCAATGGTTGAAAATGATGCATTTAATGGTAATATAAAGAAGAATCCTTTCAATTTTAAACACAATCAGTTAAGTGAAATTGCTTTACGTGTTAATGGTGTGAGTCATCCTGGTCCACCCTACAAACCAGATTTTGCTTCGGATCAATTTATGCGCAGTTATGTTGATTTTATGGATGTCTTTGGCTTTTACAATACGGATGATACCAACGGACTGACTATGAAAGAGTTTAAGAGTGGATATACTATTTATGCATTTGATTTGACTGCTGACAGCGATATTAGTGCACCCTATCGTCAAGCGAACGTGCCTCATAATATTCGTTTGGATTTGACGTTCAAAAGAACACTACCTGAGACGATCAATGTATTAATTTATGCAGTCTTCGATTCAAATATTGAAATTACAAAGTATCGTGACGTGATTCTTCAGTATAATCGTTAATGAGTTGGTTGACTGCTGACGATATTAAGACTAAAGTGCAGCGTAATGCAGACGAAGCGACGTTGAAAGCTTTCGATAATGTCTATTCACTCGATACCTTACCACCTGCAGTAAATCACTATCCCATCTTTATTGTGCTAAACACTCATTCACAGAATTTAGGCGGTGAGCATTGGAAAGCGATCTTTATTGGAGAAGACCGACGTGGTGAACTATTTGACTCTCTTGCTCAACCTCCAAATATACCAACACAGCAGTGGTTGAGAAAACATACGCGTCAATATCAGCGAAATGAACGCATACTACAACATCCACTTTCATCAACGTGTGGTGCTTTTGTACTGTACTTCATCTTAAAACGTTTACATGTATCTCGATTTGCATCTGTTATTCAAAACTTTTCATGTAATCCATCCTCTAATGAAAAAATGATTTGTAAGTTCTATCATGATTTGAAATAAAAACATCATGTTGGAAAAATTGTTTTTTATTTTACAATCCGCTGGGTACGTACATACTCAATGAGATAGTCTAGGATCATATTTGCTTGTTCATGAGATTTTAGTCCAGTAATGATCACTTTACTATTATGAAAGATTGCCACATGCACAGGCAACCAACAACTAATGAGAGCTGCAGGAAAAAGTTCGGGTTCATAACACAAACTGTAACTGCTGGTACGAATCTTCAAAAATGATAGACTGTCACTCAATTGAGTAGAGATCACCATATTGTCCACAGTCAGATTCGACATCACACACCTCTCCCTCTTCCATATCCGACGTAGTAGTCTCTGTAGCTCTAAGCGCATTGACTGCGCCGATGAATGAGAAAGGGCGCCGAGAATCTGTACAGTCCCATTTGGGAAGAGTTGAAGATTCCGTGAATTGTTCATCTTCACCACTAACATTTGAGGACGGCCCGGGTAATACTTGCTGTTTGGAAGCTGTTGGCGTAATGTTGTGAGATCGATTTTGGTGTAGAGTCTGAAGCGACGGAGAATGTTGACGATGGTGTAGCGATGGCGCTTCATGATGAAAGAATGAGTAAATTGAGCGATGTACCTTCCTTTTATACTTTTCCCAACTACCTTGATGAAATGTGAAGTTAGTATGAAGTTGGGAATGATAGAGTTGAATTCGCCGATTGTTGACGCGCAGCCAGATGCGATTTCCAATACGTGAATGTCTTTTCATATAGAAGTATTTCAAGTCCTTCATGATATGATGTAGAGATTGAAAATGACGATAAGATAAAACAAACTCTCTTCTCACATTTCCAGTTGAATCTTTGAAATAGACGTTTCGATCATGATCCGTTTCAATATGTTGTAGGGAATCTAATTTCCAACTCATGGTGCGTGGTAATCATATCTGATTAAGATTTGCATAGTAGGGCGATGAACTCACGACGAATAAATGTCATGATGGAGCGATGTATGTATCTTCTATACTTCTCCCAATTGTATTTGCGAAATGAGAAACAGTTTGCGGAATGAGAATGGTAGATTTGAATTTCATTTCTGTAATGTTGAAGCCAAACTTGATCACCCAAGGAGATGAATCTTAATGTTTCAAAATATTCCAAATCCCTCATGATATCATTGAGGTTGACAAATTGTCGCCATGTTAATGTAATTCCTCTTGATGTATGACCATGAGAATTTTTGAAATGTACGTTTCCATCACGATCAACTCTGATATATTGTAGAGAGTCCAAAATCCAAGTCTTCATGATGTTATGCAAAGTTGCAGATTAGCAATATAAAAATGTCGTTTTATCATATTTTGCTTAGCAATGCGGCTACAAAGAGATTTACTAGCAATCGAGCCGCACTCTTTTCTACTCCCATTGATCATGCACAACAGCTAAATGGGAATTGGGAAGTGGGTGTCACTCAACTTGTTTATAGCAACTGTGTCTATACTTTTGATCATGAGGTGATGACTATTAATATGAGGCGTACAGCTGCTTATCAATGTGAAAAGGGGTGCCGAGTATACATTCCACAGTGGCCAAAGAAAGATCTCTTATCATGTAAAAAGTTTATATATGATTTCTTGAATAAAGCGTGTAAACATATTGTCCAATTTACTCCGCACAATGATGATTATAATTATGTACATCATGTAGTTGAGAAAGATTGGATTGTTGGTTTAAGTCCAAGTTTAAGAAATGATTTAGGCTACCTCGCTAGCGCCTTAACAAGCTATGATAATTTTAACGTTAATTACCACATAAGTGGTCATAAACAGTTAATATATCGAGAGGAAGCTTATTATGTAGATCTTATTCCAAGAAATGAGAAGACGTTGGTGAAGAAGATTGTGATTAAGCCAAGAAAGACAAACATGACTCCTGAAACATTATTGAAGAAATTTAATTATCTCCTTCGAGTTGATGACAAACAAGTGGCAACATTGACTTATATTAAATCATCTAATCATATTGCAATAAGCAAATTAAATGATGATGATCTAGTATTAGTTTGTTCAAAAGATTTTCATCAGTTCTTACGACATCGTTCTGCAGCTGTTCATGGAAAATCTGATATGCAACATTTACCATGTGAAAGGTCAAATCAATTTGATACAGAATGGGCCGTATCTTTATACAGAAAGTGTGTAGAGCCTTTTGGTGGCTTCTTACATGAAACAAGAGTGTTGATGCCTCGCATTATTACTTCGGTTAAATTGGTTGTAGATTATTTAAATGAAGTGATTAATGAGCAACATATTTCATTTTCTGAAAAAGAAGGTACTTTGTCTCTCACTATAAATGGAAAAGGTATTGAACTAATTATGGATAAAACTCTAATGGACATTTTGGGTTTTGATCAAAATATCTTTAAAAGTGGTACTGTAACCAAAGCTAGCGCAGACATGTCGCTATCGCGTCGTATTAACTATTTTCAGATATATTCCAATATTGGTGAAGATGTACGTGTGGGAGATGTTGAAGCTCCATTGCTAGCAATGATACCATACCAGCCAAAAAGCTGCAGTATTTTATCTGAGCATACTTTCAAGAAAGTGCATTATACAAAGCTGAAATCAAACTACATCCCACAAATTGATATTGCCATTTATGATGATGCTGGTGCGTTGATTCCTTTTCATAAAGATGCTGTGACAAGTATTACACTCCATTTCCGAATGAAGAGTTAATGCAAAAGTATGCTAATATATTTTTCCAATGTGAATAATATGGAAAGTGAAAATAAGGACTCGTTTCTAATCTACTTGCCCAGTAATGCTTCTATGAATAAATTTCCCAAAAATAAACCATCAGACTATCGAGTAGAATTAAATCGGCCACTGCATTTAGAAGGTGAATGGGAAGTTGGCGTTTCTAGTATTTGCTATGATAGCAATATTCAGAATGTGAATGATTTGGAAGAAATGATATTGACTCCTCGCACCCATGATGGAATAACGATGAATAATGCATTTCAGTTCCCATACAATTTAACATCAGATGGAAAGTGGAACTATGAATGGATTCAGATAAAATCAGATTCTTATGAGCCATTTGGGAATGAGAAAATTATTAAGGCATTCAACAGTGGTAATACTTCCATCATGAAGAATAAAAATCAGAAAGCTTATGAGTTTACTATCTATCATTGGAGTGGGAGACAGTTCCTCCGCTTTCATTCTTTTACTAAAGGTCTTACGCTGAGGTTGGATAGTGAATTCTATCCACATCTTGGTTTTGGCCATGGACTACATCTAACGTCAATTGCTACTGCAAATGTTAAAAAAGTTTATTCAACTCGAATCAACAAATTTCATTATAGATTTAAAATATTTGATGAAGATGTTGTAGAATGTGAAGAACGCATCATTTTGAAAAAGCGTGGTGTTCAACCTTTATCACTTATTGAGTTAGTAAAACGATGGAATGAGACTGTGGGTAAGAAGTATGGAGAGAAAATTATGGCGGACAAAAATAAGTTGGTTATTCAGAAATATAATGACAAACTTACAGTTTATTTCTCTCCAACCTTGCGTCATTTTGTAAGACATTATACGCCTATTATTGGAAGCGGTGTGGTGTATGCTTCTCATGAATATCACACTAAAGCTGATTCAGTTAATGATGAATGGTGGGTGGACATCTATGGCGATCGCATCAAGAAAATTTACCAGTCTTATGAAGAATCTAAAGTTGCTATCAATATAATGCCGCGTCTATATCATACAGTTGAAAGCTTCATTCATGTAGTAAATCCTTATATACAACAGAAGTTGAAGCATGTGATGAAAAGTAAATATGATGTAAAGACACACCACATTTCGTTTTCAATTGAAAAACAACGCGTTGTTCTGAAACTGGGTGATGACATTCAATGTCAATTGAGTAAAAATTTGAAAAAACTCTTTGGCTTTTCAATGCTACAAACTGTGTTTGCTGCTGCGCATACGATTGGTATAGAAACACCAATGACACTTGATAAACATGAACAACACCTTTACATTCAAAGTGATTTGATTTTACCTATTTCTGTTGGCGAGAAAAAAGAATACATTTTACGTGATTTCATTCATGATAAAGACGCTTCATATGGAATAGTCGAGAAGATGTTTGAATCTATTTTCTATCATCCCGTCGTCAAACAAACTATACCCTCTATTGCTATCAAAATTACCAATGGTTTACAAGAGTGTATCCATGTGAAAGATACTAAATCCCTCGTAACTTTAGTGTTTCGGAAAACAAAGTGAAGTCATTGTGATATGTTTATTGAAATAAAAATATGTATATGAAAAAGTCTTTTCACAGATATAGGGGGAATGGGCTGACTGTAGGCATATATTCACAAGGAAGAAACGATCTCATGCGATACATAAAACAACCATGTATATCTACAAAAAGCAACATCAAAATACTGAGTTAAAGTTGATTATGTCAATACATCTCCTGAATGTGGTAGCGTGAGTTTTATTCTTTTGGGTGGAGGTATGTTTGTGTCAGGATGTCCATGTGGAAGAGATGTGTTATGTCCTATCCAACACCTCTTATCCTCCCATGCTGAAAGTGCTCGTTTCTTGAACGTGTACGTTTTCACAGTATGAACTTGAGATTTTAAGATTGTCATATTGACAAACGTTATAGTTTTATTTTTATAGGCCTTCTTATAGGACCGATGTTTCATTTTATGAACAATGGATTTTGATATACCTTTAGCACGCTTAATACTATCTGCACATTCTTTTAGTTTCATGGAATACATTTTAGGACGGAGGAGAATCATTTCATCTATTTCCTTTCCTGCTGTTTCATCCTTAAAACAACCAAGTTTGGCTTTATTCTGTATGGAATAGAGTGGATGAGTGGGATTGTAGTTAGATGTATCGAAATATTTTTCTAATGACTTACCTACTTCATTAAAATTTAAATCTTTTTGAGTGGTAATTCCTAAAAAGAAACTATCTGTATCACCACCCAGCAAGCGAACCTCTTTTACGAGAGGGCATGGTTTTAATATTTTGTAGAAGAGTTGATACATTTCAAGCTTGGAATAATCTAAAACGGCTTGCCCAATATAGATGGGTTTGCACAACTCAACTTCTGATTTAATCATTTTAACACCTACAAGATCCTCATCGATGATGTCTCTATCAATGAAAAGAGGTGATGAGGTCAATTTGTGATATTTTTGTTCATCAACGACTAGTTTGTAATTCATACGTTTTCTAACATCCTCCATGGTCTTTCCGAATAGACTATTATTCTTATATTTATAAAAATCCTTTTCAAAATTATTTTGGGCGAGTGCACGTTTTTGACTGTTACTATCTATGTAGGGTTTGAGGAAGGCTTTCTGTCTAAATTTGATAATGCGGTGAACTGACTTTAGAAGCATGCCCATTTCTAAATAGAATTTTAATATGCAGAAGTGTACGAGATAATTTTTCTTATCATATTGGGTGAGTAAAAGTTTGCGGCATGGTTTGTACCTTGGCTGTCCACACTCTGTTAAGTTATTATGAAATTGTGACATGAATGGTGAAAACATATCTTCAGTCACTTCGCCAGATTCAGGTGCGAGTGGGAAATCAGCAGTTTTATTTTTAATACTATTTGGATAAATCAAATCCACTTCAAAATAATATCCCCAATCACCTTCATCTGGAATATTCAGTATGTTTGAAGGGTTGGAGTAATACTCAAGCTCATTTTGATTTAACCAACTAAACTCGGAATGAGGTAGTGGTTTAGACAGTGAACTGCCATATAAATTATTTTGGTCATAGTACTTTAGGTGGATATGATCATCACCTACTGTTTCAGATTTTATATGATGTTTATTTACAAATGTGAGACCACCGCGTATTCCGCGCTCAAATATATTATACATCTCCGGGTCTTGTAAGAGATGAATGGTCTCACCAGTCATTTTAAAGGCTGATTTAAAGGACATGGCTGGTAGACTGACAAAGTGGATAGGATCTAATTTGTCTTCTTCTAATGCCACTCGTCGAAACTCCTGAAAGACATCAGCCAGCAAAATGACATCTAATTCTAAGTAAGCGATCATATAATCGCCAAACGTTTTACAATTAAATTTTAACCATGCCTCTTGAGCATGTTCATAGTCCTCTACTGGACAATCTTCACCCGTCAAATCGTTTTTGAATTTGTCAATGGAAGGAAGGGTTGTTTCATTTAGTTTAGACATTGAGCTAAAATACGCATAAGGAAAGACTCCTTTGCGAGTGATTATTTCATCCGTTAAGTTTGGATAGTGTTTCTTCAAAGTTTGACTATGGGGAAGAAACTTGAGATTACGAACGAGAGAAGCTAGTGACGCTGACATGAATTGAAATGAATCTAAAAATTTTATTTCGAAGAAGACTGTCTTATTTTCTTTAGTTTTATCTACTGGTACTTTTGCTGTCATTGCCATGAATTTTTCTCTCGTTTGTGCTATTACATTAAACTGCCACGATTTCATCTGGCTCAACCCTCCTTTTATGAGCATATGACTGTCATAGCCCTTAAAGTTATGAAAAATGACGGGTAGTACACGACGTCTCAACCTAAGTGAAAAGTTACATTTGGAGCAGAGTGCGTTTCTAAATTTACCAGTGATGTGATCATGATCACGCACTTTCTTAATTTTATCGTCATCAAACGTTTTATGACATTTAGGACAGGATGTGCAACTTTCAAATTTTTGTTTGTCTTCATCTGACATATGTAGTGACTTACGCTGCAATTGGGAATCATATGATTGTTGAAATTTTGCAGCTTTATCGAGAAATTCTAGAAATTTTGAAATGCAATCTTCACCTTGCCAAGTATGCATTTTGTTTTGTCTATTCCTAAAGTGGTCATGCCATACTTCATAGCAGGATATGGCTGCTGGCTTGTGGATGATATCATCAATGTAGCATTCTATGTCTGCGTAAATGACACGCAGGGGACTTAATTCGTCACCATTATCCCTATGTGAAAATATTTTATCTTTGGGCATGCGTTCCATTTGTAATTTACCTCGCTTGCACCATTCATAGTGAGTTTCAAATTTATCTTTACTCCAAAATGAGCGGATGCAGCGGTCGCATACAAAATGTTCACCTCTTTTAGAGTGCCCCAAGTGAGTGTACAAGCGAGAGATTTTGGGAATACCACAGTAGTGCCATTCCTCGCTATCATCTTGTTTTACTAATAAGAGGTTGACTACACGTTCATAACAAGTTGAACGTGAATTATAGCGGGCACCCTTCAACCCCTTCTCCCACACGTGAACGACAATTTTAATCTTATTATGTTTTTCGAACGTTTCTACATCTTTGATTTTCATGTTGTTACTATCACAACCTTCAAAGTCTAGTTCATCCTCCCACTGTCTATAGCTATAGGTGCGATCTCGATGCGCGTTGATATCATTATAGTGAAGGATGGATAGGACTGCATATTTGAAACACTGTGATTTACAATCAACATTGATGACAGCTTTCTTATTATACAACGTTTTTGGAAGTTTAAATGTGCCTCGAGCTGCATGACTTTCTAATAGGGAAATTTTGAATATGGCTGAGTCCACACCATCAAAAATGAGAGCGCTGTCGCGTTGATTGAATTTATCTACATTTGATTTTAAACATTGAATGTGAAAATTTAGCCAAGACTCGCAGTCTACAACTTCGGTTGCGGAAGAGGAAGGAATATGAAACTGTATTCTCTCCGTCACTTGACCCGTTTGAAAATCTATTTTAATATATTTTAGTTTAAGGTAGATGAGCGCCTTCATTCTAAAATTGTCTAAATTATTGAAGAGCGCTTCGATAATGTTAGAATTTTGAAGGAGCCACTCAGGAAAATCTACAATTTGAGTATTGGACTCCATGCAGTAGTCGCGTACTAAATTATTATGTGAAACATTAATGAGGGAGATGGTAGAGGTACCGTTGGTGTAGTGATCATTTGCATGTGTGTGTTGAAGTCTGTGCGAAGATCGCTGAAAGTGACTATCAAAAGAAAGAGGGCACAAATCGCAAGGAAAGGAGATGTCATCGTCAGAATCAACTTCACCTCCGGAGATTGACGCCGCTTTGCGTTGACACACACGTTGTTTGATGTGTCGAAGGAGACTGTGCTTCCTTGTAAACATATGTCCGCAGTCGGCACATTCCCACTCGTTGCCTTGCCGCGAGAGTCCTGAGCTGGAACTCACATCACCTGAAAGAGAAATCATTCTTTCATCTCTGTTCAAGCCTCAGTGTAGTGTTACAACCTACCTTGACTCAATAACTCTAAACTTTCCTCGAGAAGAGAGGGCGTTGGTGATGAAGTTGATGTCTGAAATTGAGGAAGATGCTATTAGTCACACGTTTGAGGGAGATGAGAGGAAATTTTCAACTTACCATTTCAACGAAATCAAGTTTAAGGTTGATACTTCTACAAGATAGAGACTTCACTCAAATAATAGTCAAAGAGAGAGATCGTGCGTTCGTCACTTGTATGATTCACAGATTAAATGAAATGACCTGAATGTCACTTTGCTTATATACTTTCATCCTCTTCATTCATTGGATGTTCATTCTGATTGGCTGCTTGTGTATACTTAAGAATTAGAAAAATGTTAAAGTTATCATTATTCAAAGTCAGCATTTCAAAGACAACATGACAAGTCCTCCAACAACACCAAATACCGCATTGGAGTTCTCCTCTCCATATACATCAGCAAAGGTGCTCGTTACACCAAATGCACCAAGAAAGGCGAAGGTGGAGAAGACATACAATCTCGACAATATACGAAAGTTATCATTATCGGAGGAGGATGAAGAGGAGTTGCCCGACCTAACAGGCATACGGTGGAAATATTTACAATATGATGCCGAAGGGGTGATGGAGATGACCAGCAAGTCGCACTTGCATCAAATATGGGAGTGGTACACCCCTAACTCCCAACCGCGAACCGTGGCGGAGTGGGCGTACATTGAGAAAGTGAGGGACGCTGCAGAAGAACGTTTAAAGCAGCTCAACTGTTTTTGTAATCTATGTGAAGCCAGACTCTGGGACGATATTGACGATGAAGACCTTTTGAAATACATGCCATAATAAATGTTTATTTCGTATTATCTTTGCTTTCATACTGACTTACTTGAATGGGGTTTTAGTGAATAATTTAACCATGTATACTTTTTCATTTGGAAATAGTAGCACGCTTAGTTTAACTTGTAAATCTTATAACATTTCATATGGACGATGATGGTAGATGAAATAGTGTCAAATAAATTAAGATAGCTTACACTTCTGATACAGGGATAGCAATCGACTGCGATCCATGTGTAAAGAGCTTGTTAGACTACGGATGGGCTTAAGTGGATGATTTAACCATGTATACTTTTTCATTTGGAAATAGTAGCACGCTTAGTCTAACTTGTAAATCTAAAAACATTTCATATGGACGATGATGGTAGATAAAATAGTGTCAAATAAATTAAGATAGCTTACACTTCTGATACAGGGATAGCAATCGACTGCGATCCATGTGTAAAGAGCTTGTTAGACTACGGATGGGCTTAAGTGGATGATTTAACCATGTATACTTTTTCATTTGGAAATAGTAGCACGCTTAGTCTAACTTGTAAATCTAAAAACATTTCATATGGACGATGATGGTAGATAAAATAGTGTCAAATAAATTAAGATAGCTTACACTTCTGATACAGGGATAGCAATCGACTGCGATCCATGTGTAAAGAGCTTGTTAGACTACGGAAGAGAGAAGTGTGTTATGTTGCGTGTGGCGCGTGAGTGTCCTCCCATTTCATTCCATTCATCAATTCGTCTCATTGATAGAGACAGGTAGAACTCATGGTTCTCATAACGTATGCAATGGAAAGTTTTAGGCAACCTTCGACAGTTGGCTAAATGTCGCCCTGACGCGAATGCATGCTACGTTGAGACAGAGGCAATCACTTGCAAACATGACGCAGAGAGGTTTAACAAGATTGACCATTGCCGAATGTCCCTTGCGGTATACATAGCTACGGGTTTCACCGCCGCCCTTTACAGGAACGCCCGTCGAAAGGAAGTATTACACCGAACTTCATTTGCAACGTTCAAGTTGACTGATAGCAGATTCAACTTAATGATAGTATTCGCCAGTCCGAAGACTGCCCAGGGCAAACCGCGAGGAGGTTCTATCATGTCTTGCCCCATGGTGGCCCTTAAGAGAGCCGATGGTTCGTTCTCGGTGACAATTAAGTTGACTATTGGCTTGAATAGTCAATAGGTATGACAGTTAGGTTGTCATAAACCCTGTGCCGCCTAAGCCGTGGTGGTGCATCTGGCACCTTTCGGATGCGGGTGGTATTTGGAGTCCACACCTCATCCGTCCAAACGATCCTCTTGATCTTCCCCTTCTTCTCATCCTCATCCCACTCGTCGAGGATGACGAACTCGGGAATACCGTTGTCTTCATCAGTGAAGACGGGAATATTGTCGGCAGATGTCGCTTCCATCGTGACTTCAAATTGAATGAGAAGCGCTACAATCTTCTGGCTTATATAGGGTTTTCAACAATGAATTGCTCAACAGCGAATCAGAATGCTTCAGGGATAGCAATCGACTGCATAATGTTCAAGTTGACTGATAGCAGATTCAACTTAATGATAGTATTCGCCAGTCCGAAGACTGCCCAGGGCAAACCGCGAGGAGGTTCTATCATGTCTTGCCCCATGGTGGCCCTTAAGAGAGCCGATGGTTCGTTCTCGGGAGTCGTCATCCTACAGCCTACCAATTCTGCTGAGAGAGTCAAAGACTCTCTCTTTGGTAGCACTGTCGACTTCCACACTAACTGGCATGTGAGTATAGAGTGGAATGTAGCGCCATTCCGTTGGATTGACAGCAGTTGCTGTCATCGGATTGCCAATCCGAGCAAGATTATTAAAAACTCTGTCTTGCTCCTCTATTCTAGCAAATTCATTAAATAAATTTCGCGGCCTTAACTGCGGTCCGCGAGGAGAGCTAACTTGACTGTTCGGCGTCTGCATGATTGAAATGAAATGAAATGAGAGGCAGTGGTTTATATACCCCTCTAACGCGACGCAACGTTCAAGTTGACTGATAGCAGATTCAACTTAATGATAGTATTCGCCAGTCCGAAGACTGCCCAGGGCAAACCGCGTGGAGGTTCTATCATGTCTTGCCCCTAGGTGGCCCTTAAGAGAGCCGATGGTTCGTTCTCGGGAGTGACGTGATGGGGTGGTGAAGGCGGGCAAAGATCTGCAATGAAAATGATATGTATTAGAATAGGATATACTATCTTATTTACTTTTTCACTTACCAAGTTAGTCATCCTTAGGTAGTCTCGCGCGTTTCCGAATCGAGAATTTATGTAGGTGGCCGCGCATTCGTAAGCTTGCATGGAGACACTTTTTCGTGGGATGACCGTTGTAGCAAATAATTGATTCGTCCAGATTTTTATTCACCAATACTTCGCCGGCCAAATGATTGTCCCGAATAGGGATGTGAAACTCAAACAAACGATCCTCATTCACACGTTCCCACTCATCCCTCATGCGCTCCAACTTCTCACACGCCTGCCTCTCATCACCCCGCCGAGCCACAGTCCTCTCCAACTCAACATTCCTCGCTCTCAACACACTCATCTCCTTCATCATCTCCTCAAACTTCGCCTCTGCATCTCTCATTCTTCTCTCCGCAGCACTCGCCCTCTTCTCACACGCATCATTCTTCTCTTCCAACTCTCGCGTCTTATTCTTCAAATCAGTCACACAACGCCTCATTCTAATGTTTTCATCCGCCACCTCCTTCGACTTCAAATCCTTCTTTTTCAACTCATCCAACTCCTTCACAACTTCATCCTTCACTTTCTTCAAACTCTCAAACTTATTCACTAACAACTCATGCGCCATCTGCTGCGAAACATGTCTCTTCTCTTCATCCTTCAACCACCTCGCCGACTGCACACGAATCCCACCACTCTTCACTTTTGGGGAAGATGAGCTCTTCGGGGGGTCGGTGATGACGATGTTGGACACCTCCGATGACGAAGAGCTCAACTTCCTCACACGCTTCCTCACACGCTCCCTATCTAAATCCACATCATCCTCATCATCACTCTCAAGCACTCTCTTCCGCTGCTCAATCTCACCCTCCAACGACGCAACCGCTCTCGCCAACTCATCATTCTCAACAACATTCTCAACAACATTCTCAACAACATTCTCAACAACATTCGCAACATTCGCCAACATTCGCTCCCTCTCTTCCACAATCAACTGTGTAAACCTCAAATCAGTCACTAAACCACCACTACAGTCAGCATGCACTCTGTAGAAACGCGCCTCATCCTCATCACCCTTCAGCACTCTACACTTCACGCACGCAACCCTATTCAAGACAATCATGTGGCCGGTGCCCGCCTTCTTGACGTGAGCCTTGGCGTCCGCACTGCGATTTATACGACCGCATGAGCACATTTTAATATGATACTTTCGATTTTTGTCGTTGGCCATGATAGATTTTATTGTGAACTGTAAGATAATGAAATTTGTATAAGTTTGGAATCATGTAGTACAGTCATATTCCTAAAGAGTGTAGTGAGTGGCACTCGATCCCGTCGACAGCCCGAAGGCCTTGTACCGATCACTAGGGAAGTGAGAGATCTTCCCCGATACCCGCTCTTTACAGCTGAAGACATCATTGTCACTGCCCCGAAGTGGTAACAGGAACGCCGAGTCAAAGGTAGTGATCAGTAGCTGGGATCTAACCCCTCAAAGCTGCCTTAGACTTAGTTAAATTTCAAATCTGATAGCAGATTTGAACTCAGGATACTTGAAAACCTTAGTCTATATGTTAAAACTTTGAAAAAAGTGAAAATTAAGAATTTTTAAAAAATTCCGCATTTTACTACTCATACTACTTTTAAAAAATTTTATCAGTAGTAAAGACACTATCAAACTCTATCATACAAACTTTGAAGTAGCAAGATAGCTTGCCTACTTCAAAAGATAGAGTCCTTTGCACCCGATATCGGGAGCTCAGAGCGACGACCGTCGCTTACCTCGTCTTTCGATGAAGTGATCAGACTTACGTTGTCGGGGGTTTATATATGCTCGGAAGAAAACTTAAAATGGCTCTATCTCCGAAAGTATTCATCGTAGCGACATGCGGTTTGTTGCAAACGATTTGTCTCATCATTCTTTACAATATGACACCTGAACCATTCTCATATGACCACGGGAAGTTGGTCCGCCAGCACATGTCCATGTAACATGCCACAAGTGAAAAAATTCCTAAGTGTGAGAGCTCCAGTGTGGTGAAAATTTTGAAAAATTTAAAACTTCCGAATTTCAACCTGGGACCTTCACCAAAACATTTTTCATCAAATTTCACTGACCTCCCCCCCCCTCGTTCAGAGAAATTTGATGAAAAATGTTTTGGTGACGGTCCCAGGTCGAAATTCCACACTTTGGAAAATTTTCAAAATTTTACCCATACAAAGTCACTCTGACACTTAGGATTTTTTCAGGTGAGCGAGCTCCGACCTAAAATCTTGTAACCGCTCTAACTTTTGAACGAAGACAGATAGGAACAAGCCGATTCTTTCACTGAATTTGTCTCACTCTTAGCTTTCAAACGAGCTATTGCACGAGAAAATCCGTCCACTAGAAGCCAAGATAGAAGCTAGCTGTCCAGGGGGGGGGGAGGTCAGTGAAATTTGATGAAAAATGTTTTGGTGACGGTCCCAGGTCGAAATTCCACACTTTGGAAAATTTTCAAATTTTTACCCATACAAAGTCACTCTGACACTTAGGATTTTTTCAGGTGAGCGAGCTCCGACCTAAAATCTTGTAACCGCTCTAACTTTTGAACGAAGACAGATAGGAACAAGCCGATTCTTTCACTGAATTTGTCTCACTCTTAGCTTTCAAACGAGCTATTGCACGAGAAAATCCGTCCACTAGAAGCCAAGATAGAAGCTAGCTGTCCAGAGGGGGGGGGGAGGTCAGTGAAATTTGATGAAAAATGTTTTGGTGACGGTCCCAGGTCGAAATTCCACACTTTGGAAAATTTTCAAAATTTTACCCATACAAAGTCACTCTGACACTTAGGATTTTTTCAGGTGAGCGAGCTCCGACCTAAAATCTTGTAACCGCTCTAACTTGTGAACGGCTGGTCCGATTGACTCGCAACGAAAAATGTTGTCGAGCAGTTTTTTCTCCTCTTTCAAACGAGTAGCTGTAAGACAAAATCCGTCCACTAGAACCAAAGTTAGAAGATTGTTGTCGGGGGGGGGGGTCAGTGAAATTTGATGAAAAATGTTTTGGTGACGGTCCCAGGTCGAAATTCCACACTTTGGAAATTTTCAAAATTTTATCCATACAAAGTCACTCTGACACTTAGGATTTTTCAGGTGAGCGAGCTCCGACCTAAAATCTTGTAACCGCTCTAACTTGTGAACGGCTGGTCCGATTGACTCGCAACAAAAAATGTTGTCGAGCAGTTTTTTCTCCTCTTTCAAACGAGTAGCTGTAAGACAAAATCCGTCCACTAGAACCAAAGTTAGAAGATTGTTGTCGGGGGGGGGGGGGGGTCAGTGAAATTTGATGAAAAATGTTTTGGTGACGGTCCCAGGTCGAAATTCCACACTTTGGAAAATTTTCAAAATTTTACCCAAACAAAGCCACTCTGACACTTAGGATTTTTTCAGGTGAGCGAGCTCCGACCTAAAATCTTGTAACCGCTCTAACTTTTGAACGAAGACAGATAGGAACAAGCCGATTCTTTCACTGAATTTGTCTCACTCTTAGCTTTCAAACGAGCTATCGCACGACAAAATCCGTCCACTGGAAGCAAGCTGTCCAGGGGGGGGGGGACGTCAGCCGAAAATTTTTTCTCTCCGATTTCGCTGGAAACATCCTTCCTAACCCAAAATTTCACGTAGATTCCGAATCTGGCCTCCGTTTTCTCATCCGATGCTTCGTTTGGGCGCTACACACCAAAAACATCACACACTATAGCCTCAAGACTAATCCTGGCGGTCGCCCACGTCAACCTAGACGGTCGCCCACGTCAACCAGGCGGTCGGACCAACTCACCCGAGTCTCACACTCTGTCGTTGCAGAGGGGGGGGGGACGTCAGCGAACATGTTGTGAACGTGGACCCACCCGGCCGGCACACCACGACAGACCACAACCTCTGTCGTTCCAGAGGGGGGGGGGGACTCAGACACGAAGCACCACGGCGGCCGACCACGACACTCTGCCGTGCCAGAGGGGGGGGGGACGCAGCGATGGCCGCCATCTTGCGCGGTCCAGAAGTGGAGTTTTGCTTACTACTCACATCTAACCTACTGCAAAACTTCGCGTCTGCCGGATCAGATCATTTGCTTTTCAGAAATAGAGAGTATAACACAATCCTATGCATTTCCAGTGGTAAAATCGTGACATTTAAGGTGTTGACTCCATTTTTTCGATTTTTTGCTCATAAAAGTTACACAAATTGGTATTTTGTTGAACTGGTTATTATAGAAATCATCTACAGATCATGATCTTTCAAATGAGTTATCATTCAGTGACAGAGGATGAAGTAAAGTGTACAAACAGACACTTTTCGTTGGTGTAACTGCAAATTTTGACATAGAATTTTCAGGAAAATTGTTGATATACTTTAACGAAAAGTGTCTGTTTGTACACTTTACTTCATCCTCTGTCACTGAATGATAACTCATTTGAAAGATCATGATCTGTAGATGATTTCTATAATAACCAGTTCAACAAAATACCAATTTGTGTAACTTTTATGAGCAAAAATTCGAAAAAATGGAGTCAACACCTTAAATGTCACAATTTTACCACTGGAAATACATAGGATTGTGTTATACTCTCTATTTCTGAAAAGCAAATGATCTGATCCGGCAGACGCGAAGTTTTGCAGTAGGTTAGAGGTGTACTATGCTATCTGAAAGTTTTATGTACTACCTCGTTCCCTGCACAACTTCACGCTAGCTCCCGGACTATATTGTTGTGTGCATCGTTCTCTCTCCCTCTTCGTCTCATCATTGCTGTCTAAAATCTTTCAATGACCACTACCCTACCACACATTTCTGAAGTTAAATATGTCAAATGGAAAG
Source organism: Prostheceraeus crozeri (assembly GCA_907163375.1). Taxonomy (NCBI): domain Eukaryota; kingdom Metazoa; phylum Platyhelminthes; order Polycladida; family Euryleptidae; genus Prostheceraeus; species Prostheceraeus crozeri. The sequence goes on from CAJQUW010012722.1 coordinate 28,894, forward strand.
GATGTGGTATGGGTCATTATAACTTCAAGAGTTGTCGCGACATAACTCTGTTGACCCACATGTAGTGCTATCTGCTCAGTGCTCAGACGATGAGGTCAGGGACTGATCAAGCCGCTGAAATCGTTACACTTCACGTTATCGTCTCTAATTCAAAAAGCACTTGTCCGATTTGCATAAACGTTTGCATGTGGTTAGAAAATATACTCAAATACTTGTATCTGAAGTTTTGTGATTTATTCATTTATACTGATGATTTTAGACAAATTTGAAAAGGTGGGGAGATAACCCATAAATACCCGATTTCCTATACAAATGTTATTTATTAATCAATATGCTGCAAGCTCTCTTTGAATAGCGGACTTGAAATCAGCAAAAGAAACGTTTATTAAAATGAATTAATATCTAAAAATGATGATCTGTGGTTGTTAGATAATATGTAAGAGCAATGATTAAGCTTTCCCATGGAAAAAGTGATTATCTAAATACAGCGTTGAGGTACATATTTATTGACTTGGAAGGAATTGTTTGAAACATCCATGTTCAGCTCATCCTAACATGCACGGATGACTGATAGCCATAGTTGTCATCATGCAAAAGTCATTTCAAAGGTTCAGTCATTAAATATTGTGCATCCCTAAGACCAGATCATTCACTAGGCCTACCTTTCAGATGGCATTTTACATGCCATATTGGCCATTTGATTGGCATAATTTCCAATTTGAGTTAGAAAATAGTATAAAATTCTGGTATCGAAGTCTTGGAACCATGACCCGGTAGTTCTCCTGACTTGAAAACCATCGAGAACTGCTGGACTGTGGTGAAGAAGCGAGCTGCTCAACTGAACCCACTTCTCTCAACTGTCTCAAGAAGACGGCTATAGTAGTGTGGACCAACGAAATTAACGAAGAGTATTGCAAGGGGCTGATTGAATCCAGTGCCGAAGCGCATAAGCTGTCCTGAAGGCCATGGGAGGACCAATAATGTATTGGCATTTTGACTATTGTTGAAGTAATAGCCTTAGATTTCGTAATTTTTGAATTAGCGCAATTACTGAAAATCACTCTATCAATCTGAGCACATATTTCAGGAGTTGGAATGGATGTTGTTGCATCAATGTTCTAACTCAAATTGCAAATTATGCTAATCAAATGGCCAGCATGGTATGTGGGCATGCGAATGCTAATGCATTTGGTATCAACATTTGACCTAATGTCCCAGCAAGCAACTCAATGTAATATTAATTAGCTCTTTTCTAGTCTCCCCTTGCCAGTAGCTAATAGGCAGCTTTGCGGGAGTTTCAGGACCATCAGTTGGCCACCTCTACAATTCTGATTTTATTGTCTTTCTTAATTCCTTTATTCTGCGGGCATTGAGCATCAAATGACCTGTCGAAACCCTGATTTTTAAGCTAAATTTACACTGGCAGCATAGCTGCTGCGCGGCAACTGACGTATGTCATCTTGAGGGATGCTTCCTGATGACGTTGTTGCTACATCACACTGACTCGCCGAATTTTATTATCTGGGCGGTTGCTGCGCGGCATGTCGAAGAGAGTTAAATGAAATTCAACTCCTCGCTGCATGGCAGTAAAGAACGGCTGGTCTGATTGGTCTATCGGCATAGGAAAGTCTCGAATCCGGTTCACAGCTGATTCCTGTTCGTCGCTGGAGCAAAAGAAGAATCGCGGCCTTTCGGTTTGCGTCCATTTTCTTGAATGAAGCTGCAGCACTCGCGATGCTAATGTAAACTGGTGGCCGCATGCTCCCTATTACGTTGTGAGTGACGTTGCAACACGTGCCCTCGCAACAGTCAGCGTGAATTATGTTTGTTACCACTTGCTGCGCAGCACGACGCTGCCAGTGTAACCGAGCCTTTAAGGTTAATCATTGCGACGACAGTTGCAATAAAAACTCGCACATTACGTATCCGGTGGAACCCAGTCAACGAGCGCACAGCTTGTGACGTCACATACGAGTCTCAGTCCTATTCGTCGTCAACAAAGCTATACCCCTTATCTAAGTTACTCGTGTTCCTGGAGCTATGATCACTTTTGATTTCATGCGATTTGCGTAACAAAACGTGCTATGGTACTGGCTGGGGGGAAACCAGAAAGGTAGTCATTAATTTTCATTTGTTAACTGTATGTATAGGCCTAATATAATAATCATGGTCTCGGCACTGAAATCTTGGGATCTTGAGCGCCTAAAAATGGTCGAGAACTCGTGGTCGAATTCATTAACTCTGAAGTAAGATTCGAAAGATCGTTAGCCACACATTTTGTCCATTAGAAGCTGTGTTACATATAACATTACATTTTTTATTTTACAATGCTATTTAACCACAATGTTAAGAAAATGAGATCTAATAGAAAACTCCATTTTACTTCGGAATGAATAGTTTCAAGCATTATGTATGGTTTCAAGTTTCCTTCGCATTGAACAAAGACCCTAGTTTCATGTATGTTTTATGATACCTGAAGAACCGTTTCTAAATATCGTCTTGAAGCAAATATGAATGGAATGGTTCTCACCTCGAAAATGGGACACTGATCTTAATTTGATTTGCAGTTTCCAAATGAATGCTGCATGAACAGTACAATGCGCAAAGAAAAAATCACATGTATATGAAAATCGTCCAGTTAACACTTTCACCCTATTCCAAGACAGCTGTCTGTCAGTCGCAGAATGATGCGTGATCACGATGTCACTGCCGCAGTGAACATTCGGAAAGCAAGTAAACACGAACTCTCGGGATTCAGTGGTTAACGTGTCTATAGTAACGCGTTGTGAGGAAGGTCGAACAATAACGACTTCGAAGGGCGGTATCAATGCTGGAGTACAACATTGATGATTCCCAATCAGTCAAGTGAGGAAATTCCAAAAGAGCAGCGTCACTATCTATGGCCATCTCTTCACAATATGAGCTGTGACTTTTTTATTGGATCCAGTGATTTCGTTGAAGCCTCATGTGCTTCTATTATTAGGTGGCCAACTATTGAAGTCTGTCACCCGCTCCTCCGGTAGTAAAACTGAGCGTAAACATGACTAAAGTTAAGAAAGCATTTCTTTCCAAGAAATATTTGCACTATCTGCGCTTACAGTATGTAACAAAACATCAAAATGCATTATACTGAGAATTGACTGGACGTTGGTCTTGTCGGAAAGCTTAACTATACAAATGATTTGATAGTGGGCTTAGTACATTATATTTCCAAGGATGCATGAATATTTTCAAACGAACTCAGGTCGTACTTACCTTTTTCCATGCAGCACCTTTCCTGTTCTTCAAATATAATTTTGATTGATTCAAGCCCACATGCTATCCTGTACAGCTGTTGTCGCAAGCGTTATTCAACAACACTTCAACGGATCAAAGAATGAAAGAATGTCTTTAAAATGTTAGAGACTCAAACAATGGAGATTTGAATTTGCCGAATTGAGTAATTTGAAGCTTAGATGGCTTATTTTCGAATAAATTAGCTTCCTAATTAGCAATCGTAAATGAAAATTTTTTTACCAGATAAACAAATATTTAGCTTGGTGCCTTCAGGCATCAATAGGCGCTAATAGGCACCAGATTCTGACTTCGTGCCTAAATTCGTGCCCTACAGTTTACAGTGTGCATCATAGATACCAAGGGTGCAAGAATTGAAACTTGTGGTGCGCCGATATTCATCTAATATGGATTCGATAAACATTAGACAATAGATTTAGCAATCACATTAATAAAAAAACGATTATAACAAAAGTATTCGATCTACTGTTTCCAACCTTGACTCAACAAGTTTTCTGCAGAAGGTATTGCTGCATCGGAGATGTGAAGCCTCCCGGAGATCTTGCCTTGGAAAAATAAGCTGTTTATGGCTAGCATGATCGAATGCTCTGTTGAAGTCGAAATTGAGAGGCAGTAGTCGTGTCTGTCATATCTATTTGCCTAGTGAGAATGTCATGAACAGCTGTCACAGGTCGTTAGAAATTTGCGAAAGCCGCTCAAGATATTGAGAATCAAAATCGTTTCTCAGGCCGCTGTCACACAGAAAAAGGCGACTTCCATCTTCCATTTGGGATTTCCCTTTAATTGCATGTAGAAAAGAATACAACCTATTACACAGAATAAGTCATCAGTCATAAGTCATCTTCCATCGTCTATCAAGCTGTCACACAGGAAAAGTCATAAAGCGTCGTCCATCGGACGTAAGGCATGAAATTATGCGGCTGATGAAGTTCATTTCCATCAACCACAAGACTGTTCTAAAATTATAACAACGTGAGGTGACGTCTGATGGAAGATATAGGAAGTTGTGATTTGCAAAGAGAAGCAGTGTATCAGAAAACAGCTATTTTTTCAACATGTCGGACGAGGACAAGGATGAGGAAGAGAAGAGCTTAGACAGTAGTCATAGCAACGGTTAATAGTGAAAAATAGCGCTAACTGAATCGAAAATGGATTTCCCAAGTGTGACTGCGGTAAGTGGAAGATGGACGATGGAAAGCGGAAGACGGCAGATGAAAATCGTCTTATCACGCCTTATGGAAGACGCCTTATAAAGAATGTCCAAAACGGCGAGCGACATGGAAGATGGAAGACGCCTTTTCTTGTGTGACAGCGGCTTCATGGTTCTCATGGTTTTTAATATAATTCTTTCCAGAATTTTGAGGTCATTGACGGTAATTTGAAGAAGTTTTGACAAGTCCACCGCTTGCGTTTTCTAGGCCTACAGGATGCACCACACATTTCTTCCTTTGTTTGGGAATATTCCATTGCTGCTACTGTTTTGAAGAATAGCTGTGCCAACTTATAGGCAGCCAAGTAAGACGTCCAGACAAATAAAAAATGATTCAAAGACTGAAAACTATACATTACATTACAGAACTGTCCAAAGTGTGGCCCGCGGCTCCATCCAATGCGGCCGACGTCCTCTTCTTGAAAATTTCAGAAATCTTTTCTTTTTTGACATCTGTAGAGATATGTTGAAAATTGAGTTTGTTATTCTCTAAATTACATGTATATATTTCAAGTTTAAATTGCAAATTTATATTTCATATTGATGATTTCATTTTCTATGACGACAGATTGATAGCAGTCTGTTCTCTCTCTCTCCACCTCTCTCCACCTCTGGAAGTACGTTTCCTTGTGAACCAAGCATTTTCCGCAATAAAGTCGATCAAATCCAGAGCAAGAAATCTTCTGAATCAAACATCTCTTGAGACTTTTCTTCCTTCAGCTTCTTCACTTCAGTTGACGTGAAGAAGCTGACCTCCAAGGTGCAGTAACTTCTAAGTAAATTACAGTAAGTAATAGTTAAGTACATTAACTTGCTTGTAAATAACCTGCGTCGCTTTCATAAAACATGCTTGTATGAATGAATTTGGGAAAATCCTTATCCCAAATATTTTAAAGCTTTCGTCAAATGCTCTCATGATGAATATCAAGATAATTTAACATTTACCTGTTTTACAGGGTATGGTCTAATAGGGGTAGATAGTGAAAAAGTTGAATAATGTGAACTGCAATCCTCGGCCATATTTCCATGTCGAATGTGGCCGGCGCCCTTATGAAGTTTTGACAACCCTGCATAAGAAGATAGGAGCTGCCATAGATATTTTTATGCTCATCATAGATATCCTTAGTTTTGGTAGGAAGTATTTGACTACTATGCTGGCCGATGTTCTTCACTGTCATGAAGATGAATCAATGACAGAAAATCGTTCCCTTTTTGCAGTCATAGAGTAAATATATATAAGGTAGAGTGACATCATACAGTGAGCATTTTTAAGTCAAATGATTCAGCTTTTTATATAAATTTTATACCAAATGAATCATTACGTTCCAAATGTCTAAAAGATTTTGATAAATTGTTAATAGGTAAATTTTTGCACGTCATTCATGTATTTGCATGCTAACTCTTCGACACTACAGTTGGATGAATGGATTTTCAAAGTATCTAAGTCTGTAGAAGCACTCTTATAAAAGCCAGTACAGAAATAATTGAGACCTTCATCAAAATACACGATTGTTATTCAAAAACTCACAATCATGTGGTTTTTTCATTTACTTGCAGACTGTGTCTATTCTGAAACGCTCATTTTCTGAAGAAAACATACAAATGCGAAGAATACAAAATTATAGGAACATCTAGCCTATAGCAATTTTCATTCAGTAAATGAGCCTGATCGTTTCACTGCATATATGACAAAACTGTATTTGCAATAATAGTTTATACATCAATCATACTATACGTGTGATGTACCGCTATATGTGCGATGAATCAGGTTGTGCGGAGTCGTAATCCTATCATTTGATAGGACTCCATGTTCAGGTTTGTATGTAGACCCGAAATATCAAACAAATGTTGTGTGCTAGGCAGTTTGTCTTCTTGCTTTATTATGCATTTATTATGCATTTTATTGTTTTGTGAGAGCAATCTCCATTCCATTGTTAGAGCAATAACTTTTCCGCGGCATGCATTTCAAGTTCCAACGTCATACAAAAGTCCAGCTTGTCAGCTATCTACGGTACATGACTGACAACAGACATGTCATGTCATCAGACAATGGATGACCAAACAATTGGTAGCTGACCGTGAGCGAATCTTCACAGACGTATTTAACGCGGCATGAACAACACCCGCTCACGCATTCTGGTCTCTCCAAGCGAAGTTGTCGGCGAGAGTCGTCGACGGTGTTTCAGCCTACCTTCTATGTGCGAACTATCATCGAACTGCTGCGGACGTGATCACCACGGCTTGTGGTCCTGGAAGAATCTGGAGACTCTGTTGGTGCTGTGACTGTCTTATAACTGTGAACGTACCATCTGTCCTTGTAAGGACTGTTTGCACCATTTATTTATTTTCACAATATAATTTATCCACATTTTTCATTTACATTTTTCAATCATATGTTTCGGGAATATTAAAAAAATAATAACCCGTAACATATTTGGCGACCACGCCAGGACCAAGCTTTGTTTTCACTGACGCACAGCTCGCCTGAGAGCCGTCGGTTCTTCGAACTACCACTTCTTCCCAGTTAAGGTTCTGAACTTTTTCTTTTTTCGCTTCCTCGGTCCACTCTTTTTAAGTTAAGTCTTAAGGCTTAATAACTGTAGGCCTAAGCATAAGGCTAAAACTAACCGTGGGCAAGTTTTGAGCTATCTATTTCTCGATTTTTTATCGCGTTTTTTGATCTTCCTAAATAAAATAAAATTTTCTCGGATTATTTAGTAAGGATTGTTAGGAATTAGTTAGCTCGTAAGAAATGGACTTCGATGCTAAAGAATTCCTTAAACAATTCAATGAAGCCCCAAATGTGCAACAGCTGAAGGAATTGAAGAAAGCGGAACTATTCGATGTTGGAATCCAGTTGCAATTGCCAGTTAAGATGACTATGCGAAAGGAGCAAATACTCAGAGAATCAAAGGGCATTTCATCGAAGAAGGCAAGATAGAAAAGGATGTCCAAGGAGAGTTGCCGGAAAATTCCAATGTGTTGTTAGAATTGAAAAAAATAGAATTTGAAGAAAAGCGATTAGAACGAGAACGAGAAGAAAAGCGATTAGAACGAGAAGAACGAAGAGAACAAAGGAAGGCCGAAAGAGAACTAAGAGAAAAAGAGATGAATATGCAAAGAGAAATTGAACTAGAGAGAATAAGAACAAAAGCAGAAACTGAAAAAGGAAAATCAGAAGAATCATTAAAAGAAAATGCATCTATAGTTCCAAAGTTTTCCGAAAGAGACGTGGAACAATTTTTCCTGTGTTTTGAGAGGGTTGCTGAAACGGCAAACTGGCCAAAAGAAAAATGGACCTTCCTGATGCAGACAGTTTTAACTGGTAAAGCACAAAAGGCGTATGCAGCCTTACCTAATGGCGATGCCAAAGATTATGAAAAGGTAAAACAAGTAATCCTTGAAACATATGAGTTGGTGCCAGAAGCCTACCGACTGAAATTCCGTTCATGGCAAAGAATGAAAGAGCAAAATCATTTACAATTTGCCAAAGATAAAGAAGTCTTATTTGATAAGTGGACGAAAGCCGAAAACGCCGATACGTTTGAGAAACTACGAAATGTCATCCTCATCGAAGAATTTAAGAACTGTTTGAGCCCACAAATCAAAGTATATTTAGATGAGAGAATGCCACAAAACATAACCGAAGCAGCAAGAATCGCCGATCAATACGAATTGACGCATAAAAAGCCACGGTCGTATTACCATTATGAAAAGCCAAGAAACTATTACACAAGAAGTGCAGAAAAATATCATGAAGACAAAAGACAGGAAAAATATTATGAAGACAACAGACAATATGACAATAAAAACAAACAGCCAGAAGATATGAGAAAACGAGAAACGCCAAGATGGAAAGTAGAATGTGAACACTGTAAGAGAAAAGGACATGCAAAAACAGAATGTTGGCAATTGCATGGACGACCAGAAAAGTACGATAGAAAGCCCGTAACGCTTGTTCGTGAAACGAACTGTGTACCGCTTGTTCGTGAAACGAACTGCCATCTTGAGACTGAGCAGGAAAAATCCTTTCCTACTAGTTTTTATGGTGTTCAGGTCAATGAGCATGATAGGTATACTTCAGTCGACGAAAGTGAACAACTAATTGAAGAAGGGAAGCAAGCTTTCACGAAAGACGGTCTAGCTGGTAATGAAAAGATGATTTATACCCAGTTACAGTATGGCGAGATACCGGAGCATTTCAATCATTAATAGTGAAAGACATAGTTCCAGTGTCACATGCTACATACACGGGATTATGTGTTCCACTCCGCGGCGTCGGAGGATGTATCTCAGCTCCACTGCATAAGTTGTACGTAAAAACCGAGATAGTGGAAGGTATCTTCATAATTGGTTTAGTCGATCGAGAAGAAATTCCTATTGAAGGGATCGATTTGATTGTTGAGAACGACTTAGCCGGATGCAAAGTTCAGGTACCACGTATGATAAGACATAAAAGAAATTGAAGCAAACGAAGGAGAAATAAAAGATCATGAAGCGAAAGAGAATGAACTGAAAGAGATTGAACTAGCGAAAGAAAGTGAACAAACAACAGTATGTGCCGTCACAAGATCCATGAGTAAGAAAGAGAAATCAGAAAAAGAGAAAGAAATTGATGAAAATATTGAAGAGAAAGAAATAACATTCGAAGCGAATATAGATCGGTGTCAACTAATAAAAGAACAAGAAAGCGATGAAGAATTACAAAACATCTCCGCAGAACTGAACGAGAGTGATAAGAATGAGCGCATTTACTTTTACACAAGCAAAATGGTATCCTATTTCGTTGCTGGAAACCAAGAGAAGCCACTCCTGAAGAAACATGGCAAGAAGTACATCAAATTGTAATACCTAAGTCATATCGACAAAGTCTTATTCGTTGCACACGAAAACGTATTAAGTGGTCATCTCGGTGTACGCAAAACTCATTATCGAATATTGAAGCATTTTTACTGGCCGAAAATGTACAAAGATGTAGCTAACTTCTGTCGAACTTGTCATACATGTCAGATAGTTCGTAAACATCAGTTAGATCCTCCGAAAGCGCCGTTAATTCCAATCTCTGCGTGCGAAGAACCATTCAGAAATATCATTGATTGTGTTGGACCTTTACCACAAACCAAAATGGGACATGAATATCTATTTACAATTATGTGTTCGTCAACCAGATTTCCAGAAGCTATCCCATTGAGAAGCATTAACGCCAAAAATATTTGTTCGGCTTTGATCAATTTCTTTACTATGGTGGGATTACCGAAAGTCATACGCTCAGATCAAGGCACGAACTTTACATCGAAGATATTTAGTCAAGTGTCAGAAGTACTTGGAGTAAAACATATTTGTTTAATTGCTTATCATCCAGAATCTCAAGGTGCGTTAGAATGATTCCATCAAACATTGAAAGTTATGATGAAAACTTACTGCGAAGAACATCAAAAAGACTGGAATTTAGGTATACCAATGCTATTATTTGCCATCCGCGAAACAGTTCAAGATTCACTCGGATTTAGTCCATTTGAATTAATTTACGGTCATGAAGTTAGAGGACCCCTGAAGTTGATGAAAAAAATATGCTCAGCGAAGAGAAGAAAAGCACGAATTTGTTAGACTACGTGTCTGAGATCAAAGAAAGACTCACTTGAGATACAAAAGTCTGCAAAGGCTAATCTAATGAATTCGCAAAGTAAAATGAAGAAGCAATTTGACAGAAACACAAAAGAAAGAACATTTCAGCAAGGTGAAAAAGTACTCTTATTATTGCCAATCTCGGGAGATCCGATGAAGGCAAGGTATCAAGGTCCTTATATGATACAAAAGAAAATAAGTGAAGTCAACTATGTTATAGAAACTCCGGATAGAAGAAAGAAACAAAGAATGTGTCGCATAAATATGCTCAAGAAATATCACGACCGAGACGAAGAGTCAACAACTGAGTCAAACCCTTCTGGTGCTGTGCCGGGGAGTCTGGTGTCAGCATCGCAGACGAATTTGCCCGCACTGGGTGATATAAAAGAAAATTCTACAGGCACTTCGATCACTATGATTGCGTCAGGGGAGTCTGCAGCGGCAACATCGCTGACGAACTTGGCATCGCCGGGTGATACAGAAGAGGAAGTCAATCTCATCATGCCAAGAATAATTCAAAGATATTAGAAAATCTTGGTAGCCATTTCTAGCATGTCGATTCCGAACAGAAAGAAAAGAAAAGAAATAATTAAAGAGCACAAAGGAATATTTTCCGATCATCCGCAAATAACTACGTGGGCAGAACATGATGTCGAATTATCTGAAGAAAGGCCAATAAAACAGAGTCCGTACAGAATGAATCCAGAGAAGAGAGAAATTATGAAAGGAAGTAAAATATCTGAAAGATCATAACATAATAGAAAATAGCAACAGCAATTGGAGTTCACCATGCATTTTGGTACCAAAACCAGATAAAACTCATCGTTTTTGTACCGATTATAGAAAAGTAAATGAATTGACAATCGCAGACAATTATCCCTTGCCGAATATCGAGACTTGCATTGAACAAGTAGGAGATTCGAAAATAATCAGCAAGTTTGACTTATTGAAAGGATATTATCAAGTTCCTTTAACAGAAAGAGCAAAGCGAATTTCAGCCTTCGTCACCGAAGAGGGTTTATTTCAATACAAAGTTATGCCCTTCGGAATGAAAAATGCCGCATCAACATTTCAAAGACTAGCTAATAAAGTCATCGAAAATTTAGACAACTGCGCCGTATATATTGACGACATAATCGTTTATAGTAATGACTGGCCAGATCACTTGGAGCAAATACGAAAATTATTCCAAAGAATCGGCGAGGCCGATTTAACAATCAACCTCAGCAAAAGCGAGATTGGGAAACAGTCGCTAAACTATTTAGGTTTTAAAATCGGACATGGGAAAATAAAACCTATTATGGCAAAAGTTCAAGCCGTTGTAAACTTTCCTGTACCTAACTCAAGAAAGGAACTAAGAAGATTCCTTGGTATAGCTGGGTATTATAGAAAATTTCGCAAAAATAACCCAGATGTTGTACACCCTTTGACAAGTAATGGATAAAAGACCGTTCCAGGACACCATAAAATCAAAAAAATTAGTACTTTTAAAAACGACATAAATTCATGAATTTAGACCCTTTTTCAGGTTTTTAAGACCTAAATACATGGATTTATGTCGTTTTTAAAAAGTACCATTTTTGAAAAATGGTACTTTTTGAATGGACTAAATTCATGAATTTGAACCCTTTTTCAGGTTATGAAGACCTAAATTCATAAATTTGGGCGTTTTTAAAAATACCCAATTTTTCAAATTTTTCAAAATCTCAAAATTTGAGAATTACAATCGGGCGAAGCCCTAGAACCTTCGGTTCGATTTTCACCCGCCCCCAAAATCATGACCGTTCCAGGACACCGAAAAAATCATAAAAGTTAAGAATCTCAAAATTTGAGAATTACAATTTTCACCCCCGCCAAAATCATAACCGTTCTAGGACACCGAAAATTAGTATTTTTAAAAACGTCTTTTAAATCCATTTTTCAGGTTTTTAAAATATATCATGTGACTAAAAATATTTCTTTAAAAATGGAAGAAACAAAAGTGGAAGGAACTTCAGAAATGGAAGGAACCTCAAGAATATATCCTTCGTTATCATATGAACGTAGTTCTACTTTAATGGACATTGAAAAGATTAACATTGAAAAAATGAATAAAGAAAAACACAAAGATAGAGTTAGGTATATGAAAGATAAGGAATCACAATTATTATTAAGATTAGAGCATTATAAAAAATTAAGAAAGAGATGGACTAAAGTTAAGAATGTAACACAAGGAATTGGCATATTCTTTACAATAAGTTTGGGTGCTTTAACAATTGTTATATCTTCAGGTGTTTTAGTAATTCCAGTAGTTGCTACAGCTTTAACAGGTACGGGTGTTTTTGCAACTTCACTTGTTACAATGTTAGATAAATCTTTAATAACTAAGAAACGAAAATCATTAAAAACTAAGCATTTACATATTAAAGAAGTCTATGATAAACTACATTACTACTTTCAAAGAGTATGTGATGATAATGTTATTACGTTAGATGAGATTGAAAAATTTGATCAAATAGCTAATGAAGTAAATCAAATATCATTTCAATTACAGTCAGAAAAAGTTGATGATAAGAATAAACAGGATGGCAAAATTTCGAGTGATGGTAAAATTTCTAATGAAGAAAATGACAAAATTTTTTTAGAAGAGCTAAAAACTTTAAGCGAAAATTTAAGCAAAACTTTATTAAACAAAACTTTATTAAACAAAACTTAAAACGAGAAAACTTTAACCTAGAAAACTTTAAACGAAAAGATGTCAAACAACAAAGCAATAAAAAAATAATTTGTTCAGTAAAATGTTTTTGCTGTATTCCAATGTTACCACAAAATTCAAATATTATATTTTAAAAATGAATAAAATTAGAGCTGATAATTATAAAAGAATAAAACAATTAGAAGAGTTAATAAAACAAAGAAATATTATGAAAGAAAATCATCTTCAACATAGAATGATAAAAGCTGGTATTCAATCTGATATGTTTGAAAAAATGCAGCAAACCGAGCAAGTAAAAACTGATTTTGAGAAAACTATGAAACCATTTAAAACTCTTGAAAAAGAAAGTACAAATAATGATAAACAAATTGATATAACAGATCCAGAGCACAAAACTGTATTAGATGACTATGGATTACTAGAATCAAACATTAATAAGAAATTACCAAAATCTATGCAATTTTGAACATTCTATTTCATTTATAGATGGAAAAACAATACCTAGATTTTATCTCGGACAAAAAGAAATATTTCCACAACCTTTTCGAGGTATAATTTTTTCACCAGATAAATCTCCTTTTAATTTAGATAGAAATTTTGTTAATCTTTTAAGAGGAGCAGATTTAAATAATTATGCTGTAGAAGATCTCATAAAATATAAAGCTATGTTAGACAGAGTTGGTGCAGTAAAATCTCTTAGACGTTATAAACAATTAGAAAATTTATTATCAACGGGAGTTAAAGTAGGGAAAGGTTTATCTGAAAAACAGAAAACTGAAACAACTGTATTTTTACCAGATGATCCACAAGAATTACTAAATAGATTAAATATTTTAATATCTGCAATAAAAGAAGGACATAATTCTAGTTTCAATGAAATTCATGCTATATTGAAAAGACTGTTAGAAAAGAAGATTCTAAATGAAGAGGATTATAAAAGTATAACGAACCGAATGTTCTAGGGCTTCGCCCGAACCAGACATCTCTGATGTCCTCCAGGGCTTCGCCCGTAGCTGAAATATGTTGTTGTTTTTACTTTTTTAAAAAAAAATATTTCATAAAAAAATATTTATTTAATTTTTTTAGTTTAAAAATGTGTTCAGCAGATTTAGACAAAATTAATAATCATTTAGAAAATTTGACAGAGATTTTGGGTTCATCAAAATTTAGTACGACGTTAAAAATTATAACAACTACTTCATCACACACTTGTAATTTAGAACCCATTCTACATTTGGAACAAAATAAAAATTATCAAATTGCATTGACTAGTTTCTCTACATTTAACACTATTCAAAACGTTATCAAAGATGTGAATGATCAATTTAGATATTCTACTGATAAAGGTGAAACATGGAAAATATTAACTTTTCTTCCTGGTTCTTACGAAGTTGAATCAATATCAAATGAAATTAAGAGGCATTTAGGTATACCATTTAAAGATAAGAAACAATTACATTTTGCAGTTGAACCGGCAGTTAATAAATTTTCTCTTACTTTAGACGAAAATCATCAAGTTGATTTTAATCATGATAGATCATTGTCAAAGCTATTAGGATTTAATAAACAAACCTATAGTCAAGGTTATCATTTAGGTGAGAAGATTCCAAAAATAACTGAAATAAATTCAATTGTTGTACATTGTGACATTATTGAAGGAGGATATATAAATGGTAAATTATCAAATTTAATATTCAGTTTTCCAGCTTTTACTGTACCCATTGGTTATAGATTAAATGTAATTCCACAAACACTAATATATTTCCCTATTACAAGAAAAACTATTAACAACATTAACATGAGAATCACTGATGAGAAAGGACAAGAAATAAATTTTGGAGGTGAAGAGATTATGATAGATCTTTTGGTTCGGGAGGTATAAACTCCCACGCGAAGCTAGAGAAGTTTAATTTTCTTCTTCTTCTTTAAAAACAAAAATACAATAAAAATAAATTTTTTTATTAAAAAATGAGTGAAGTGCTACCATTAAATAAAAAAAAACTTAAATTTAATCATCATCCAAATTTATCTAATAAAGTTTTGTCAGTTATTTGTGGAAGATCAGGTTGCGGAAAAACGTATCTATTATTTAAAATTTTAACGACTCCAAATTTTTTGGATTATAACAATCTTATAATTTATACAACAACGGCAGAACAACCCGTCTATCAATTTTTAAAATATGGATTTGAAAATAATCTTAAAAAAACAGCAATTGCTTCATTATTCAAAGAATATGAAAAATCTGAAGATGAAGAAGAAATAAGTTCGTGGTGTGAAGAAGCAACAAAAAATAATCAGTTAGTAGAATCTAATAAAAATAAGCATATAAAAATACAATTAATAGATGATAGTGGTAATATGCAAGATCCTAGTAAACTAGATAAAACAATGAAACATTGTGTAATTTTTGATGATTGTGTTAATGATAGAAATCAGTCAGTTCAGAGAAATTATTTCACAAGAGGTAGACATAATAACTGTAGTGTATTTTATTTAACACAAAGTATGTATTCATTAGACGGAAGTGTTATTAGAAAGAATGCAAATATATTTATACTATTTGAAATAAATGCAAGAAACTTAAGTGATTTGTTAAGAGATTTATGCGTAAGAAATAAAGATGAATTTAAACAATCGTGTAATAATGCTTGGTCAAAAGATTATGGCTTCATTACAATTAATATTGATAAAAAAATTCATGAAAGAGTTATCGAAAATATTTTCGCGGAGTGATAAAAATATACAAATATAGTGTTACAATATTTTTTTTATTTTATATATATATCAAATTTGTCTATCTTAGAAATTAGAAAATTAAAAAGGTTCAGTAGTTATTCCATCAGGTAAAATTTTTCTTTTATCATCAAATGGATCTAATGCTAATTTATGTTCTTCTTTTAAATACATGTTATGTTTTTTTGAATTAAGTCTATAATTACATGCTGTTTTTATTTCATTATTAAATAATACATTTTTATAATCTTGAAATGTTATTTGATTAGCCACTGATGCCTTTGAAATTCCTTTTAATGTTTTATGTGTTTTAATATTATTAGTTGTATCATAACAATAACATTTAGATTTTAAAAATATAGCTTCTGTTATGAAATCTTCATTTCCTTCTAATTCATCTTTTACTTTACATAAATCAGAAGGATGAATGATATCTTTTATTTTATTAATTTCTTCATCAAGTGTAGAATTATACGGTATTGTTAATTCTAAGAAAATAGAATCGGTATCTGTAAAGTGTAATTTATAGTTTTTGCCATAAGCAGGTGCTAAATAATCATATATAAAACTATACATAATAGTTTAGCTAATTCTAATATAGTGAAACCAATGAAATTAAACTTATCATGTTTTACAATGCTTCTTCTTAGATGAACAGCACAAAGTTCATCACTGAATCTAGTAGTTCTTTTATATGTAGGTTTCCTTGTTAAATTTTGAAACCTATCTTTATCATAAACTATTTCAATATTTTGTCTATTACGCACATTTTCTAAAGTCTTACCATAAAATGCATTATTCATTAATTTGAAGAACACGTTTCCAAAATCATCTTTATTTCTTTTAGCTATTTTACGTTTTTCAATATTGAACTCTATATAATTTTTTAACCATTTAGATTTTCTATACTCTAGTTTTCGATGTATTTTGGTGAGAATCATGCCATGATCTAAATACCAATCTAGCATTCTTCCTTCAACAACATACTTTCCTTTATTACCTTGTGTTAACATAAGTTTTTTTGTTGGTCTGTATTTTTTCGGTATTATAGATTTTTGATAATCTGAAAAATCTTCTATATTGGGAATTTTGTTTTCTGGACAGAAAGGATAATATTTTGTTGCGTCTTTTATATAATCAGGATATACTAAATCAACTTCATATACATAACCAGAATTATTTTCACCATCATATGTTCTTTGATAATCTAGATTATTACACCATGTCATTTCACCTGTTGGTAATTCTTGTATCATGCAAGAAGAATATAAGCTATTAAAATCATAATATAACAAATAGTTTTCTCTCATGAATTCATCAATTGCTTTTTCACGTTCTACTCCTTCTTGTTTCGTTCGAAAAATTTCTAATATCTTTTCTTTTTCTTCTGGAGATAAAGGTTTCATTATTCCATATGTATGTGGATTTACTTTCTTATTATAACATTTAACATATCTATTACCTAAAACTGATGAAACTCCACCTCTAATTCCAGATTCAAAAAATAATAATTTATCATATGTACTTTCTTTATAATGTTTAAGTTTAACGGACTTTGTCCTAGAGCCATCGGCTTGAACACCAGTATGTTTTAATCCTGCTAACCATGTTAAACCTGGTGTAGAATAACAATAACATGGATCTATTCCGTAATATTCTAAACACATGTCACGAAAGTTTTCGAAAAGATCAGCTAGTATTAATACATCTATCTGAAGATATTTCATTGTATAATCATACATTGTTTTACAATTTAACTCTCTCCAATTCTTTTCAGCTTCTGCATAGTCTTCGTCTGATAATTGTGATTGTTTTAATGTTGATTTAAATTTATTTATTGGAGGAAGTTGTTCTTCTTCCATAATTTTATTCACAGAATTAAAATCTCCAGTTATATCAGTCTTCGACTGTGAGCCGCAGGCTATGTACTCATACGGAAATATTCCTTTTAAAGGTTTTAAATTATATTTATTTAATATTTTACATTGTTCAGATTTCAAAGTTTTTCCCATAACATCTAATGAATAAGGAGTAAAAAATCTAAATGTATCTAAAATTCTAATACAACCTAATTGCATTGAAAAATATTCTTCTTCTTGTTTACATAGTACATTTATTTTTTGTTGTTGTAATTTTTCAGATGAAAATAAATCTTTCATTACTAGATGGAAATCATATTTAGAACCATTGTAGAAATATAAAGGAACAAAGTTATATTTAAATTTATTAGCATTAAGATTACAAGAATTATGTGCTGCACCTCTATATAATCCATTTAGATGATCATGATCTTTTACCTTGACGGCAGAGCCGTCGCTTCGCCTATCAAGATATCTACCTCTGCCAGTTTTATATTTATTTGTAAAACCTTTTCCACAGTAATAACAATTTATTTCATCATAAAATTCTTTTCTTTCTTCATCCGTTAATGGTATCATTGGTTTATTTGTTTCAAGCAATTGTGAAAAACGTCCTTGTAATTCTTCTACTTTCTTTGTAAACATTTCTGAACTGTCCTTCACCATAGTATTGTAAATATTCTGATTTAAATATTTCAGGATAATTTGAATGAATGTACATTCCCAAACATAATGGTTTTTGTTCAAATAAATATTTTTCTTTACTTTGTTCAGTTGAACTTTTTCCAGGTGCACTTTTTTCAGAATTATAATTTTCAGAATTATAATTTTCAGAATCGGGTGAAGCCCTGGAACTTTCCGTTTGATTTTGTGTCATATTAACATTATATGCTTCAAAATCACAATAAATAGTAAAGGGTACTTTATTTTTAAAATACCATTTATTATATTCTAAATAATCATCTTTAGGAAAAGTATTTTGAACTGCTTCGTTTTGTTGACAATTCTCCAAATGTCTATTCATTTCTTCTAAAGTTCTAAAACTTGTCATACATTGAAGACAAGGAAAATTTGTATTATCTGAAGTTTTTGTAAATATAGAAACATATTTACACAATATAAAATGACCCTGATAATATAATATATTCGCTTGTGCTGGTTGTTTTGACTGTTCTAGTTTTTCAAATTTATCTTGATATATTTCATGTGTTTCATTAATTTCTTTTGCAAGATTAAATGTATTTTGATGATAATTTTGATTTAATATTTGTAGCTGATAAATATATTCTTTATCATATTGTTCTTTATATTGTTGTAGACATTTTCTTAAAGATTCATTTATTTTTTGATTGGTTTCATTTTCTTCATTATTTAATTCATTATTTTCTTCATTTAATTTTTGAATCGTTTCTATCTTATTTTCATATTTATGGCCATATTCTTTGTACTAATATTTTTGTTTGTTGTTGATAATCTGTTTTACATTTTTGTAAACTTTTATTTAAATTTTCTAATTTTTGTTGATATTCTGAAGATAAAGATGAATATTTGTAATTATAATCATCAGTACGTCCTTTATAATTATTATGATTAATCATTATTGGTGATAATGTTTTAACAAGTTCAAATTTTTCAGTACATATTATATTTCCTTGGTAAAAAATATTATGATGCATGTAATTTCCCCTATCATTATATACTATTTCTGATTGACATAATTTTTATTATTCAAATAAAATTTTTTTGAATCTGAGTAAAGTGGAGTAATTTTACCAATAGAAACATAATTCACATTTAATTCAAAAACATTTACTTCTATTAAATTTTTATTCTTTTTATGAAACTTTTTTAACCTATTATAATCATATGGAAATTCATGTAAACCATCCGAAAGATCAAATTCCTTTATGTATTCTTCTTTATTGTAATGACTTAGTCTTTCTTTGTGATATTTTGCAGGATGTAAATGTGCTATAATACTCCACAGAAAACAATAATCATCTTCATTTTTTATGTTGATTATTTGTGGTGAACTGAAAGGCAAAGGAACATAACTACCACCAGTATTATTTTTATATTTATCAATTACTATTTTCTTAGATAGTATTTTAACAAATCTCCAACCAGATTCACGTAACTGGGCTTCAATTATACAATTTTCTAATTTAAGTATCATCGATTCAAATATGGGTTGTATATCATTTACATTATGAATTTCTTGTGAATTTGTAAAATGTCCTTGTATTATTTCTTCAGGAATTCCATCAGGTCCATTTTTTGTATAAAGTACTTCTACATTCATATAACATTTGAAAGATTTCTTAAATATATTATAAAAGTTTGTTAATACATTATAAAAAGTTTTATCGGTTTCATTATATTCAAAAGACTGATTAAATAAATATTTTATATCGTTACGGGCGAAGCCCTAGAACCTTCTGTTTGTAAGGCTTCATCGGTTCGTTCAGCTTCATCAAATTCATCAGTATCGCTAAATAAATATCTTCATCTGGTACGGGCGAAGCCCTAGAACCTTCGGTTTGTATGGTCTCATCTTCACTATTAAAAACTTTTTTATATTCCGAATGTGAATAATCATCAAACATTTTTTTAACTTTTATATCAGTAGGCAATGTTTCTAGATAGTTATTATAACTATTTAATTTTAATATATTTCCTTCATCAACTCGTTCTACATTTTGTAAATGCAATTTACTATTTAAATGAGATTGATAACTTCTTTTTGTTTGCAACTTTTTTTTACATAAGACACAATAAAACTTGGTATTTTCCATTTTTTTTGTTTTATTTTTTTTAGAGAAAAATTTAAGAAAAAAATTTGTGTTTTAATTTTAGATATAAACATTCTAATATCAAGGACTTGAGTGTTATTTTATATTATTATATATTTCACGTTCTTTAGTTATTTTTTTCTTTATCACATTAAGTTTTATCATATTAAGTTTTATCATATTAAGTTTTATCTTATTAAGTTTCATCATATAATGTTTTATCAAAAGATAATTTAAATTTTTTTTCACTAACTATTGATTCATCATCATCATCATAAATTGTTTCTTCATCATCATAAATTACACTTTTTGGTATAGGATGCCCTTCCATGATAGGATACCATTCTCTTATTGGAATATCTAATTCTAAATTACATCTTTTATCTGATAATAATATAATAGAGAAAAATATTGGTCTTTGATCTCTTTTGGAAAATTTAATAACACCCATACCGAACCCCCACCATAATGCTGAATCACCTTTTTAAGTTTTTGATTAAAGATG